>FN649739.1:438220-458449 GCA_000310025.1 Ectocarpus siliculosus | reverse complement strand
GCTCTCCAGCAGACTCTGCGTCTGTTTTCGGATAGCCAACCTTCTCAGTTGGCCGGGTCCACCCTCATTTCCAAGGTGGATAGCAAAGTCTTACACGACGCCTTTAAGAAAGGGCGGTCTTCCAACACCCTCATGCATGAGATTATTACTGATCTGTTCTGGTTGCAAGTGCGACGCGATTTCACGCTGAAATTGAAGTGGGTGAGCTCCGAGGAAAACGCTGAGGCTGATGGTATTTCTAGACCAGGATCGGACGATTTTGTGAGACTAGATGAGCGGATGTTCGGCGACCTATGCGCGTGGGCGGGTGAGCAGGTGACCATGGATTTTAATGGCCACACCCGCCTCGGTTCACAAGCGCTGGGTAGATGGGCGCTGCACTAGTGAGGATCTGCCATTTTACTCCAGATACCATACACAAGGGTGTGCCGGGGTTGACGTGCTTACGCAAAATGTTCGGTTCATGCCTGGTTCAACGACGGAGGAGTGTTTCGGTTTCTGCTTCCCTCCGACGAGCATGGTAGGAGTGTTTCTTCAGCACTTGGAGGAGTGTCGCGCAAAGGCGCTTGTGATCGTCCCAGATCGGAAGCAGTACTGGTTTCCACGGATAGCGGACGCGGCTACGCGATCACGGACGTTGTCGATCGGTAGCGGGGGTGAGTCACCCTTTTTCCGGGTACACCACCAGAAAGGGTCCGAGCGTTTTCATTTCAAACGGTCAGGAATGCTAGCTGTGGTAGTGGATTTCGCCCGGAATGCTAAGTGATGAAGAGTTCGTTCGGCTCGTTCTCAACGTGTCTCCTGTTCATGTTCGGTGGTTTGTGGGACAACGCATTCTTTACCAGGCTCTCCAGGCTGTGTTCACAGCCCTTGGCCTCATCGTGAGCATCTTAGAGGCGATAATTCCCAAGCGAGATCGTCTCGGCGAGGCGAAGCTTCCTCCTCCGCCGCTCGTGAAGGTGTCAGCATCGCGGGCACGGGTCTTATGCCCGGAGTGCCACAGTGAAAACGATGATTCGTTTCGGTTCTGTCAATGGTGCGGGTACTCAATAGCCCAGCACCAACCTCGGACAACACCTCCTCTTCAAGTGGACGAAGAGGCTATTTCAAGGCGATACCAACAATTTCTAAATGCATGGGCGGAGAAAGCTTCCGCGCGCAGTCGGTCGGCCACATGGGCTTTGTTCAGCAACTTCCTAGCATCTCGAAGGAACGGGTCTGTGTCTATTGAAAATGCACAACCAAAGGATGTGGTAGAGTTCCTGTGCTGGTTAGACTCCTGCGGTTCAAGACGGCGTACAATCGTGCATGCTAAACACTGCGAAGCCGTGGGCACCAAAGATCTTACAGCTTGTTCAACAGACAAGGGAGAATGTAGCCTTAGATACGCCTTTGACTCTCTCCGAACAAATCATGTCTCCAAGTTATCCATGGTGTTCGAGAAGGAAATGGGAGTGGTGACACCGTGGAGCAAGACCATGCGGGTTGGTAACCCGGTGAAAAGCGAGCTAGTTGCGCAATATATGGCGTTCACCACAAGTGAGCAAAAGCAGGCGGGAGTATTGGTGAAACAAGCACCGGTCATTCTTCGAAGCCATCTGGAGAAGATTATTTTTCCAATGCAGATCAGGCTTCAATACGCCTCATCCGACGTCGAACGGGTTACGTTGGCTAGGGACATTGCGTTCTTTTCGGTGGCTTTTAGCACAACCAAGAGAGGAGTGGAGCTCACAAATATCCTCATCCAACGTATTTTGCGACTCCCAAATCGAAGCGGCCTCATGTGCAATTTTCAGTGGGGAAAAACCCAACGGGATGGAGCGGATCATATCCTGACCGTACCGTATGATGAGGAATACGTGGCAATCTGCCCAGTTCGAGCGGTAGAGAGGTTTATAGCCGTGGGGAAGCAGGTCGGATGGGACACTACCTCAGGTTACCTTTTCCCAGACATTTCGGAGTCTATGCAAGGTGAAGCGCAGAGAGGCAAGTTGCCGGTGGCTACTAGCAGGATGTCTGAAGCACTAAAGAGATACGCCGCGGCAGTAGGAGAGACCCAAGGGTTCTCTCTACACTCCTTTAGGTCAGGAGGGGCGGTTTCCAGAGCCCTCGCAGGAGATTCTCTATCGACAATCATGCAGAAGGCATATTGGAAAAGTCCAAAGACTGCTTGGCGATACATGCGACTCATGGAAGTAGTGGCTCCAGGATCCGAGGGTACCGCCATGGTCGAGGGAGTTTCAGAGGAACAATACAGGCAGTTGAATGAGTTCGGTTTGAGTGAACAGAGCCGATCGTTGTCAGCGTTTAGCAATAAGCCTTTGCTTTAGGTGGTCTCGTTTGTTTATTTAAATGGTCTTATTTCAGCCATGGTCTCTCCTCAATGCCTCCACATTCATCTGTTTTCTATCAGTAAAGTATGGGATGAGAAAACTCATCTTGTTCGAGTGAGTTTCCTAAGTAAGGGAGAGAAGTGGATACACCGACCGCGGGAGGTGATGCCACTGTTTACATCCCATACTATCTGAGGAGAAGAACTGACTCGAAAATACGACAAGATGAATGTTGAACAACATCATCACTTGCACATGAGCAACGTTACAATGCCAAGCCGGTCGCCCCGGTGGTCTAGTTGGTATCCATCAGTATTTTCGAGTCAGTTCTTCTCCTCAGATAGTATGGGATGTAAACAGTGGCATCACCTCCCGCAGGGGTTGGTGTTGCCACTTCGTAGCGAATGGAAAGAAATAAATATGGCTATGGGAAACAATCCTGTTTCCTGTCAAGCAGTAATAATACAGCGATCTATATTTATTTCTTTCCCATCCGCGACGATTGTATTTTCCGGAGAAAAAATTGACTGAAAATAGAAATAGAGAAATTCGAGAAAGATTCCAATAATCGTTGGGTGGGTGGGTGGTGTCTCAAAAAGGAGACTCTCCTTTCCTCTGTTTTCCTGTCTTGCACAGGTTTGACAAAAGGAAGTGAGAGTGTGTTCTTCCTCCTCCTTTGTTCTGGATCTTTACGTCTGGAGAATTCTTAAATCGTGCCTCTTTCTTCATTTCCTGTTTTGAGAATCCAAATAATTCCGAAACGTATTCATGCAAAAAGAAAACGGCGTTGGCTGCTGCTGTGATATCTCGCACCCGGATCGAATCTGGTACATGCAATAATACAACAGGCGCTTTATAGTGCGGGATATTGCATTTTGGCGGCGAATCCGTGGACCCTCTTTTCCGTACGCACTTGCTTCGTCCCGAATGGGAAGTTCCGTGGAGGTTGGATCGCCTGCATCACCCCGCCCCGCGCCCCTCCCTCGTCCCTGGCGATGTAGTTTTTTGCCTGCCGGGCTTGATCGGAGACAAAAGTTTAGAGCTACAGCAGCCGCATCAGGACAAGTTTTCTGAGTAATAGGGGTCAGGATCCACCATTTGTTGGTGTTGGCGTGTGTGTCTGGAGATTACAGCTGTTATGACGAGCTTAAGTAAATATAAGTCTGGGTGGCCGGCCCGCGGGCCTTCATCCCACAAGTTGAGGGGTTTCTTTTACTTGTTGAACCACAAAAGAAAGCTGCGTGTCCGCTGGTGGTGTCGGGGTTATTTATGATTATAATGAATACCTGATGTATAGTGTTGTGTAAACCCGAGAGAGAGAGAGAGAGCTTCCCGCACACACAAAATTGCGGGTTCTTGTACAAGTACATGTGTCCAGGACCACGTCTACCAGTCATGAGAATACACGTGCACGCACGTACACCGTGGCAGTACACAATTTAGGCTGTTGGGTTGCCTTTTGTCTCTATTTCGGACGCATACAACAACAACACCCCCCACCCCCCGCACCGAGGGCGTTGAGCGAGACCAGAGTGAAAGGAATGGAGTATCTGTGACTGGTTGGTCCCGTTCGCCAATAAACCTCGACCGCGAATGCTTCCTTCCCTGGTTTCTCTGTAGGAGGGCGCGAGGGAAGATAGGCTGGTCACTTCATTCAGTCAGCGACGCACCCGTGAACGAGCTAGGTAACGCTATACCGTGTTGCTTGAGATTTAGCGTCTTCCGAGGGGGAGTTTTCGAGCCCATTTCCTTCTCTTGATTTGAGCAAAAGCCCAGAGACAACACGCGTGCCTGACGGAGCCATAGGCGAGGGCAGCGCCTTCTTTGTTGGGCGTCCTCTGGTCCTGTTGTGTACCATGTACTGTTTTCGTGCCCCCCAGTATCGTCATCGTTCTCGACCGCCGGCACCAACCTTGCAACGGGATGCCACCATTTCACCATGATCCATGACGCTACTGGTGTACCAGAAGCGAGGCTCTGCTGCCTACAACATAGGTCTTCGATCTGTGCGTGTGCGCCTCGGGTTCTCCGGGGCAAGACCGGAGGTAGCAATCCCCAGTGTCTAGAAAGCGGCGAGGGGCGGGGAGGGGGCCCGAAGCTCGCGCCCCTCCCAAACGACCATGACATCCATGGCCTACACCAAGCGCAACCTTGACTCTTGAAGCGAACCATTCTCTCTCTCTCTCTCTCTCTCTCTCTCTCTCTCTCTCTCTCTCTCTCTCTCTCTCTCTCTCTCTCTCTCTCTCTCTCTCTCTCTCTCTCTCTCTCTCTCTCTCTCTCTCTCTCTCCCTCTCCCTCCCTTCGCCCCCAATTCATTCACCATCTGCTTCAGTCTCCAAAATCTCACACTGACACACACCCTCGTCTCAAAGTGAGCCGTCAGCACTACACTTTCTACTCGAATTGCAAGGTACCTCCAAACATTCTTTCAACTCGCAGCAAAACGCTCGAAACTATCGACGGGCACCACCAACAGGTCAGGTGAGCGATCACCGGAAGTACTGCGGGCACTTCGCCTTGGAGGATTCCCATGCCTGGTCGAACGCATCCACGAGCTCCTTCGTCGGTTGATTGATGTTTCACCATCGCCCCCGTTCCCGCCGGAGACGGGATTAGTTGTACCCATTCACCGCGAAGAACGGAAAGAAACAGGGCGAGAAGCGATGATGAGCGGATTCTTGGCGGCGGCGGCGGCGGCGGGTGGACCGCAACAACGGAGGTCGGTGTCAAAATGAACAAATTGCTCGCGTTCATGCAAAATCCATGTTTGGGGGGAGGGGACGGGGGATGACATATTGCGTTAGGGTTGGCATCCACACACCATCAGCAACGGTTCTGTATCAACATAGTTCAATGGAAAATGAAGAGAACACGTGCATTGCAGTGAAACGTGTGCTAGGGCAAATCGGCTCCGTAAGGACGGAGTCATCACGGACACATCAAATTGGTACACCACAAGCACTCTAAGGCCCCCGTACTCTGTCTTGTTTCAACCCCAACTCACCCCAAGACCCCTCGGTCTCACTGGTTTTCCATATTCCATATTCCATATCCACGGTAAAGTTTACGGCCAAAACGAGGAAAGGCGGCACTCAAAAGCTAAGGTTTCCCTGTGGCGGTGCAGGTGAGGTGGAATATAGCTCGGGCCATGTCCCAGACAACATGAACAGGCTTACTGTCAAAATGTGAGAGGCTGTAATACACCCGGCGGGGAGGCCAGGTTCGTTACCCAAATCCGCCGTAAGAAACAGCTTCCGTGGGGGGGGAGGGGGAGGGGAGGGGGGGGGGGGTACTCATGTCAACGCATGCCGGGTCATTAGACCACTGACCACGCATCCCTGCAATGCCGAGACGGAGCGAGGCGGGGGGGTTATCGGTCTCAGTTTCACCCGGAGGGGATATCGCAAAAACAAAATACGGTGCCTCTTCAGAGCGGAAACTAGCTGCCCGGGGGGAGCACGGCAAAATCAGCTGTAAATCTCCCTTGTCCCTTCCTCCCTCCGCTCTTTCCTTCATTACTTACCTGCGGCAGAGGGGTTTCATCGGCGCAAGCGTCGACGTTCGCCTTCACCTGCTCCACGCTTGAGCCGCACACGATCACAGCGTCGCCTTGGCTTCCTTCAACCAATCAACGATTGGCGTTTCAGAGAGAACACAGAGGTAGAGAGAGGGAAATAGAGGGAGAGCGAGAGACAGAGAGAAAGAGAAAGAGAGAGAACGAGAGAGAACGAGAGAGAACGAGAGAGAGAGAGAGAGAGAGAGAGAGAGAGAGAGAGAGAGAGAGAGAGAGAGAGAGAGAGAGAGAGAGAGAGAGCGAGAGAGAGAGAGAAAGAGAGAGAGAGAGAGAGGGAGAGAGAGAAAGAGAGAGGGAGAGAGAGAGAGAGAGAGGGAGAGGGAGGGAGAGCGAGTGCAGGGGTAGTGCACAGAAAAGAGAGAAGCGTATGTGACACAGCATGCTGTACCACCGCGCAAGTCGAGAAACGCCTGAGCAGCTAAAACAAACTAAATACTCTCTCTTTGAAAGAGTCGGCGAGTCTCCTCCCGATCCACAGCATGGCGGCCTCTCTTAGTACACCTACTCTGCAGTTGGTTATCTTGAGAAAACGCACGTCCCGGGTCTCACAAAAAAAAATCCCAAAATCTAGAACATTCAAACGAGGTACCAAGGGAAAATGTGCTCTCTAGATGGTACATACCAAGGAAAGTATCACACACACACCCTACGGCAGGAAAGAGAGAGCAGAACGGCGTGCTCCCCCACCATCAACGACCATTCCCACAAATAGACCTGGATAATATTCCAAGATCTGGGGCGAACGCACCGTCCAAGCAGGAGTGATGGCGCAACCATCGCAGTGAGGCCGACACCGGGGTGGTCTCGTGCTTCCGGCACAGGGCCTTGATCGACTCCAGCGCCTCGAACGTGGGCTTGTGCCAGAAGCGGTCCCTGGTAACAGGGAGTGGGCGCGTGCGTGAGCGAGCAAGTGAGTTGCAAAAGAGCAGCGTGAACAAGCGGGGGGCGTGGCTCTGGTGTTGAGAGAGAGAAAGAGAGACACGACAAGCAGGTTCCGTGTATGGTTCGGCTGACGGTTGGGGTGAGAGGCACGGTGTCAGAAACGCGCCAATTCCGTGACATCGACCGTATGGACATGATGTCTGCCGCATCGGCGTGCCCCCCAAAAGCAGCATGACGACTGAAGAGCGACATGCACAAGAGGGAAATCTTCGTCTAGCTCAGTTTGAGCTTTGCTCAGGAGGCCTGGTCGTCAGTGTACAAAGCCTGGTATTAAGTAGTAGATTGGTGGCAAGGGAAGAAGGTTCTTGCTGCTACACTCATCTTGTGCTCGCGAGAAAGCTTTGAAGTCGTGTGCCGCGGACACGGGGGGTGGGTGGGGGTTGAGAGGGGCGAGGCGTTCTGCGGGGGGCCCGCTGCATCTCAGCCGCCGGAGGAGATCGAGAGGCAGGGCTCGGGGCTGTAACGAAACAAACGACTCGCTGTGAAAAGGGAAAAGCGTTAACAACACATCGACAAAACAACAACAACAACAAATCTCGAGGAGAAAGGTCCATCTCTAGAATTGGCCAATCGATTATTGAGAACAACGTAAGGAGAACAAGCTTGAGTTCTTAATCACATCAAAGCATTACATCATTTTTAGAGTCATTAGGAATTTGGGGCAGTAGATGTACGCCACACCCCGCCAGATTTGACGGATATGCTGTAAAGCATTTCGTGAGAGACAACATCCAAGTCGATTTGTCCATAAACGATGAGAGAAACCACAAGAGGAACAACGCCTACTTTCTCCTCGCCTGTAACGCCCGCCCCACACAGTCTTGCTGCTGAACCTTCCCCCCTCCGGGGGGCTGTCGAAGCTGTGCTTCCCCGTCAAAATCCCGCCCGCCTGATTCCCCCGAGAGTGACACCAAGAGACAAAAAAAAAAACAGCGAAAAGGGTGCTTGGGCAGCGCGGCGGATGGTTGTAGGCGTGTGACACTCTGCCTTGCTGTGATGATGAATGTGGGTCTGTCCGCTGCTGCTATGGGTGTTCCTGGGAAACATACCCCTTCGTACACTGCTGTGGTGTTGTTGTTGGGCAGGGTGGAACGAATCGAACGTCGAGCACGAGGGCTCTCGGAGAGGCGGCACGTCACAAAAAGTCATCACCTGGGTGATCTCTCAGCGTGCGTTTGCGTATTGGCCCGTACATGTCGTATGGGCTTACGATCAGGCATATGCAATGTGAAAGCCAATCACCATCCATTGCCAACACCCTCGCCGCGAAAAACACGCAAGACATGAATGACAGAAGGGGGAGCGGGGGGTCACGGAAAAGAATATTTCATCCCCAGCCCCTAGCAGACAGAGTACCAGATTGAAGAAGAGAGGCCACGCTGTCGTGTTATACGGCAGGCATGAGCAATAAACGACAATGACGACGACGAAGACCAAAAAACAGCAACAACAACGGCATCACCATCACCAACAACAACAACAACAACAACAACAACAACAACAACAACATTAGCGCGCAAACACTGCCACTAGCAGGCGCAAAACCCCTGCCGCCGTACACCCGTCCGTGCGTTGGCCCCCTGCTTGCCGCAACCACAGCCCTTTCCCGCCATGGAAGGGGTGAGTAGGCGGGAAATCCTCACTACTTCTGGCGACATTGTTGTGTCCGTTCGTGTCTCGACGTGTACCTTTCGTCGCCCTCCCCGCTGCCCACGTGTACCTTATCTGGGGAATAATTGTGGTGGCCACCCGAGATTCAGTTTCTGTTTTGTTTTGCTCCTCCGAGAGAAGGTAAGAACCAAGTACCGGAACACTAGGAGGTCAGAACGACTTCAAAAGCGTGTGAAGTAAGGCAAAAGAAGCAATCACCAGGGGGTTGTAGGCGTAGAACCGCATCCCGAGCTTCTTGAGGGCGGGCAGCAGCTCCCGCTCTACCTCCCTCGTGACCGCGTTGTACATGCCCTGGTACACCGCTGGGGTCTGCCAACCGTTCGCCCTGGTGTAGCGCCGCAACAGGCACCGGGGGGGAGGGCGCACTCATGTTTCGCATGCCATAGCGGCAAGACCATTGAACACGCGTCCTCAAGAGGACGGAGCATTACATGCCCCGGTGCACCGCAGGAGTCTGCCAACCACTCGCCCTGGTGTAGCGTCGCAACAGGCACCGACCGGAGCTGGAGGAGGCGCACTCATCGTTTTTTGGGTTTTCAAATCTCGTCCATTCCTTGTTCTGGAGGGATGGAGGGGCCGTTGCCATTTCATGTTCTTATTTGTTGTCTCATTTGTTGTGGGCGTCAGTCTCGGCACACCTTTCGATTGTACCTGCTGGACGCATCAATCGGGGTCACACAGGACTTCCACTCACTTGCAGATGTGCCACATGTCCACCGCCTGCCACGCCGCGTAGTTGGACAGTCCCCACTCACGAAAAAGTCCCTCCGATCTCAGCTGGGAACGGGGCGGGGGCGGGGGGGGGCGGGGGGGGGCGGGGGTAGTCCGGCCAGTATGCTACTTTGGGTAAAAAAACTGTAACGGATGAAGCCGCGCATGTGAGCGGGGGGGGTAGTCCGGCCAGTATACTACACTGGGTCAAACAACTATGACGGACGAAGCCGCGCATGTGAGCGGGGGGGGTAGTCCGGCCAGTATACTACTTTGGGTAAAAAAACTGTAACGGATGAAGCCGCGCATGTGAGCGGGGGGGGGTAGTCCGGCCAGTATACTACACTGGGTCAAACAACTATAACGGACGAAGCCGCACATACGACCCGCCTTGACAGTCAACCATGTGGTGAGTTTTTCATGCGCAGCAACGATTTATCTTCGGCAGCTGTAAAAACCTTGTACAGGGTGTGAAACAATGTTTGCGAGCAATGGCTACGGGGAGGTTATGTATCGTGAAGCAAGACAGCCAGGGGGTTTCATCCGCCGTTCTGCCACCAGCAGCGGCCCGTGGCACATAGCTGCACGCAAATGTGTTCTGAAGCAATAGTGGGGGTACTAAGAGGCTAGAAACATCAGCCCAAGAATTGTGAGATTACCTCGAACCTAGAAGCAACGAACCTGTTCCCTCCCTTCAATTATTTTTTTTTATCCATTTCAATGTAGCATGGGGGTACTCAGCACTCGATACTGATCTACAGAGATCTCACCCACCAATTTGTTACAGGCCGGAACAGCGGAGCCCCCCGTCTCACCTCGTGCACGGCCCGCAGTGTCTCCTCGAGGGGGGTCTCGTGGTCTGGAGCATGGAGGTAGAAGAGGTCCACTGATTCCAGCCTTGATGCCACGTTGACGTCCATGGGGGGGAGGCCGGGAGGGTGAAGAACATTGTCGATTTGTTTATGGTGGTATCCGCGGCTAGGCCATTTTTAATATTGCACCTTGGTCTGGGCCAGGAAAGTTCCAATAAAACGTGGTCCTTACGAAACACCTAGACCTCCGACCTTACCACAACGCGTCTCAGGGACTATCTATCTCCATAGTGTGGAGGCGGTGGCGGGTTGTGAAAAAAATGGCCGCGATGCTCCGTACGTAGAAGGTGCTTTCGAGCGTAGCATCGGGAGAGGGAATGGAGAGACGGCAGTTCCACAAGCTTACCGCAAGGCGTTAGGCAACGATAATATACGTATCTGCGCTTTCGAGCCGACCGGGGGCTCGAGGAACAGAGGAAATGGGGGGATCTCCAAACCCAGCGAACTACACATCTGTCCTTGTACCACTTTTTTTTCTCCTACGCATCCGTCCTTGTACCACTGGATAGATAGACAGGAGAACGGTTTCTCGATGAGCACCACCACCAACGCCCAACAGCAGCAGTAGTTCCAATACGGCAAACACACACACCAACACGGAATGAAGGCCGAGTGGAGCACCTGAGACTCGAGAGAGACGCCCGAAGCTGCTCCTTGACGGACGCGGCGTTGAGTCCTCCCACGGGGTCGTCGAAAGTCTTCCCGTCCTTGTACCACGGGTTCGCCTTCGCCGCCACCCGGAAACTCTCCATCCCCGCTTCGCCTTGTTTTCGGCGGCAAAACGAAAAATTGTGGTAAAGCAGGCGTGGGGTCGATGTAAGAGGGTGCGACAAAGACCCTCGACCTTCTTGGGGAGTATGTAAGAGGGTGGTGCGACAAAGACCCTCGACCTTCTTAGGGAGTATGTAAGAGAGTGGTGTGACGAAGACCCTCGACCCTCTTAGGGAGTATGTAAGAGGGTGGTGTGACAAAGACCCCCAACCCTCTTGAGGGAGTACATCGGCGCCCTCTCTTATACCGGAATATGAGGGTACCCACAGCTGAAAACTTACCGCGGCTCGAGTCCGCGACAACCAATTTCGACCCTCTACAACGTCGGAGACCCCTCTGTTAAGGTACCGTCTCATGTCGGAGACACGACTTTGGCATTTTTTGTCAAAAATGCAAGAAACACCCCCACGACCTAATGTTGTCACGGGCGAGCGCTGATTTCAAGTGATAGAAAAAGGCCAAGCATGCGTATGGGATGTATTTCTGTGGGGTTGATAAGACTGCACATTCACTCATGCTGCGGGATGGATGTAAAACAAAGCGACAGAGCTGTGGAGATCACCTTCATAACGGCTACAATCTCCCAACGTCTGCCTAGGACGATTCCCTCTCTTCACAAAGTCACCCAAAGAGAAGAGAAAACACACAGACGCCAACAAAACACTATCACCGTCCAACCCAACAAAAAAACTCGAGAGCAGATACTTCGGGTTTCTTCCTCTGAGTCCAGACACGAAAGGCGTCCGTGTCAGTCGGACCGGGACAAATGCCAGGAAATACTGAGAAACAACAACAACAACAACAACAACAGCAACAACAACAACGCAACAACGCCAACGCCAACGCCAACGACGACGACGACGACGACGACGACGACGACGACGACGACGACGACAACACACCTAGCGTCGCCTCTGACTTCCCCCCCTGGTACATGATCGCCGTGTCGATCTGGTCGAAGCCGCGGGCAGCGAAGTAGTCGAGGGCCTCTCGCGTAGCCTCCGCGTCGAGCGGCGCAGGGATCGACATGGTGCCCAGGACGGTTGCGACGCGGGTTGCTGTTGCTGCTGTTGCGTCATGAGCCACAGCAGAAACATGGAAGAACTGGTTGTAGGGTGGGGCAAGAGAGCAGGAGCTGCTGTGTTGTACGAGAGCACACATCGTGCAACAAGCAGCTTCTCTTTGCTGTGTCCGTCGCAGCTCTACCCAGTCGACCAGAGTCGTACATGGACTACCTTTGTAGCCAAGGGGCGCGTTTTCTCGTTATCCTGCTACAGTTTTTTCGGCAAAGCAGCAGAGATGTGTGGGGTGCGATGGGCGCGTTAGGCAGTTCTTCGGCAAACCGTCTCGTAGAAGGCGGACCGTTAGTGGTATCGGCCAACACGATGGCGCTACATTGTGTCGAACCTTCTTCCAACACAACACAACAACAAGGTTAAAGGTTCTCTCACACGCGGAGTGGTTGGCCATTTTCCGCACGACTCCACCGCGAGCTGCAGCAGCAGCAGCAGCAGCATTTGTGGCGGCCATTCTTAAAGCAGACGCCGTGGTGCCTGCTTATAGTCGAGGGCAAGAAAAGGGAGGGAGAAGGCAGACAGCGAGAACGAAAAAAAACAACAAGAACAAGAACAAGAACAACAAGAAAAGAACAAAAACAAGAACAACAAGATGGAGTAGAAGGAAGAACACCGGGAGGAATGGGGAGGAATGGGGAGGTTAGGTTTCGTGGGTCGGTCGTACATCGTACGCACACACAGCAAACACCCGCGGACGAACCTTGGCGTCCTTTGAGAGAGCAACAATCTCTGCTTTGTGTCGTTGTCAACAAGACGATGGCTGTGGTATCGGGAGACCGCAGGCCATCCAAAACGTGATTTGGCCCTAGCGGCGTGCCTAGGTCTCGGAGCAACGCTTCGAACGACCAACAGAGTTCTTGCTCTCTACCATATACATATGGTATACAATAGAGGGACATAGACAAGGTGTGGGCCTTCCGACTGTCGCGACCGAAATGAGAACAACATTCTCGTACAGGTCTTGATATACACCGCGGTGTTGTTGTTGTTGTTGTTGTTGTTGTCTTCACAGTATAAACTTCTCCGATCTCACTACCCAGTGCCTTCATCTGCCCGTCCTGATCAAGCACTTGACCGGTCGATTCCCGTGGTCACAGGCTAACTTACCCTACAAAAGCTAATTACAGTAAGTTGGACACGTGTCAGGGAAAAACAACTGCGCGGTCATATGTATCGGGACACCGCACTATTGAGTGTTGGGAAATATATAGCGTTTAGTATGCTAGACAAATCCCGTGACAAGCGAATTCTTACCCCGGTATTTCTATACCCACCCGCACTACACGGACCGCGGTATGTACATCGGGAATACCAATACTGCATGGATAAGCATACACATCGCGATAGTAGAAAACACCATCGTCTAACGTGGAATCTTGCAGCCAGCGGATGAGACTCTCAAACCATCATGATTGGAATCGAATCCTCGGTACGTCAGCAAGAGCGTAATTGAAAGGGTGGGTGGACACGCAAAAAGATGAAAATATTGCACACATCTGCCTAAAACAAAACCTTGTAGGCCGTTGTTGTTGTTGTTGTTGTTGTTGTTGTTGTTACCGTCCCTTTTCAAAAACGCGCTGTTCGATATACCATATATAACAGAGTATAACCCGTAGGTGTGTACAACGATCCGATTATGAATCAACCTACCGAAGACTATTCCGGTAATTAATACTCCTTAGGTGAATACATACGTACTGTTGTTTACAGCAGTACTAATGACTGAATTTGAGTATTCCAACAATGACGAGATCCCTACAGATCGTGCTAACTCGGTCCTAGGGTGTGTTCACCTGTGGTTGGTGCCGGTAGCTCCATAGGGTAGGCAATATGTAATAGATGATCTGTCCTGTGCTTGCTCCATGGTCATGAAGGACGTACGTGATCTGTGTATGTTTGTGTTTGCCCGACGTGATCTGAAAGGACACAGGTGCTTGGGCTGTGTTTGCCCGAATTGATCTGAAAGAATCGGTGATTGGGCTACGTTTGCCCGAGTTGATCTGAAGGACATAAGTGGTTGGGCCATGTTGGCCCGAGTTGATCCGAAACGCGCAGATGTCTACCCCGAGTTGATCTGAAAGACATCGCCGATTGGGCTAGGTTTGCTCGAGTTATCTGAAAGACGCGGTGATTGGGCTATGCTGTCCCGAGTTTTATCCCGAGTTCGTCTGAAAGACATCGGTGATTGGGCCCTTTTCGCCGAAGTGTGACTGAAAAGTATCGGTAATTGGGCCATGTTTGCCCGAGTGGATCTGGAAGAATCGGTATGTGGGCTGTGTTTACCCGAGTTGATCCCAAAAGCATCGGTGATTTGCTACTGCTGTTGATCTGAGAGACATGATTGTAAATAGTGATCGGGGAATGCCCTGTTGTTGGTCATCTGAAGGAAATAGGTGACCGGGGCATGTTTGCTCCATCATGGTGATCTGTAAGGCATAGGTGGGCTAGCTCATGATCTGTCCCATGCGTGAAGATTAAGATTGCACTCGCGATTGCACGCACGAGCGGGGATGAGGGTCTACCAAAACCCCAGCAGCAACAGCGGCAGCATCTACTTGCACGTGAAGACATCCACAAACTCTTGAAGCTTACGAATGCATGATACGTTGCACGGACTTCGAGCACATAATGTTTTCTCCCCAGCGGCCAGCAACACCACGTCGAAACGCGATAAGCACACATCGCGAACGGTTGGGATGGTAGACTACTACTATGTAGCTCTGTTGTTGAACATGATGCGGCAATGCGGCGATGCGGCGGGTTTTGTGTCTTGGAACAACGGTAACGAATCTCGCTCTTGCTTGAAAATGCCCATCCAAACTCACTCGAAGCCACAATTAAGACAGCCAGTGTCCCGATCCTCCCGGTGCTCGCAGAGAGCAGTCTCCTGGAGGCAAGAGATACCATGCGACTCCCAACGCCTGGGGTCGGTGCTGCCTGCTGTGCTGTTGGTGCACCAGCATCCAGGCGGCCCCGTGCTGGTGTATCCCATATTTTCAGCGCTATATTCTGCGGAGACCCTGAAGGGGCGGTGGGTCATATCGTCATATCGTCATATCGTACATACTGCTGCAGGTGTGCTAGGCAACTACATATTGGCACGCTCGGACCAAACTACGTTGTTGTCGCTGCTGTCAAGGAACCATGCCTCCAGGTAAGCTCCCGATGGCGACGTTGTCCTGACCGTGACGTGCCTGGGTTATTTTCCGCGTGCCTGCCACACGGGACGATGCGTTGCTTCGGCGATCCCGTCTCTCACTACATATGTATTGTTAGTGCTGTCTCCTGTCTCTATTTTGCGACCTTTCGCCCCTGCTCCCTGTTGAACGAACATCCTATACCCCGGTTGCAGGCAACATCCACGAGTTGCTCCCCCTACGCGTTTTACTATCCACGGCTCGACTCATCTCCACCCACCCCCAGACGCGATGGAATGCCCCCAGTATCTCGGGTGTACACGTGTTCCTGCTAACTGGTGTGTTCTCGTTTCATATGCATACTTAGACAATACACCGCCCCAGGTAGCTTTGCATCATCAGGTACTGCTCTGCTGTGTATGGGTAAGATGCCTGCCCTGTGGCCAATTTTCAAAGCTCGATTACTCCACGACAACGGGGACGAACAAATCAAACGATCAATGCATGCGTTGTCGACAAACTCTCGTCACCGTCATCACTGGCAGCGTCGTTGCTGCTTGTAACACAGCAGTAACTCGAGCTTTGAAAATCGGTTCCAGGGGAGGTGGTATCTTCAGCAACCGTGGTACCTCTAGGTAGGTATGCATAGGAAAGTTTTTGGTGTGTCCTGAGTCCTGAATACTGAACACGGCACTCGTATGCATAGATAGCGCACTGCTGTGCCCTCGCAAGCATCCTTTGCTGCTGCGGACACACTCTGGTACACCTGGCATTATGGGTCATTTTTCCCTTTTCGTGAACGGATATCGCAAACTGTAAATTTCGCGCGCTTCCGGGGCCTTGAGGTCGTTTTGGTGGGCGGATGTAAACCTCACGTCTTGTCGGCTTGTCGGAGATCAATCAACTATACTAAATACCAGGGTGTGTGACTGAAGTACAGCAGTCCCGTTTACTTGGTCTGCAGAGAGGAAAAATAGCAAATGCACAAAAGAGTCTTCTCCTCGTCTCTGTGTTATCCTTCCGCAATGATTATTTGTTGTCTGTGTACCGTAAGGTTGCGAGTCAGCGCACAGGGGTGCCATCGATTTTCGAAGCGTAATTATAATTTCTCCACAACCAGGAGGGTGCGAGCGCCAGGTGACACTTCTCAGGAAAGCTCTCTATGAGATAGTTCCAAGACCGCTCTTTTCGACAGCAGTGGTATTCTAACCTCCTGGTTGTGGAGAAATTACGCTTTTGAAAATCGTTCGCACCCCTGTGCGCTGACTCGCAACCTTTCGGTGCATAGCCTACGCGAGAGTGTGCAACACACGCGAACTTTTGGAGCACTTTTTCCAAGAGCCAGTTCTCGAGGAGAGGCTGGGAAAAAATTAAAAATTCGGATTAACTCAGTATGTAACGGGGATATGTAGGTGTATCGGAATTCGCCTTGGAAGCATCTTGCATTTTCTCCGCTACTAGCTGATTGGTCGCTGCATGAAGGTATCGTACATCGTACACAACAAGTGCTTATCGACGCCTTATGTTAGTAGTGTAACGTGCTGCTGCTGCTGCTGTCGATTTCGATACGCACGTGTGGGCTTTTGACAGCTGCGGACAAGCGGTAGCGTGTGTGCGCGCGTTCAGAGTTATCATTGGTCTTGTACAAGGGCGCCAGAAAATAACCGTTCGATGTCGTCCGTCATTCGTATATACCGCGAGCAACAAACGGGCGCGCGCGCGTGCGCGTGTTCGCGCGATTGGTTGCAGAAGGCGAGACTTTCGAGCACAACACGCTTGCACACAGGGAAAACGAATTGTGGTCACGACCAGGCACGGCGTTCGAAGAAACACTTAACAGCACCTACCCGGATCAGCCTTGCGCCAGCAGCGAAGTCGCGCCGTTGCATCTGTTTTTTTTCGAAGAGATTTTCGCGGGCAGTGCCCCCCACGTTGAGGCGTGTGCTCCGTCTGCCCCGAAGCCAAACAAAAAGCCGGACGCGAACGATGCCGACACGGCGGTAACATGATTCCGCCGGGAAAAACTTGAGGCAGAGCGGCTACCCTACTGTACGATACCGCAGGCACAGGATGCGAGGTCAATGGTCTAACGACCACGGCATGCGTTTTCATGAATACCCAGCCCCCCTTAGCCCTGCCGTAGGTTGCATAAGATACCACACACCCTGGTCCGATTTTCAAAGCTCGGTTACTCGGCGGGCAAAAGGCAGTGACGGTGCCGCAAAGGGCGGCGTTGGAACCGTCTCGTCTAGAGCTTTCCGACAAATGTATCCTTTGATCTCAGCATCTTGCTCCGTCGTGAAGTACTCAAGCTTTGAAAATCGTCCCAGGGGGTGTGGGTTCTTGTGCAATCTACCGTACCCCACCTGGGCGGGAGGATTTTAGGTGAGCTGGTGTGGGTGGAAACGCGGGAGACATCCCCTCGGTATGAATCGTATATGACACAAGATAACACACCCCCTGGACCAATTTTCAAAGCTCGATTACGCCGTGTCGAAGAGGATATATAAATGAAACAATACATTTTCGGAAAGCTCTCGACGAGACAGCTTCAACGCTACCGTTCTCGGCGCTGTGACTCTTTCTGTTGTTGAGAAATCGAGATTTGAAAAATCGGTCCAGGGGGTGTGTTATCTTGTGTCATTTACGGTATAACCCTTCATTCAACAGACAGGCAGGCCTCCGACGTTTCGGAGAAGACTTCTTTTCGAAATTTACGCATTATTTCCCCTTTCCAACCCCCCCCTCCCCCCGCACACACCAGCAGGTGGCAGCAGGTCGCGATCATGGCGGCAGGTGAAGGCGAACGCTTTGCCCCCGGGGGTGTCGGTGGGGGACCAAGTGCCGGGTCCCCGAAGCGGAGCGGCGTCAGTCGTCGTGGGAAACAAGGTGAGCCTTGGTGTATTTTGGTGCTGCTGCTGCTGCTGCTGCTGCGGCTGTGGCTGCTGTTGCTGCTGCCTTCTTATTGTCGTTGGGGTTGTCAGAGGAGACTATTAACGCAAAGTCTGTGATTCGAGTGAATGACACCTCCTCCCTTGGGGGACCTCCCAAGAGAAGAGACCTGCGTGTTCTGTTTTGCATTTGGGGGGGGAACCTCGAAGCTGCCATCTACCGTAGTGTCCTTCGCGGTCATTGGCTTGTTCGCGTCTGAGGGTAGAGTGCGCTCTCAAGACAAACCGCTGTCTTCTCAATATGTCTGAGGTGTGTTGTAGCTTATCCTGCGTACAACAGGTGGTTCAGTTGGTGACCTCGCAATCTTTGATGTTTGGGGCGTGAGTTCGAATCTCGATTTGTTTTTTTCATCATGCCCAACAACAGGAGATGCTACTGTACCAGGGTATACCGGTAATACTTGTCAGTCGTGGATAAGCGAAAGTCGAGTTGGCGATCGACGAGGGAAAGGAGCGGCTGGCCTGGGCTGAGCTGAAGCGTTCTCTCGCGATTTATCTGTGTGCTTGCTTTGTCCGATGGGGTTACCGTCGTAGGACATTTTTCTCATTTTCCTCCTCCCTCCCTCCCTCCCTCTTTCTATCTTTCTCTCTCTCTCTCTCCCTATCTCTCTCTCTCTCTCCATCTCTCCATCCCTCCATCCCTCCCCTCATGTCTTCCCCCTCACTGTTTTCTGCTGCAGCTATTCATGTTCGGAGGGTACGGAGGCAGCGGGCGATTGGACGATTTCTGGGAGTTCGATTTTGGTGAGGCCGAACCGCAGGGAACCTAGCCGACATCCGGTGGTCCGCCGACCAGTGGTCCGACCTCGGGGTTAGATATTCTCATGTGTGCGTGCGACCCATGAACCACGAATCGGGTGTATTTTTTGTGTTACTTCCAACAAAAGAGTAATTGGGCACCAAGGTACGGGCATATGCTGGCATGGAGGCAGCTGCCGGCAACGGCCTCACTCACTACTGTACCCTGAGGGTGTGTACAGCACAAGGTTGTTTCGGAGAGACACGCTGGAAAAAGTGAAAGGGTTTACTCGGTAGTGTGACCGCCATCGGTTGTGTCGAGAAACAAACACCTTGGGACGTTCGAAACTACCTGGCACTCGAGCGGTATGCCTGCGTTTTTTCGGGAATAGTCGCTCGGCCTAAACCAGTACCCTGACTAGGACGCGTACACGTCGGCTTTGGTGGGTTCCGGATTTCGGTTGGGTCAGCCCGTCTACCGTCTACTATTGGTTGCCCGCGCTCTACCACATTTTTTTACAAGTAGCGCACATTTTTTTTCAGGTGATTTTTTTTTTGTGTTTTTTTTACCTCGGAACCTAGAGGAGGTCCAATGCAATGGATCGTCTTGTGGCTTCTTTTTTTTGCTTCTCCCAAAAAACGAAACACATTTATCTCATTCCAAGATATGTCAGCGAATGGAATCAATGTGTGTTGTTGTTGTTGTTGTTGTTGCTGCTGCTGCTGCTGCTGCTGTTTTAACATTGGTATGCATGCTACGCTGTAAATGTATTTTATGCCAAATACGCTTGTCGTACTTGTATGACACATACAATCGAATCTGCGCTTCTTGTTTTGCTGCAGAAAGTCGAATCTGGAAAGAGGTGCACTGCCAAGGGCCCTCGCCCGGCGTGCGTGAGAACAATGGTGTGGTGGAGTACAAAGGCTCTCTCTACCTGTTTGGGGGATACAACGGGTCGCAATGGCTCAACGACTTCCACGGTTTTCACATCGGTGAGGTTCCTTATTTTTTTTGTTTAGGGTTATGTGTGCATGGGTGGGCTTTCTGTCGTTTTTTTTTTTTTTATGCACGGCGTGGACCTTTTTTCATACACACGTGGAGTTCAGTTCACGTCGGGTGTCTTGTTCTCTCGGCTACAGGGTTAGGGTTACAAGGCCATTTAATCCTATCCCTAACCCTTACAACTTAGACAGGCTGACCTTTCGAGGGGGATGCTTCTAGCCCTCGCCGCCCTTTGCCCCGCCGGCCCAACATTCAGGTGCCCTTTTTGGACTTAGCTCGACAACAAAGCGCGAACTTATGCTATGCGCAGCCCATGCTGGCGGTCTCTTGTCTCTCGGCTTCCGCGCTTGGCCTTTTGGGCGATACATATCATATCATACGGGATTGAGAACCAAAGTTTCGTATTTTTGCTCTCTTCCCGATGTGCGTACGCCCCCCCCCCCCCGCGCG
>FN649739.1:425966-438120 GCA_000310025.1 Ectocarpus siliculosus | reverse complement strand
TTCCCCCTTTGCCCTTTTGGGGGATCCTTTTCTTTTCTTCGGGGTTGGGAAACCAAATTTTTTTTTTTTTGCTTTTTCCCCGAGGGGAGTCCCCCCCCCCCCCCCCCCCCCCTTGTGCCCCCCCCGCCCCGCCCCGCCCCACCCGTGCTGTTTTGCTCTGACGATCGCAGAAACGCGAACTTGGCGAAAAGTGGAGCCCGCGGGGGCGCCGCCGGTTTCACGGTTTGGGTACGTGGCGGTGGTCCACAGCCACTACTTCTGCCTGTTTGGGGGATACGACGGGACCACTTGGCTAAACGACATGCACCGGTTCAACTTTGGTGAGGACATACAATATGTACATTTTTTTTTTTGTGGTCTTCACTTCAAATCCGTGCTCACAGCGCTTGTGCCGTTTACTCGAACCCGTGGTCACACAGGAGGGTTTCCCCGTGTTACTGGTGTTTTGTTTTTTTTCCCAGGAAATTGGTTTCACACTCGTTTTATGGCACGTTTGAAGCACACTGCCACGGGTATATGTCACCCTGTAGATCAGAGCTCCCTCCCCTCAAAGGATTTCGATGCGAGCTTTTTGTTTGCGTAGCGTGAGGGTTTGGGACCCTGCCGCTTTTTGGAAAAGACTGACTGATGTCAGGTCGTCTTGAGAGTTTGGACCCTGGCTGGACAGCAGTGACGGCTGTTGTTTTGGCTAGTCTGAGGCAAAAGGTGGCACGAATTTCCTTACACAGCTACTTGTAGCTGGGTGTATTTTGTTCCCGGAGTGCATGCGAGCAAGTGCACGCGCTTTCTCTGAAGCTGACATCATAGTATATGGCCATCTATGTACGCACGTGCGTATTCTTGCGGCAGCCTCCCGCTGCTCCTGTTTTCTCTTGTAGCTGTTAAGTTTCTCGGGGCATTTTTCATTTTTTTTTTTTTTCTGTCACGCTGGACACCTCCCCCATGTAACGGAAAATTAACATTGGCCTGACCACAGTTTCGAGATACATGTTGACCTTCTTCCGTTGGCAATATATGTTGAACTGTGTCCTTTGGCAATACATGTTGACCTTTTTTCCTTTGGCATATTTCGGACGACACCCATTTTATCTGTCGCTTTTTTTGTTTGTTTGTTTTTTCGGGGTGGTATAGACACGTCCTTGTGGGAGGAGGTGAACACGTCGGGACAGATCCCGTCCATCCGGTCGTGCCCCAGCTGGTGCAAGGACGGCGACAACGTCTACGTCTTCGGGGGTTACGATGGCGTACAGGTAGCTAGCTGGTAGTTTTCGTGCCTTTTGGAGAGTTGCAGGCCGCGTGCGCTGTGCGTCCAGCATTGCCCGCGTAAGGTAGTGAGATGGTTACTCTGGAGTTTTGACAAGACCTACAATGAGTTTTGTCCTTCCGGGGGCTGCGATGGCGCACAGGTATTCTGGTAGTGATTTTATGTCCGTTGCCTTTTGGAGAAGTGCAGACCGCGTGCGTGCGTGGTGCGTGCATGCGTCAGTTTGCTAGCATTTCAGAGTATCGCCCGCGCAAGTCATGACGTTGTTGTAGTATTCTGTCCTTGAACGATCGTATTGATACTTACGTGCTATCTAATGAATGCGTCTTGTCACTCTATCCTGGCTCGCCAGCTACATGGTGCCGTCATTGATCCCGACTCAACAAACGTCAGCACGTTTTCGAACCCGCGACCCCCGTCCCCCCCCCGTCCCTGACCGTGCAACCTTTTCTCTTCTCCCTCGTCCCGTTTGTCTGACTTTGTTTTTGTCCCGATTGTTTCGGCCCGTGTGTGAAATGAAAATCGACAGCGGATGAACGATTTTTACCGGTGTGATCTGGAGACGATGACGTGGGCGCAAATACCGGGGATAGGTGAGCGAGCGTGTGTGTGCCCTCCTTTCTCTCTCTCTCTCTCTCTCTCTCTCTCTCTCTCTCTCTCTCTCTTTCTGTCTCTCTCTCCCTCTGTCTTTCTTTCTCTCTCTCTCTTCGTTTGGCACCTACATTTAGATGCGTTGCTACTGGAGAGTTGTGCACCCCGGTCATGTTTGTTCGCCGCTTGTGCTGGTTGCGTTTCACGTCTGCAATGTCCTGTGTGTTAGATACCATCGTAACGGCGGTATATGCCCTGTACGCTGTTACTCTGGCCTGCTGCCCTTTTGCGCTGTGACATAACAATGTTAATGTTGTGTTGTTCGCCTGCTACTATTTTGTGGTCCTGTTGGCTTGTTCGTCTGCCTCGCACCTCTTTATGTATTTTTTGGTTGTTTTTTGTCCACTTTTTCCCGACAACTACACGACGGTCAGGCGATGTGCCGACCCCGAGATACTTCCACTCGTGCGCCGTGCACAACGGATCTATGTACGTCTTCGGGGGATACAACGGCTCCGACCGGCTGTGCGACTTCTTCGAGCACAACTTTGACACCGGCACATGGACAGAGCTTGTGAGTTGTTAACATTTGAATATTTTCATGTTTAGTTCAGTTTTTGGGCACGCAAACGTGCTGCAGGGATGTAGGTGTACCTCTTCGGGGCTTGTGTACCCTTTTCTTGCTAGTTTGCGTGTTCTTTAGATCTTCCGATGGCTCTAGCATTTTTGGGACCACGGACCGCGTCTTTGCTAGATTTTGGGATTAGCAACTGACACGAGTTTAATGTGCAGACAACAACAACAGCATTTTGACAATATTTCCCTAGGGGGACTTCGTACCTACGCGATGGGGGACGGGGGAGCATCAATTGTTCGTTCATTATGTAGTTTCAAATGTTGTTGTTGTTGTTGTTGTTGTTGTTGTTGTTGCTGCTGCTGTTGCCGTTTGCTCTTGTTGTTGCTGCTGTTGTCGGCATCCTGGCCATCATTTTCTTTCGTGCATGGTCTATTTCCGCGTGCTGTTGTCGTTTTGTGTGTGGCGTCGGTGTTGACCCGAGCCCCACTCGCTTGCTGTTCTTTCTGTTCTCCTTGTGCTCGCGACTGGCGTCGGCGGTGACGTTTTACCCAGGAGCCTCACGGAGACCTTCCGACGGGAAGAAGCAGCCTCGTGGCGCAGGTCCACGGTAACTCTCTCTTCATCTTCGGAGGCTACAACGGCCAGGTGATGTTGCGCTTGCTGCTGTCTGTCGACGCTTGCAAGGGTTGGTGGGGGTCGTCGCTCTTCTTGTTGTTGCCGCGTGTTGTTTCCACGACGGCCAGGTGATTCTCGCGCTTTCGAGTGTTGCTGTTTTTAGTCTGTCGACGTTTGCAAGGGTTGTTGGCAGTCGTCGTTCTAGTTGTTACTACTATTGGTTGGTTTGTCCCGTTGTAGGTCTTGGTCCCCTGCTGCTGCTGTCGCTGTCGTTGTTGTTGTGTGGCTGTTGGTTCTGTTGTTAGTGTTGCTGCCGTTTCTGTTGGTGTCGGTATTGTTGTTGCCGTTGGCGTCACCAGCGGCAATACCGTTCTCGCGAACTACATAGTGTGAATACTTTGCAGCTTCTTGGTCTTCCTTCGCTTGACTTCGCCTGCTGCTGCTGTTGTTGTTGTCGGCAACGACAACCCATACCATTCAGCTATGTGCACTGTGTAGCCCTTGGCTCCTCCTCTGCTTTCTGCTGCGACTCTGGTCGCTGTCCACTGTGGCCCTATCTTTTTCCGACGCCCAAATCATGATATCAGCCCTCATGTGTGCCCCCACAACAGCACAGTTAATATAGTAGAGTGGAACTCTCTTCGTTTTGCTGTCCCCTGTTGCAACCCCCCCCTCGGATAGATGTGGGCTAAGAAAAATTTTTTGAGTCACCTTTGGCGGAATGATTGCCCATTGGTGATCGGTCCTGTGGGAACAATGCTCCGTCCTCTGGTCAATGGTCGAACCGCTAAGGCATGCAAACATGAGAGTACGCTCCCCCCCCCACGATTTAAACATCACGCAGGTGGTCCTGAACGACTTCTATGAGTGGAGATTCCAGCCGTTGCTGGTCCCACCGCCCACCCTGCAGGAGGACATGCGGAAGCTGGTGAACAACCGGGAGCTGAGCGACGTGACGTTCATCGTGGACGGCTTCCCCGTGTACGCCAGCCGCGTTCACCTCGCCCTCCGGTCCGAGCACTTCCGAGCGATGCTGTACGGGGGCATGCGGGAGAGCGAGAAGGGCGCGGAGATCGAGATCAAGGTGAGATTGTGTGTGGTGGGTGTTGGGGGTGGTGGATACCTCTCGGGGAGCGAGCAAGCATCGCAAAAATGGTGTTTTGTGGGGAGATCGAGGTCAAGGTGCGTGCGTCGCACCAGCGTTCGCGAGGACAGCAAGCTTGGATTTTGTAGGGGGTACAAGGGTTTGGGTTGGGGGATAGGGTTTTACAGAGCCCCCCCTCTGTATTTCTCACGTGTAACGCTTCCCATCCTCGGTCGGGAAGGCGGTTGGTGTGGCGGGTGCTGGGTGGGAACCTTTTGGGGAGCAAGCAGGAGCATCCCAAATGTGTCTTGTTGTATATACGTGTCTTCTTCTTGGGGCGGCGGCTAGAGTCGTGTGATTGCTCGTGTGCTGTGATTGTTTGGGCACATGGTGAGGAAATATCCCGGTGCGGGTGTGACTGCACCGAGACTCGCCCCCAACCTTCAAAAGATGGCGAGGTTTTACCGAGGGAAACCACCTCTGTTGTGGTGTATCCTAGCGCGCTGGTGTGCTTTGTTCCCGTACACAACTCACGTCCCCAAACGTCAGAAGTTTGCGAGGTTACGCAGTGAAACCACTCAGCCACTGCCGTTGTGCAACCGAGCATTTACGCCTGCTATTTATCCCAAACCGCCTCCCGAAGGTTTCCATAGCTCGTTTGCGTTCTTACCCCCCTCGCTCGATGGCACTCTTGCCTCATTATTTGCTCTCGGGTGACAGAATTTACTCCATACCCCCCCCCCACTGTGATATCGATAGGGTAGGTTGGCTAAGGAAGACATTTTTGAGCCACCTTTGGCAAAGTAGGAAGGAACAAATTGGCCATCGGTGATCGGTCCTGTGGGGACAATGCTCCGACGCGTGGTCAATGGTCTAACCGCTATGGCATGCAAAACATATGAGTACGCCCCCCCCGCCCCCGCCCCACACGCTTCGTGCTTGGGGGTGTGAGAGCCTGGTCCGGTGAGAACCCGGCGTGCCCCGTCCCGGCTTTGTAGGGATGCGAGGTCAATGGTCAAACGGCTACGGCGTGCACGAATATGCCCCCCTCCCCCCTCACCGATAACCGCCTCCCTCCGGAGGTTTCCATGGTGTCCTGTCTCACGGCTCGATGACACTGTTACCCTTACCGCTTGCCTCGTGGTTGTCCTTGGGGTGGCAGGACGTGTCTCATGCGGTGTTTCTGAAGCTGCTGGAGTATCTCTACACGGACACTCTCTCGGACGTTACCGCTAACCAGGCCGTTCACCTTCTCGTCGCGTCCGAGCAGTGAGTCGAGTGGGCGTGTTTGCGTGCGTGTCTACCTTCTTGGTAGCATTGACCGCGCTAGCCGGCTGTGTTGGGATGATCCGAACCGGGGGTAGCTTGTCGCAAGACGTGTGTTGACTAGGGTGTCGGCAACCCGGCGGGCTCGCGCCGAGGAGAACACTTGTTGTGACTAGTCGTCCGCACACACGCACACACAACCCCGTTGAGGGGGCGACGCCGTATACAACAGGGGTACCTTGTACATCCCTAAAAATCATCCATTCTACGTACCACACAAATTACCCGGTATTCCGCTCTACCCCATTCCATGGGAACATCCCGTGCCATCCAATTGGCATTGCTACAAGCATATCAATCAGGTTGACCAAGGAACTTTGTCGGGAATGCTGTTTGTGGATACCCCGTGGGAATCCGTTTGACTGCTGTGTCGATGTCTCGAAAGGGGTGTCTGTGGTTGTATATGTATTTTTCCACTTCGTAACACGCGACGATACGCACGGTTTACAGGTACCTGCTGGCTCGGCTGAAGACCCTCTGCGAGGAGGCTATCCGCACGAGCATTACCGTCGACACCGTTTGCACCATCTTCCTGCTGGCGCACAAGCACAACGCGGAGGGCCTCAAGGTACGTTTACATGCGTTTTAACGCCTGCCAAGATTGATGCGTTTTGGTGCCTGCCTGCCCGCGAAACTCGAGCGCCGAGACAATCATCGTTGGCGAATCACGTTCGAGTGGTTTGCGTTCTCTCCCCCATCACCGCTCGAACACAGAACAAGAGGAAATAGTTGATAAAAAATACTCCAAACTTGCTCACCGTAGCCGTATCTGGCGCACAAGCTCAAGGAGAACCTGAAGGTACGTCTGCTATTTAGCGCCTGCGGAACCCCGGCACGCTGAGACGATGATCATCAATCAGTTCACGTGGTTTGCACTCTTGGGGATTGAATTAACTCACATGGAAATCTGAATTAGTGGGTGGGTGACGCACGTAGATACCTGCGGTTTGTGATTGCCGTCACGAATACGTTTATTCGCACATCAACTATGTAGAACTATCACGAGAGACAGACAGACAGAGACAGACAGACAGACAGAGGCAGAGACTGAGAGAGAGACAGAGGCAGAGGCAGAGGGAGAGAGAAAGAGAGAGGGAGAGAAAGAGAGAGAGAGAGAGAGAGAGAGAGAGAGAGAGAGAGAGAGGTACTATAATAACCGCTTTCAACGACGACCGCAGGAAATCGCGCTGGACTTCGTGCTGGACAACATGGAAGGCGTCAAGGACACGGCGGGCTTCCTGGAGCTCAAGCAGGAGCCCGACCTACTCATGGAGATTATTTTCCGACAGGCTTCGTGATGTGTGATTGGTGGAGTAGTTTTTATGTTGTTGTTTATCTTGGCTGTTTTTTATGGAAAGCTGAGCAGCGCGAGCAAAATTGGCGGTCGCTGTGTATTTTTGCTCTGGTGTACAATAGGCGAGAATCGAAGGGAAGGCTTTTGCGTCCGTTGTGTGCCGCCGTCCGTCCCCCCATGCAAGAACGGGCGCGTGAGTAGAACACAGAAGTCTTGGGGGTAGAGGTGGTGTTCCGGCTGTTGCCTTCCATTCTCGCGTACGAAACTAGATGGCGGAGGGGGGCTCCGCCTGAGGGGAGGAGGCCCTGCCTAGGGGGGAAAGGGGGCCCCGTCTATCATTTCGTTGGAGGGGGGACTCTGCCTGAAGGGGGAGGGTGCCACGCCTAGGCGGGAAGGGGGCCTCGTCTGTTATTTCGTTCCTGTTGTCATCCTTTTCTCGTTCCCGTCAGCGTTCGAGGCCAGTGCAGCGACTTCTCGTGTCCTTGGGGGCCATCTGACTGACATGGATCGGTGTGTGGATATATGTTGTTTCTCGGAACTCATCTTCTATAGCACGCCTTTGCACGCAAGGACCGAAGAACAACGACCACACAGACGTGTTTGACGAGCGTCGGTGCTTGGCTTCTGGGGATATGTGCTGGTGTTTCTTGTTTTTTTTTGTGGACAGCTATTGTAGCTGAGAGAGACAGACGTGGTGGCGTCTTCATGCCTTGCCGTGGAAGAAGCAGTGATGCTACGGGATGGCGATGGCGGCGGCGTTTTTGAAACGGCATCATCGTCGCCATCAAGTAGCACGGCGGCATGGGCGGCGGCGACCAACAAAATCGCACGACGAGCATAAGAGCTATTAAATAGTAACAGTAAGAATATCGATGTCGATTGCGTGGCCGTCGAAAGCGCTGTTTTTCGAGCCTTTCTTGAAAACGCTGGAAAAGACTATCTTTTATATCTCACCCCAACTCATCCCAATTCTTTCTGAGAGGGGGGCGAGGGGACTCAGCCTGGGGTGGTTGTGTTGTATTTATTCGACATATGTCCCTTGTTTCGGACTAGCTTGTGTGATTCCACGGGGACTCCGTTGTATCGGCTTCGCGTGGTGGGCAAGATGGGGTAGTGGATGACTGTAACATTTTTGTGTTTTTTTCATGTGAACACCATAGCATTGGACAGCAGTGGGCAGGAGGAAGCAGTGGATAATGGTAGAATTTTTCTTTGTGTGGTGTTTTTTTTTCTCATGGAGAGCACCTTACATAGCAACAACCTGCGGATGTGTTCATCCATGCTCTTTTCGTTGTTTTTAAACCACCTTGGGGCCATCTTAAAACACTGATATAATTCCAGTGTATGAACACCTCGCAATACGCCCAGTTTTCGGCCGGTTTCCCTCTACTCACTGAAGAGACTTGAGCAGATCCCATTCGACTGTGGTTGTGTTTCGAACGGGTGGTCTTTCTGTGAGATTGTGTTTACTTTCTACAAAACAAGGGGGGCGTATACTACTTCGAAGCATGTTTTTATTTTTATGCTTTATGTTTGTGTGTGTGCCATCCCTGTGGACAAGGAAGGAGGGGGCCAAACCGTGGCTTGCTTGCTTGTGTGCATGCAGAGCGGTTGGTGCTTGTAGGAGTACGAAAGCTGCACCAACGGAAAGTTGGTTTTGCTAAAAGGCGAGGGGGGATGGCTTGGATCAGTTCTTGAGGCCTTTTCCCACCGCCGCCGCCGCCGCCCCGAAATCACCTACGTTTTGTGCTTGGGGGGTTGTTTGCTCATGTGTTGTATTGGTAGTTCGAGTTGTTTCGTATGTGCTTGCTGTGTCTTTTCTTTTGGTATGTCTTGCCATTGGGTATAGGAGGGAGGGTGAAGTACATTAGGTTGCGTGCTTGGCATTAGCATGGATTTTCGTGTCTCTTGTCTGACTTGTCTCCTCCCTCGTGCCCCCCTGGCGCGTATTTCGTCCATCATGGTTCCACGTGTGGGAGTGGGGGGGGGGGGTACCCATAGTCCGGCACGGGGGCGAGAGCGCGTCGATTTATTATAGTGGAGTTCGGAAACGACCGGTTTCCTTTTCCGTTTATAACCGCTCAAAAATAACATAATGCATGGCAATAGTGTTTTTCCCCCTGCACCCGCCTTGCTTTGAAGTAGCCAATATTTTTGTACTCATGAGGTGGAGGTGTAACCGAACACTCATTTGTAGTGGCATCACGTGTTGTTTGTGACTGAGGTTTCACAGTTGAACACCCAACACTGCTGTGTCGCACCCAGCAGTAGTTCAGATCGGTCGGGGTAGTGTCGGCTCTTTTGCGCAACACGTAGCGTACACATGCGACCTCCTGCGGCTTTCTCTTCTTGGGAGCACTCTCCGCCCCCCCCCAAAAAACATTTCGACGACGTTCTCTTGTTTACGGCATCCAGCAGCGGCATTCGTTCCAACCATTTCACTCACGGCGTAGGTGTACAAAGTCTGTTCCTACGGCGTGGTGGTGGCGTGCAAACGTTTACACGGCGTGCCGCAACCTGTAGAAACGTACACAAACCCCTCTCACGACAGTTTAGTACCAAGGCTCCCTCCATACGGCCGGGACCCAGAAGACGAGAAGACACGCACCATCCCTGGCAAGAAGGGCTCCTTGCTCCCTTAATGCTCTGCTCCCATCCCCTCCTGCATACATACCTCCAGTAAAGCTTAGTCTGTTCCTGAGTGTGGGTTGTGGCCCCCCCCCGCAATTTTCTTGAGACCCACGCAGGGGGGAGGGGCAAGCATCACGGCACTGGGATTGTTAGGAATGCCTACGCAAAGAGAGTAACAATAATACGATAAAACAAACAGGGAGGGGCCACGCAGGCGCTAACCCTAACCCCTACCCCGACTCTTGGCCGATTCTATGCTTTATCCAGCTAGGTTTGCTTACTGGAAAGAACCTGCGTAGACTGCTGATTCTTAGGCCGGAAAGAACTTTAAACTCCCTGTCGATGAATGGGGCGAAACAACGCTGGGGGCTTCTTGTGGCCGCTCATCTATTAGATCGACTGTGACGTCATGTGTATCCCGACACTCCGCACGTGAACGGGCACACAAGCCGTAAACGCTGAAAGACATGGAGCAGCCGCACCTCTACCCCCCCCCCCCCACCCGTAACACCATCTGTTCCTCAACACATTTTTTTCTGTGCGATGCGTAGACTAAAGCGCAGGACATGAACGCCTACTAAAAGTCCAACACCACACAATCACCCCCTTTTCTAACAATCGAGGCCACACCAAAGCACGCTCTATGCACAGGACGGGGGGGCGCGAGGTTCACAAACGCGATTCGCGGGTCCCCTCGGACGGGTATCTCCGCCCGTCACCACACTGGTGGGGGATAACCAACCACTGACGCGGTTACACACACAAATACTTTCTATCACGCACAAAAAAAACAAGCTTACTGGTACTTCTATCATTTCCTGTCGATGGGGAACAACGTGGCGCGACTGACGTGCTCGATTCAGCACCAAAAAGAAAACGAGAACACCATTGTCCGATATCCGGTTGAAGTCTTGATTGAACCTCTGGCAAAACGCTGTTGGTGCTCTCTAGCAAACCCTGCGAGCTTTGCAGACGTCGGTGGGTCTCCTCGCTGACGGACAACGTGCGCCGGCACGTCAAGTTCCTCCTCAAACGTCAAGTTCCTCCTCACACGTCAAGTTCCTCCTCACACATCAAGTTCCGCCTCACCGATGCGGGAAGAACAACGAGTTAGCACACACGGGCTTGGGTGTGCGCTACTACAACTCCTTGGCTTTGGCCACCAGAGCAGAAGAAGAAGAAGAAGAAGAAGAAAAAGAAGAAGAGGACCCTTTCGTCACCGCCACCACCCGCACCCGACCACCAACACCAACACCCCCGCCGCCGGCGCCGTTGAGAAGCGCCCCATGACCCTGCGGGCGGGCGCTCTTGGCGCCGCTACTAATATCGCCGCCCTCGACTACCATTCCGCCGCTGGTGCAAGCATGACTGCCAGGGGTACACGTGGAGGAGGAAACAGAAGACGTGTAAGCGTAACGGCCGGTTGCCCGTCGATCCACCGCCACTCGTGGCGTTCCAGCGCCAGCGATGGCGTTACTCCCCACCGGAACCCCGGGGGATGGTACGCTCTCATCCCCTCCCCCAGTTTTGGCTACTGCGGCCACGGCCGCCGCCGCCTTGCCCGCGAGGTCTTTCCCTGCCTCCCCCCCCCTGACAAGAACCGCGCCGCTGCTGCCGCCGCCGCCGCCGGCGGCCTCCATGGCGATCCCGGCCTGAATGGTGGCGACCTGGGTCTTGTGGTGATGGTGGTGGTGATGTGGGCTGTCGTAGCTGACGCTCGACAGGTAGGCCTGCCACGCCACTTGCACCATGCTGGCGAAGGACGGCCGGTAGGAGGAAGGGATGAACCTAACCCCGCCGCCCCCCCCGGCAGGTCAAAAGGGCGCGGAGAGTGTGATGATTTGTTGCAGGAAGGGGAAAGGGGACGGGGACGGCGACGACGATGAGTTGGCAGGTTATGCATGACCGCCGTAGTGTTGCCAGCGGGTCGGTCGGCGGGGGTGAAATTTGTTTTCGCTGAATTTCTTCGCGCCCGTCCCTGTCTCGAGAGGGTCTCGAGAGGGTCTCGAGAGGGATGCGTCGAAACGATAAGGCACGAAAGAAATGGGCACAACATTCCCACCTTGGCCCCCAGCGGGGCCTGAAGCATGCAAAATTTTCCTCCCTCCCGCAACCAGGAAAATAGAGACCCAGAAAAAGAAAGACGGGGACACGACTCCCAGATAGTAACCCCCCCCGCCCTTCGATGTTTGTCATCGGGGATGGGTTTTCGACGCTTGGCAACGACGTTGTAAAACAAGCCGCCCCCCCCGGTGTTTCCCATCGGGGTTGGGTTTTCGTCGCTTGGCAGCGATGTTGTAACACAAGCCGATCACTTCGTGACCTTGGCAACCAGGTTCCCGCTTTTTTTTTACCTCTGTTCGGATTTTGTTTCGCGGTACCCATGAGTGCTTGTCGAGTAGATTATGTTGTGCGCGGTCGAAAGCCCTCACTCCGAGCAAAAGGGATAATCGCACGTTGTGTTAAATCGGTCAAGCACCCTCGAGGCAGTTACACAGTGCTGGTACCTGTCTCTGGAAGTGAAAGCACCAGAAAATAAATGAAGTGTCATCCGTACGCAAGGAAGTAAGCACAAGATGCCGAACACCCTTAGCAGGATGCAGCGCACCCTTCATGCGACTCGCCGGATACCTCACGGCCCTTCGCGCTTGGTGATGTGAAAGCCTGGTCCGGTGAGAACCCGGCGTGTCCGTCCCGGCTTTGTAGGGATGCGAGGTCAACGGTCTAACGACTACGGCATGCACCACTATGAGTACCCCCCCCCCCCCCCCC
>FN649739.1:348846-411591 GCA_000310025.1 Ectocarpus siliculosus | reverse complement strand
GGGGGGGGGGGGGGGGGGGGTGTACTCATAGTCGTGCATGCCGTAGTCGTTAGACCATTGACCTCGCATCCCTACAAAGCCGGGACGGAGCATGCCGGGTTCTCACCGGACCAGGCTCTCACATCACCAAGCGCGAAGCACCGTGAGGTATTCGGCAAGTCGCATGAAGGATGAGCTGCATCCTGCTAAGGGTGTTCGGCATCTTGTGCTTACTTCCTTGCGTACGAATGACAGCTGCGTATGACACAATAACATAATTTATTTTCTGGTGCTTTCACTTCCAGAGACAGTTGTAAGCACTGTGTAGCTGCCTCGAGGGTGCTTGGCCAATTTAACACAACGTTGTGCGATCATCCCCCGTTGCCCGGAGTGAGGGTTCTCCACCCCGCACAACATGATCTACTCGACCACCATTATGGTTACCGCCAAAAACATAACCAGAGGTAAAAACAAAGAAACGGTAACCTGGTTGCCGAGTTTACGAAGTGAATTGGCTTGTTTTACAACGTCGTTGCCAAGCGACGAAAACCTAATCCCGATGGCAAACACCGGGGGGGGGGAGGGGGGGGAGGGGGGGGGATCCGTAGATTCGCAGAAGCCGGGGGGGAGGATCCGTAGACACGCAAAAGACGGGAGGGCCGGGGAAAGAGCTGCTGCTTGCTTGAGAAATGCATCGCAGCAGTGCAGTCTTTGTTGAAGATTTTATCAATCTGACCCTCCACACTCCTAGGGAATGGCGGTGCAGAGCAGAGCTCGACGAGCCAATTCCTTGCAGATCAAGAAGGGGGTGGAGTTGTGTTCGTTGGATGCGTGTCTACCTGACTGCCAGAGGTTGTTGTCTTAGCCTACCAGCATCTTGACTCGCTCGTTGTTGGACGTGGTTTGTTGATGGCTGCCTTTTAGAATTGATGTCGATCTGGCCTTCCCAGGCACCTCTGTACCTTTTTTCGTCCTTGTTTCTGGAGAACAGATGAGCTTCTTTCGTCATTTTCCGTAAACCCAAGGCATGGTACTGCGCAGAAAAACGAAACAGAAAACACTAACCTGAGCGTAAGTCCCACTAATCGACGGGGTGCTGGAAGAAACCGTAAAATTGAACAGAAGCATCGGTCGTTAGGTGTTGCCGAGCTGCGTGCTGCCCACTTGGCACACAGCGTATATTTTGTCTGAGCAGGGTGTTATTGATGGCGGAACTGCGGTGGTGCCGGTGAATAGATGAACGGAAAACGTACGCGGAGGCGGTGTACTTTCGTCCTCTGTCGAGCGCCCGCGATGGCGAACGGTCTACTGTTTCCCCAAGACGAGAGGAATCGCCCGGAATCAAAAGTAGTTTGGTGCGACGTACGCACGTGTTTCAGTGACATGTTGTTTTGGTGCTGGTGTGCACTTATTTGTTTCTGTTTTTTCCTGCAAACAACAGAAATGCAACAGCGTGAAATCTTTTTCTTAAACAACTCGCACTCCCTGCAAAAAAAAAATAATCCGGTGACCCCAGGTGACCGGTCAGCCCAGCGTCCTCTACTACGCGGACACGATCTTCGAGGACGTCGGCCTGGACAGCAGCGCTTCGGTCCTTGTCGCTGCCTTCAAGCTCGTCGCCACCCTCTGCGCCGTGTTCACGGTGGACAAGCACGGGAGGTGAGAGAGAGAGAGGGAGAGAGAGGGAGAGAGAGAGAGAGAGAGAGAGAGAGAGAGAGAGAGAGAGAGAGAGAGAGAGAGAGAGAGAGAGAGAGAGAGAGAGAGATAGAGAGAGACACACCTACTGCGGTAGCCACTCCGCAGGCGCAAGAGTCAGAGCAGCGACTGACTGCACACTCGAGATGCGGCGATTTTTATTTTTTGGGATGATTTTTGTTTTTCGTTCTGGGAGTGTTTCGAACGTTTGTGTGTTTTTTGCCGGGGGGGGACATTCGAGAGCCGGCATTGTTGTGGAAAATCGGATTTTCTTTTTGCTCTCACTTTTTCGAACAGATTTTGGGCGGGATTCACCGCTCGACAGAGGAATTACAAGAGTAGACAGATCTTGAGGCGAATTTTGGCTTGGGTAGTGGATTTTGTTTTTGGCGGGGGCCTGCCTGCTTGTTTTGGGGCTTAGAGATCGTGAAGTACGACTTCAACCATGGAAGGAACGTAGGGTGCCGTCAACACAGCAGCAGCCAACGTAGTCAGGACAAAGGCGAATGTTGTATTTACGTCGGGCGTTCCCGAGGCGCAAAAGGCAGTGATCGGCAATGGAGGAGTGCAGTTTCTGGCGTCGACTCGGGGGACGGATGGAACGTTGTAGTCCTTGAGGTTGGTTTGAGGTTGTTGCCAACAGTACGGGACGAACGGACAGAAGGGAGCCAAGAGCTGTGCGGGAATGCTGGCTGATTCTGCGCATAAGGGTCGTTGATCATCTGTTGGCTTCCTCCTGATGGCGGTTACATCGTTTCTTGGTTTCGTTGGTTTCCTGCCTTCCCAGTCAGAGGCTTCGAACCCTAGACTGATGGATGTTGTTTCTTTTTCGTCCGAGCAACCGGTTTTGTCGTTGTCTGTTGTCTGTCACCGCTCCCGCTACGGCTCTTGTGCTTTCGCAGGGTGAAGCTGCTCAACATCGGGTGCATGCTGATGCTGTTGGCCCTGATCGCCCTGACCATTGCCTTCATGTTCGACTACGTGAGCGAGGAAGACTGCAACGACTACACCACCGACAGCACGTGCTCCGCGTACTCCGACAAGTGTGAATGGTGAGACGCAAACGACAGTCGAAAGGCAGATCGACAGGTTGGCGAAAGGTATTGCTGGCCGCGTGCGCTGTACGAAACGCAGAAGGAGATCATATCAATGAGAATACGAAACAGGATTGTTTTGACTCTGAAGCTTGCCACGAGCGTATAGAATGTGTTGTATGTCACCAAGAGTCCACGGCCTACCGTGAGCCCTGAGGGCTTCACGAATTTCGATGTGACAGGCAGATTGGCAGGTAGACTTTTATGGGACAAGACAGATTGGCGATACAGACAAGAGAAACACACGGACAGATTTGACAAGCGAGACAGGCTTTGATAAGGCAAGACATTTCAGACTGGGTCGGACAAGATAAGAAAGATCGGCAGACAGAGAGACAGAAAGACAAGACGGAGAAAGGGAGATGTTTAGGTTTTTGGGGTCAACGGCATAGAAACTCAGGCCGAGCGGCGCTGCAGTGGAGGAACGTGAGTAATAACAAGCCCTGCCTGTTGCGGACCCCCCCGTCGTGTTCGTGAACACCCTAGAGATTTTTCCAGTATTGTCGAAATTGGGCGCGTGCATACCTCGAGCAGTAGCAGCCGAACGATTTCGGGGGCCCTTGGCTCGACGTAACGGTGTTTGTTGCGCTGGAAGTTGTGCTCGGTCGACGACCCAACAGGCTTGAGAAAAATGCGGAAAATGCGTCATTTAGTGCACAACCCCCGTGTACGTACCCTCTCGCTGGGTGGTTGGCGTGTGGCCACGGAAGGCGCCCCAGTCAGTTGGACCAGTACGAAAATTACGAGGGGGTACTGAGTGACGGCCGGAACGATGTTGAATGTAAAGACAACGACAACAACAACAACAACCCGTTCCCCTCCCCTCCCCTACTTTTACCTTTTTTTTTTTTTTGCCAAGGGATACGAGCTGCACGTGCGACAGCACCTCCTCCTCTTCCACTTCCTCGAGCAGCGGCTGCACCTGCTGCGGAGTAGCGGGTCTCGACACCCAGAAGGCGTGCATCCTCGCGGCGATGTTCGTGTATATTGGCGGTTACCAGGTGGGGGGTGGGGTGGGGGTGGGGGTGGGGAGGGGTGATTTCCTCTCGCTCACGGACGGCGCTAAACACATAGGGTGTGGTGTTGCCATTTGATTTTTTGTGGGTGGAAGGGGTTCTCGTGGGTCATTTTTGCCGGGTTCGTACTTTCGGAATGAAGAATTAGAACTATTATAGTGCTGGTGTTTAGTGGTGGCGTAGTCGTTGTTGCCATGGCGCAGGTTGCGCTGGTAGAGGTTAAAGTTTGTGAAGGTGGCGCAGCCGTTGGGACGGACTGGGTGTTTGATTTTTGTCATTTTTTCCCCGTGTGCGCGTTTTTCTTCCGTGTCGTCGTCCCCTGTGTTCCACCGAAGCTCGTCTGTCTGAGATGTCTCCGCCCTCTTGCTTCTTTCTCCTTAACCTCGAATGTGATGTTTATTTCTTGTTTTGTCTAATTTCTTTGCAGGTTGGGTTCGGGCCGGTGGTGTGGCTCATCATCTCGGAGATTTTCCCCTTGGATGTCAGGTAAAAGTCTACCAGTATAAAACTAACGTTGTTAACGCCAACGTTTTTGGCACTGTGACGATATCAGTTGTTGAGAAATCGAGATTTGAAAATCGGTCCAGGGTGTGTGTTATCTTGTGTCATTTACGGTGTTGTTTGAGATGTTCGTTTCCCTGTTCTCGTTGAGAAGCCCCAGAAAACATTCCAGGATCCGTTGGTGTTGATGATAGTTCAGCGCCCGGCCTGAAGTGTGCATACCAATATTGTTTTGATTCTACTAAATATTTGTTTTGTTGTGCTCGTGTGTGACCCTCGCCGGTGTGACGGGAGAGTTGTCTCGACCGACGTCTAGAAGAACGACGGAGATGGTACATGACAAAGAATACCGCCGGTTTTGTTGTTGCAACTAATAGTGTGGGAAAAAGACGGGTACACGAATATATATAGAGAGGATTCAGAAACAACAGCAACGGAATTCCTCTTCTTGTTTTGCGTCCAACCGATGAGATTCCTCCTCTTGTTTTGCGTCCAACCGCCGGGATTCCTCCTCTTGTTTTGCGTCCGACAAACGAGATCCCTCCTCTTATGCTGCGTCCAACCGACGAGATTCCTTTTCTGGTTTCCTCTGTTTGGGTTGGCATCCATTCGTTCGATGATTCATTCGACAGGGGCAAGGCCATCTCGGTGGCGGTGGTGGTCAACTTCGGGTTCAACCTGCTCGTGACCTTCATTTTCCCGACGATGCTGGAAGACCTCGGATCCTCGTGGACGTTCGCGATCTTCGCCGTCGCTGACGCCTACTCGCTGTACTTCATCAAGACCCGGGTGAGATATGCTGCTTGTTCATATCTACACGTACAGTCGTGTCTCCTACATAAGAGGGTACCCTCTAGGAGGGGACTCCGATAAAAGGGGGTCGGAATCGATTGCCATGGACTCGAGCCGCTGTAGAATAGTTGGGTACCCTCTTGTTCCGGTACAACAGGGAGCTCCGACAAAAGAGGGTCGTGGACCTTGGTCACAACACCCTCTTCTATCGGAGCCCCGACTGTGTGTGGATGCTATACCGAACGTTTAGGCGTGCATGCAGGGAGCGATGGTGCCGCCGTTCGTGGTGCTCTGGATGGAAATGCCAAGGCGGCGTCCTGTCCGTCGGCATTGTTGCGGAGGGAGGCTCACGGAGTCACCGTTACCGTTACCGTTGCTCTGGGTAGCACCTCCGCCCGTCATTATTTTTGCGATTGCTCAAAGAGACACCGCTTGGTACGCTCGTAAAGGGCAAAATACTCTTGTTGCTCGAAGAAACGATATACTACTACATGATGCGGTCAAAGTGAACGAAGCTCCTTCAACCCCCGCCCCCCCCGCCGATCGCAGGTGCCGGAGACGAAGGGGCTGTCCTTGGAGCAGATCGAAGCCCTGTTCCTGCGGAGAGGACAGCGGAACACGCGAGCGGCTCTTGCGTGACAGTCCCACGCGCGTTAGAACTGCTGGACGCTGCGCCGCCCTCGCCGCCACAGGGGGGGGGGGGGGTGCTGGTACCGCTGTATCACGAGCGGGAGGGGGGATGCGCGCAGAGAGCGTTTCGTGTGTAGGGGGCCAGGCTAGCATCAACGACAGCAGCGGGGAGAGGGCGAGGCGAGAGCCATGTCTGTTTCTTCTTTGGTATCACAACCTTGTGCTGGAGAGCTGGCTTAGCAGGCAGGTCCAAGTCGTTACATGTATACAGCCCGAGTTTCATGAATCACCAAAGCTCGCGTTCGTCAATGTCATCAACACCTTGTGCGACGAGCTCGGGCTTGTGGAGGGATGCCATCAATACGGTTTTGCTTTCGGGAGTTGCTGATCGTGTTTTTCGGACGGCCTGTCAAAGGTCACACGGTCGGTGTTTGTTGCGCTTTCGGGCTGGCAACAGGGCAGCTCAAAAGCAGAGCAGATTCACTTCGAGAATGCCTCGAGGGCCGGTACTGTACAACGACGGGTGCTATCACGAAGTGCGAGTTGCCCATTGGCAGAAGGTGGTGACGCGTATGCGAGAGGTGGGGGGGCGTCGTCCTCGGCTGTTTGTTTCTTCCCTTTTCCGCGGTAAGAGGGCGGAAGCCGTCACCAGGAGGGGCCAACGGGGGCAATATATTGTAGGGGGATGCGATAGATGGAAGAGCATTCGCTGTGTAGCTCTGTCCGTTGTTCCATGGTCCATCGGCGTAGTGGTGGGCTGTTCGACACTCGCCCCCCCCCGAGCTTCCGTAGTAGAGTGGCCGGCACCAGCTGGGGAAACTTGAGGAAAGGGAGGAGGTGGAGGACCGGGGCACGCGTGAGGGCTTGTTTCCGCCAGCTGAGCTATCCGCGTCCCAGGCGACGGTGGCGCCGTTCTCCATTCGTTGTGGTCCTTTTCACATTCTTTTGGCCGTCCTGTGTTTCAGTTTCAAGTGAGTATATGGCAGTATTTATGGCTCAACGTTGTGTTCGGTATTGGTGGCGGTGTGTTGTGATCTGGGTCTGTAGTTTTTTTTTTTGTGCAGTAAGATGCGTGATGTCCGTCTCGTTTTCTTGAGCTCATCGTTCGTCAAGAGATGCCGAGGGCTCTTGAGCAATCCAAGCGTTGCGCGGACACGGCTTTTGGCAGGTGCTGTTGGGACGCTACCTGGTTGTTGGTTCGATATTGGCGGGGTAACCGATCGTTGTTCGGAGCTCGCGCTACCCCCGCTGCTTGGGTGGATACTTCGGAAGGTACCCGCTACCCCCGCTGCTGGGGTGGATACTTCGAAAGGTACCCGAGACTCTGCTACAGTAGTACCTTCCAGGGTACCATGTTGGAAGAAGCACAGGTGTGCCGCGTGCGCTCCTGCTCTTCTTGCGCTCGCAATACCCACAGCCGTGTTTGAGTGACCAACGACGTGGCGAGAGATGTGGCCATGTTTTGAGTGGCTCACGACAGCAGTCAGATACCTTTGTACGCTAACGCTAACCCGCGGAAAAGAGGACGTCCTCAAGCACTTGATCCATGTCGAAACCCGCAAGTTTCACACCACCACCGCCACCACCAGCTAGCGGCACGCCTCCTCTGCCCTACTCAACACCGCACGCTGCTGCAGCCACCTCCTTGGCGCCCCTCTGGTGAGAAATCTTCAAGGGAAGCCCTCCCTCGACACCAATCTCAAAACGAAATTCGAGACGGTTTCGGTTTTACTGAAGGGTAATATTCTACCTACGGTTCGAAGTCTCCCCGGCGGTCTAGTGGTAATCTCGAAACCGCTAGTCGCAAGGGTCGTGAAATAGAATCCCCATGGGGTGAAAAGTTTTACAAAATTTGCGTGTGGAAGCGAAACAACGCTGAAAAAGCTCGCGTGAGTACCAAACTTTGACGTTAGCACCGTCGACGAGGGAAAGGAACGGCTAGACTCTTCTCGCAATCATAACAAAAATTCAGTACCACCGCAGGAGGAAGGTGGGGCACGAAAATATATGAAAAGAAGAAAAAGGTCCTGGTGTTTGCCCCTGCTGCGTGACCCTGGATGGTTGTAGTTGTACGAAAAAAATACTGGAAAAGTGTATGCATAGTACTCTGCAACGCTGAAAAGTGTAGTACACGTCTCACCACGACACATGGGGGGGCCGTTGCCGTAATAAATAGGACGAAAACACAACCAACACGGTTCGAGGTTCCAATGGATGCAAATAATAACCGCCAGTGAACATGTTCGAGCGAGTATGTAACGATAATGACGTTCGCTTGACTTATTCACCGCACACGACGCCATCATTATCACCGTTGACGATCCTTGCGTATTTGGCGGACGCCAGGAACCTGTTGAGGATATTCTCTTCCAGAATCTTCCGCATCTCGTTCTCCGCATCGAAAAATAAAGATACTCGCCTATCCTGAAAATCACACGAAATGGCGAAGAATCAGACCAAGGGCAGTCTTCAATCACAGATACATCTACAGTAGCACTCTAGCTCTCGTTCACAACTAGAAGGAATAGAGTAGCATCCGAAGTAGTCAATGTGTTCTGGTGTGGACCTACCTAGCTAGATGGATCGATGTAGATAAAATGGCCGAGCATCGATGAAGAACACCAATCAGCACCGACGAAAGTGAATCGTGAGTTATTCGTGTGAAGATATGGTAAAAAGCTGTGAAGGACACAGCCCGGGACGAACGATCGCGCAGACGGGGGGTCTTGACTGCGCAATTATTTCATCAGGGCGTCCGAGTAACCTAGTGAAGGTATCTTGACTCCAAATAAAAATGGGCATTTCATGCGCTGCCAATCACGGATACCCATGGACGTTTGGTGGTGGGCATTTCCAGGGGCTGCTCAATGGTGAACCTCTTCAACCGATGGGGTGCCCAAGGCGAGCGTACCCCGCCAATGGCGTAGGCAAGAATGGACTTGCCCACCATTGTTTTGTGAAAGTGCATGCGTGTAGAAATCTACGCAGGCAAACACGCAGAAATCGACGGTGGTGTGTGCACTTCCACTCGACAGGCAAGTCAGAAGCCGAGAGTCGAAAGGCGGTTGTAATTGTGTTTTCCCGGAGCGTGCTGACAACTCGTATGAGTGCAGAATTGACAAACAAACCGTCCCGAGCGGTTAGGTTAGGTTAGGGGTATGTAGGCCGTTCCTAAGGTGAGCACCCCATGGGATGCCCATGCCAGGCATTCGATGGGCGCTGAACCCACTGTGGGCATATTGTGGGACGCCCATAATGGGAGTATTGGGCATGTCTATCAATGAGTAGGCCCATGGGGCCGTCCACCGTGGTGGACAAGTTGCAGTGAATTATACCCTCACCATGGGCACATACCGGAACTGCCCCATAGCCTCATTTCCCATGGGTAGCCCGTGGAAAAGAATGCCCATCGGCATTTCGAGTTCCATGGAGCGCCTAAGGGCTGCTCGCTTGCTCATGGACAATTCGTGGTTTTCGATGGTCAGCCAAAGGAACACTCTACTTGTTCCGCCCAGGACGCAATCAAAAACGGCAATGCTATTTACGACACCGGTGTCGAAAATAATTTTTACGACGCCGCGCAAAAACACCTCAAAACCACTGTATTCCTAGGGCTGAGCGCAAGCCCTCGTTCGTCCCACAGTGACCGGTGGTTGCCGAGATATGGCCCAGAGTAATGTCAGGGCACCACCTCCGACGTGTTGTAACAAAGCGTATTTATCAGCGGCACACAAGCCGTCATTTGGCCGAAAACCAATACGTGGTTCCCGAGATACGCCCAAGAATGTGGGCGCAGCACCACCTCGTCGGTGTTCTAAATAAGACATGTTTACGAGTCGTAAATAAGACATGTTTACGACACCGCGCGAAGTGTTCCAAGAACACATGGCGATAGGTACAAAACCAAGCTTTCTGCGCTCCCAACGCCCACCAGCGGTCGCGTAAGTCGTTATTTGGCCGAAACCAACATGGGCTCCCGAGATACGCCCCAAGAATGTGGCCGCAGCACCACCTCGCCGGTGTCGTATGTACGACGCCGCACGAAACGTTCCGAAAACATCTCTACTAGGCACGAAACAACTGTATTGGCGCTGTGTTCCCAGGTCACCAGATGTCACCCGACCCGTCATTCGGCCGAAACCAACCGTCGTCAGTATGCCATATTTTTCGACACCGCGGGAAACTTTCCGAGAACACATCCAATGGGCATCAACCACCTTTCTTTTCTGTGTTCCCACGACGCACCAGCTATTACGCAAGCCGATATTCGGCCGAAACCAACACGTGGTTGCCACTATTCATGTAGACCAACATGTTGCTTTTCTCAAGACGGCCTTACGACGGCCGAGAACGAGGGTGCAGGTGGATGGGAGAAACAAAGGGAGAATGGAGAAGAAATGGGAGTAAAAAAAAAAGACGGTGGGGTTGGGAAGGGGGCCGAGGAAGGTTAAATGCAGACGGCGGGGGGCACATGTTCAAAAGAGGCGCCCAAGGGTGGTATTTCTGTAGGAGGTGGGTGCACGGGCCCCAAGGGGTCAGTCTCACTAGCCCACGGGGTTGGGGGAAGCGCGCAACCCTCATTGTCCACGAGTATAGTGTGGAAGGTTTCCACGAGCAAAGGGAAGGAGGACAGGGGATGGCAAGCCAAACATCCTTCGCCGAGTGCACCGGAGGGCATCAGCGACGGAAACGCCGCGGAGGAGCAATGTCAGCAAGAGTGTGCGGGTCGGAAACTGGTTCGGACCGTGCATAAGGTGGGGAGAAAGGCGTTGCGAGTTTCATGGACTGAAGGAGTGAAATTGATCAGGTTCGTTTGCATGTAGAGGTTTAAATATTTCACCGATATCGTACCATTAAACTTGGCTTGTCGTGTTGGTTTCGCAGGATTTTCACATCCCGTTATTCAAGAGTGTGGTACAACGAAAAATACTGAAATGGCAAAGTTTTCGCTTCAGATGCATATCGGTTCCCTCGACGAGGAAGCCTCTTCGAAGCTGAAAGTGCAACATGTTTTGCGCAATGACACCCTGCAATGTTATGCCTCTGATTCGATCAGCCACGGGAGGTGTTCGTGTCGGGGCCGGAATTCGGTGAGACACCGGAACTTCGGGCACAAACAGTTGTCATTATGAATGTCAGGGACAAGGAGGAACGAGTGAAGTTCTCGTGTGGGGTTACGACACCGCAACTTGGGCTGCTGAAAGCCTTGCCCGATAATGATATCGGCAAGAATGAATGAGCGAACTTCGTAAAGACGGTGTTTCCGTGAAGTTATATTTTTTCAACGACATGGTACCACACGTTCCTTGGGATATTATAGATCTTGAAAAACTTTCACTCCTGATTCGACCACCGTGTCGTGTTAACGAAAAAGCTTGTTACAGATGCATGAGGGCTCCCCCGACAAGTGGCCCTCCTCGAAGCTGCAAGTGAAACACACATCGCGCAATGACGCCCTGCCATGTCATGCCTCTGATTCGATCAATCAAGGGAGATACGTGTGTCGGAGTCGGGACTCGGTTTTAGACCGGGACTTCTGGCACAGACGGCTCTCGATATGAATGTCGTGGACAAGAAGGAAGGAGTGAAATTCTCACGTAGGGTTACGAAAGTGAAACAACATGTCTGGAAGAAGCCGGGCCCCAGTTTCACACCGCAACGTGGGACACCAAAGGCCTGCCTATGAGTATCAATAGCAAGAATGAATGAGTGAAAGTTGTGAAGACCGTGTTTCCATTGGGCTCTACTTCTTCAATACTGGAACCAGTTCCTTTGGGATGGCACAGAGTTTTATCACCACCTTCACTCCCAAGTCGACCACCATGTCGCGTTACTGAAGACATAGAGTATTGATTCAGATGCAAGGCTGTCGCCCCGGTGGTCTAGTTGGTGTCCTCGAAACCTTCTAGAGGTCAGGTTAGGGGTTCGAATCCCGGCGTAAGCGAGCTTTTCTTGCCAAGTGAGTTTTCTTTCGCTTCCGCTTCTGGCCTAGTGGACAGCGCTAGTTAGTGTGTGCACAGAGGGAAGAGAGTGCTGAACTCTTCTCGCATTAAAAATCGAAGGCAAAGTACCGCAGGAGGGGAGGGTAGAGGGGCTCTTCTGTGTGACCACGGGTTGGAGTCAACGGCACAAGAAATTAACTGTTAAACTTCTGTGAGCGCTGATTTGAAGTGAAGACAAAAAAAACAAAATGTCGGTTACCTCGATGACTTACCCTTCCCGAGGCTAGCAGTGAAGCATATATTTGGCAACGACTCCCTGCGTCTACCTCTGATTCGATCCAGGGAGATATTCAAGTTGGAGTCCGGACTCGGTTTCACACCGGGACGTGGGCCACCGAATCTTGACTTTGGAACCGAATTCAAGGTCAACGAGGATGACAATCTCGAACCCGCCTCGCACGATGTGGTGATGGGGTCAAGAGGTTGCATGCAGACAGTTCCTCCTGGTCTCGTCGACGCAAACGTACCGCATGCCAGGTCGATGCCGGTACACCAACAAACCATCAAACCGGCAGGGGAAAAGGGTGCGCAGGAGCAAGAGTTCGGGGGGGCGCACAGCGGATGGCAGTGATACTGTCACCAACGAGGGTGGGATCGACGGTTCTGCCGAAGAAGAGCATGGAGAGCGGGGGAAGCGGGAATGGTAGCATCAAGGGGCAGGATGACGACAGTGACGACTATTCGGACAAGACTAGGGGTAGCAGGGACGGCCAGGAGGATCCCCGAAGAAAGGAAGGCCGAAATGTTTCGACTCGGGAGGAATACGTCTTGATGTCAAGCGAGTAGAGGAGCGATCGCAAATCGGGTCTCGCCAACCCGCGGGGGCGGAAGGACAAATCCCGGAGATCGAGAAGGATGGAGGATTCGACCGAAGGTGGGCACCGGCGGACGAGAAAAATAACGAAGACGAATGAATACATACGTAGTTGACCCTGAAGTCGTTCGTACAGCGGGAGGTGGTAGTGTCCGCGTCAATCTTTCGCACCTGTGAATAAGGCACGGTGCGGTTACATCAAATAACGTTTATTTTCTTTTGGCGCGCTCGTGTGGAAGGGTGTGCTCGTCGATTGCGTCAATTTCGAACGTGATTGTTCGTCTGATGTCCAGTACTATCTTCGAAATGCGATATTCCGTCGACTACGCGTCTCTGTGGTGACGTCTTCAACATCCGAACGCAATATATGCTTCGCAACTTGACCGTACATCATCAAGTAGCAATAGGTTTCTCCCCGTCTCAGACTGCGAGCGTTTTGACAGGGAACTTGCACCGCCCGAAAAGGCAGGTATGCGTGTGCCACACATTATCGCTGCAAACCTCGAAGTAGCAGGAGCAAGAACATCTACTATACTTGAACATGACTGGCCGTTAGCAAACGAGCGAAAGACAACATCTAGGTCTTCATGCGCAGCGTCAACCACACGTATCTCGGGAACCACATGCTGATTTCGGACGAATAACGACGCACGCGGCAGCTGATAGGCGTAGGAACACAGAAATATTAGTTTTGTGCCCATAGGGTGTGTTCTCGGAACGTTTCGCGCGGCGATATTTACGACGGCGGGCGAAGTGGTGCTGCGGCTACATTCTTGGGGGCGTATCTCGGGAACGCCCATGTTGATTCCGGCCAAATAACGGCTTGCGAGGCAGCTGGTGGGCGTGGGAGCACAGCAAAAAAGGATTCGTGCCTATTGGAGGTGTTTTTGGAAAGCTTCGTGTCGTGTCGTAAGTGACGCATTTTTGACACCGATGAGATGGTGCTGTGCCCACATTCTTGGGGCGTTATACGGGAACCACATGTTGGTTTCGGTCAAATGAAGGCTTGTGTGACAGCTGAGGGCCCTGGAAGCACAGGAACATTGAATTCGTGCCTTTTTGAGGTGTTTGCTGGAATGTTCACCCGGTGTCATGTACATGCTTATTTACGACACCGCGGAGGTGGTGCCATGACATCGCTTAGGGCTATATCTCGGCAGCTACCGGTCACATGGGGCGAAAGAGGGTTTGCGCGACAGCTAAGAGCCATAGGAGTCCAGAGAATGTAGTTTCGAAGCGTTTTGTGCGGTACCGTAAATATCATTTTCGACACCGATGTCGAAAATGGCACTACCGTAAAAAACAATGCCCAAAGTGTGGGAGACCCTGATTTCGCAACGCACGAAACTACTGAACCGAACTTCCCCTTGGGTATCAAGGTATAAGGCGGACGTGTGCATGCCTGAACACGACAGATAAAACCTCCCCTTACTTGAAGAACTTGAGGTACGTAGGGGCACGCTGAGAAATGATGTAAGGCAGGAGGAGGGTCGAAAGGGTTCATTTATTTACGGCCCGACACATTGATTTCGCATACATGCACTTTCACTGGGTGGTCCAGGTAAGAGCGCATGTCCTCCCGACGTATTAGCCTTCAGTTGAGAGGAGGGGGCAGACAACGCACAGCGGTCTGTGCAGTTCCTGAGAAATGAGAGTGCAGAAGGCGGCAGCGAACGAACTCCGAGCTGCCGAGAACATGCATCCAACCAGGCTCCCCACTTGATTGCACATGTATGCATCGCCCTCTTTTTCTCACCAGGTCAAGCAAAGAGTACGACTGCCATCGTGAGCGTTTCAGGATGTCGTTCTTCGTCTAGCTGTCGATATTTATCTCCGATGGGGAATAGTCCTTGATATAGATATCCACAATGGCGGAAACGCTCCCGTATTCCCTGAGGTCTCTGGCACCCTCTATGGCGTTGTCGGCACCGTGATGTACGGCAGCATCGAGGGCCTCGTGTCTAAACTCGGAAGCGTCAAGCAAGAACTGGAACGACTGCAAGGGTGCGCGAGCAAACGATCAAACGTGCAACGCGAAGCGGAGAGCAGAGCTAGAGCTTATTTCCACCCACCAGTATTAGCCGCCACGCCCATACCCCCCGTAGGGAGAGGAATGGATGGATAAATTGCAAATCACGTTCGCTTGCCAGGATCCTGTCAGAGTGTTGCTCTGGACGTACGAATGGTTTGTGTGTGGTTCCCACAAAATGATTCCGGAAGGGCATTACGTACCTGGTGTCACTGAATCATTGCACCTGTAGCAAAAGTACACCCAAGTGTCCAGCGAGAAACTCTCTTCGCCTTGCTCGACGTAGGACTACAACCCCGCCGTCTACCGTGTGGTCGGTGAACGTATCAACCCGAGTGTATGCTCCGGAGAGGCTAAGTGATGCCCGCGCTACCAGAGGTGCGTGCTCCCACCTGATCGATCTCTTCACCATCGACACATCTAAGCATGCGGTCAGCCAGTTGCAACGACATCATTTACGTACCTTCGTTCCGAGGTATGCCCTGCTGCCGACGGGGGCGTTCTGGCATACTATACCCTGCTTTAGGGCTGCGCAACAGCTGGTGTTTAGAGGTGGCAATGCATCAACCACGTTCCGCAAACGTATACTGCTAGGGATGCTCGTTGTTCTGCTCTTGTCAGTACGTGAAGAACGCTAAGGCCAGCTATTGCGTGCCTCGGAAACGTGGCGCCCACGGGTAGGTGTAGATACCCACTTTGTCCCGAGAAAACCGAATCAACGTCCTCATCCTTGCATTAACACGTGGTGTTGATTACCTCGCCGCAGAGCCATTTCCGGCACAACTCTCCGAAAGCTTCTTGCAACGGCAGGAAGCGCATGATGCCGGCGAGCCGGTTGGCATCGGAGAAATCCCCACGACCGTTCAGGCTTGGTTCCCGCTCGATATATACGGCGTTCCGGACTCGACCGCTAGATCTCCTTCTCCTTGATATTGCTAGCAGCATCCGACCCGTCCGGCGTGATGGAAGATGTCTTGGATGGGTCGGATATTCCTCAGAAAGTATCAAATGAGGACGGAGTGTTAGTGCGCACAAATGGCCGCCTGTGCCGTGAACGGTCCAAAAATGGTTGTGGGCGCGTTGAGCTAAACGCACGCTGTATCACGCTGTGTCAGGCTACACCTCATCCTCTGTGGAGAATGCCAGGGACATGTGGGTATGACTGACTCTATCCTACGCAATCATAGCCCATATTTCGAAAATATCCTGCCGGTCCCGGTAACCGAGCGTGCGACCCTCGGACTGGCGCGATCGCTTGTACTTGCGTAAGAAACGTTCCGGCAGGCAAACAGTACTGCAGCTTTCGAGGGTAAGTGGATCCTACGAGGCAGGGAGACTCGCAGGATTGCGCGCTTTAGATTCAGCACGTCGAAAACGGGAGGGATGAACCCTTGTACATCGAACACACGGGTTGAGACATCTGGAAGGCTGATATACAAGTATTTACCATCAGATTTCTCTCTCGGACATACGTACTAGACACAAGTGACGTGGGGAAGACGTGCGTTGAGTAGAAACACATGGATGGAGTGTGCCAAGGAAGATTATGAAGTGTATTGCAAGAAATTGCCGCAAGTCGACGAGGTGGCCTGATATTCGACGTCACCAAAAATACAGACCGAAACGGTTCCCTCTCAGCCAGAGCCCAAGGATCAAATACGAAACGTCGTCCGGATAGAGACCCTCGTACATCGGCATGATGAGGACTCCGGCGCCGCTGGTTGGTGGTGTTGCTGCCATAGATGACGATTCTTCACTCACAGTTGTTCGGCCTCTGTTCAGTTTGGATGTGTTGCACTTTTGGGCACGGGTTCCCCGCAGTCTTTTAGTTGTGCTCCCTTGTGGGAATCCATGAAAGCCGCTTCGGCTGCTTCGTCGTTGTCTGCGACACAAACGCAACCTCGCTGTTGGGGTAGTTTCGGCAAATCAGCGCCGCCTCTAAATTCGACTATTGTCTGTTTGATTGTTTAGTTTTTCCGTAAGAGCCTTCCAACTTCCTCTCTCGCTGTTTGGGCATACGTTGTTCCAGATGGTGCCATGCACCATTACGTGCTCCTTGGCAGAGATAGTTGGATGCAGTTTAGCTACCGCTCTTACAGCTCTTTGCGTGCGAAACGTCCTGACCGTGGTTTTGGTGAGCTTTCATTGGCTCAGCGTGACAATTGTGGTGCCACTGCATTTGCCCACGACCTTTGCCCACGACCTGTCTGCCGCCGATGGCAGCGATTAACTTCGCTATACCGGGAAGCATTACGTCCAACTTCACCCCGAGCACAGCCTCGTTGCGGTAACTTTGGTTCGCAGCGATGGCTCTCGCCGGTAACTATTTGGTGGATATGCTTCCACAATGCGGTATGTTTTCTTCAATGAAACACTTCGTACAAAATGGTTGTCAACGAATCCCGCTCGCGGGCATCTAACCTCTCGAACCAGAGGACATCTTGGGTATAGCTTGGCTCCCCGTCTCCAAGTGCCTCTTAGCGCTTTGTCGCGCCACAGTTTGAGTGACGGTCTTCAGGCTACCGCTCAAGATTCCACCGCTGCTTCGGGCAACTGGGTTCCGGGTCCTGTTCCGACAGGTGGCATTGATTCGTCTGCCATGCATTCCATTGCTGACCCCTTCGCATATAATTTACATGAGCGACCCACGCCGTCGTGAAGTGGCAAAGAGAATCAATCGTGGTTCCGCCGGTGCTTCCCGATCGTCGCCTTCGCCTGCGTTTCTCGAGCGATTTACGCCAGAACAGCGTTAGAGTTTTTCCCGAGTGTGAGAACCCCCCCCCGGCCATCTCCGTGAGATTTCTATTTATTTCCGTGGTCACTTGGATCTTGTTCACTCTTTCCTTTCAAGCTTGCAGTCCCTCCTGGCAGTGCAGCCGTCACGTCTCACCCATACCGCGTTAAACCCCCGGTGGCGAAACAAGTTGGCGCGATCCATGATCAATAGCTTGCGGCTGGTCAGATACAACATTCGACGTCACCCTACTCGAGCCCTTTGGTTGTCAATTCCAAGAAATCTGATGGTGTTGGCATCACTGTCAACTAATGCAAGCTCAACAAGTTCTGTGGCTCGAGCCACCTTTCGATTCCTCGAGTTGATGATACTTTGGACAAGTTGTTGAAAGGGCAACTTTATTCCCTTTTTGACATGAAATCTTCGTTCCACCAAATCACGGTTCGCCGTAATACAATCCCTTTGACGGCATTCGTGACGTCTTCCGGGATTTTTGAGTGGTTCAAGATGCCCCAAGGAAGCTCTGGTGCCCCTGGGTGGTTCTGCAAAGTTATCCACGAAGTCATAAACCTCCAGGGTTTTTCATGGTACTTGGATGATTTGACCGTCTTTGATGACACTCCTGCTTCTCATGGTGGCACCATTGGCGCTCTTTTTGAACGACCGCGCACACACAACTTAATAATCAAGCCCCCGAAAGCCACCATTCGCGCTACAGAAGCGGACTTCCTCGGCGACACCATCTCTCCAGACGGTGTTAGGCCTAACGGTGCCAAGGTTGCGGTCCTCGTCAATGCCTGTACCCAAGGATACCAAGCAACTCCGTTTCTTCTCGCCGGCCTCAGCTACCGCCGCAAGTTCCTCCCCAACACGGCCACACACATTGGGCCTATGACCAATCTCCTCAAGAAGCAGGTGAAGGTCCTCTTTACCCCTTCTATGGGGCAAGCTGTTCGTGTCCTGTTGCCTGAGCTGGCCAACCCCCCTGTCTCGGTGTATCCAGATTGGGATGCCGCTTCGGACGGCTCGCGACCTCTTCATCATTACGGTGATGCTAGTCGCACGGGTTCGGAGGGACTCTGAACATAAACGGCTGGATCGCTCTGTCCGACCCATCGTTTTCATCAGCCGAGCTACTTTGGACTCCGATCATTGGACGACCCTCGATCTCGAGGCGTATAGCATCATGTGGTGTATCAAACGACTTCGCGGTTACTTTTTGGGCGAAAATTTGCGTTTTTACCTACCACAAATCTCATGAGCATTTTGCCAAGGTGGGGGAGAAGAATGCCCGTGTTCCGCGTCGGTTAGAATTTCTTACCGTCTACAATTACACTCTCGGGTATCGCAAGGGTTCCACGAATGACAACGCTGACTTCTTCTCTCGCCTGCCGATAGATCCAGCCGAATGTGACCGATCCGGTCGCAGCCGCTTAACCCCGGCTGAGGATGGAGGCCGTGATTTTTATTCGTTCTTGTGGCTTTACACCTTCCGGTCATCGGACCGCGGGTGTTGGCTTGGGTGGGCTAGCACGATGCTTTCCGTTTCGCTTCAACCGTTTCGACGGTTTCGGACGACGCCCTCGGCACCATCGCGACGACACCAGTTCTTCCACTCGTGTTTATCCCCAAATCCCTCCGCGCCTCTGGTTCATGGATTGGATTCTGCGTCTCTGACGCGTACTGCAACTTCGGTTGCTCCTTCTTTGCAACCTTCTGCAGCTCCCCCTCTTCGGAGTCCCCACTCCTCGGAGTCCCCACTCTTCGGAGTCCCCTCCGAGTTTGGTTACGACCGCTCGCGCGATCTCGCCTGCGGCATCCACCGCTCTACCTTCTGAAGGGTTGCAGTCGACGCCTCCAGAGTCGGCCCCCTCTTCTACCGAGGCGGTTTTTCATTCTTTGGCGGGCCTGGGCGTCCGGGCGTCTGTCGAACGTTTCTCACATGCTTATAAGGCTCGCGAGCAACACGACGAACCTGTGCGTGATGCAGCAATTTGTTTCATCCTGCTGGGTCGGCCTTTGGTCCTCCCTTCGGATGTTTTGGATCATGTTCCGTCAGATCGTCGACCTTCTTTGTTGGAGAATTGTGACCTGTCTATCAAAGGCCGGTTACACGTTGACGATGATGGTTTGGCCTTGCTTGTTCGCAAGCCGACAGCGCCCCCGTCTCCTGCATTCACGCGTCCTGGCGGAAGTGTGCTCCCCTCCTCAACGATGAATCCATCCGGATGAAGGTTCTCATACTCATCGTCCTTGGCACATGGAAGTCTGCCACGATGACGCGTCCTCCTACCTCCGTCCAGCTCGCACGCATGGCATGCTGGAACGTTTTGTTTTGTGGGTTGGCACGAAGTTGTGGGTGCGGCATCATTTGCGATGAGAAGCTCGCAACTCATCTCGTCAGACGTCTCGGTGGCCTACTTCGTGCCTTCCATTGCCGAAGGGCCCTGGTGTGTCGGTGAGTGTCGACTACTTCGGTCCCCTTCCGTTGACACCACGTGGAAACACATACTATCTGCTGTTCACAGACCGTTTCAGCCGCCGTGCTGATGTGTACGCGGTTTCGGCTGCAGAATTCACTGCCGAAGACACTGCTGACATTCTCGTCAACCGGCCTATCCTTTTGTGGGGTTGCCCGTTGAGTCTCTTGTCTGACAACGGCTCCCAGCTTTGTTCTAATCTGTCGCAGGCTGTGTACGCCCGGCCTGCTATTCGGAAAATGGCTAGATCTTGCCACCCTTAGGGGCATGGAGCGCGTCAATCACACAATGACTCAGATGTTAGCTATGGTCGTCAACGAGGGACAAGATGATTGGGCACTTATTTGCCGCACGTCGAGTTTACCTACACAAATTCGCCTAGTGCAGCTACTGGTTTAGCGCCAGGTGCACATGAACCGATTGACGCGGTTGCCGATGACTGTCCTTGAGCATCCCTATGCTCGCGGCCACCAAAGCCTGAATCGTGATCAAATTTTAGTACTACGATCTTGCTGCTGATCGCCAACATCGTTCGGAAGACTTGGTGTGTGATCAGGGCAACCTTTTCGCGGATCGAGCGGCGAAATTCCGCTCTTTCGGATGTTTTACGTAAGCTTCACTTTTTCACCGAAGGTGAGTGGGTTTTGGTGTACAACTCCGAATCCACTTTCCGCCAAGGTGTTCGTTCAGGTACAGATTACACGGTTCTGAAAGCCAAGTTGGCTTCGCTCTGGACTGACCCGTTCACAGTTTTGCCAGTGGGCCCGTGTTCTGACGCCCCTATGGTCGTGTTTGGCGTCCAAGTTGGTCTACTTGGATCTCCCGTCGGACCTGCCGGGCCAAGACTCCAAACTTCGCGTGTCCGTTGTGGTTGCAAGCCTTGCGCTAACCCACATGACACCGATGACCTGCCGAGATTTGTGCCTGCTGGTCCTACCCCGGACGTGCTGAACTCTTATGCGAACAAATCTCCTCCCTACCGTGGTACGGAAGACGACGTATCGACTCCGGTCGAACGTCTCGAGGTTGAAAGCATAAGCGGGGACACCAGTCCGTTCGTGGTCGTGGTGGCACTATGGCAGTCTTACATCAGACAAACTGGACAGGTCTTCTTCGCCCTCCCTGGGAGCGTGAGATGGATCTACAGCACTGGATAGGTTCGCCTGACCGACATCGCGAAACGAACCGTCGATATCGTGCGATGCGCATTGGTGCGGCTACCCGTGAATAGGCGCGCGCTAAAGGGAACAGAACGTTGCCTTCGGGCTGCTCGCTCGTTCCTCGTTCTACATGGGACCGTCGGGTCGCCCCAACCCCTCTGTGGGCGCCTTCTTATGGTTCAAACCGGACGATGGACTCTGGTGGTTGCAAGGTTTCTGGACCGCATCTCCCGTCCAACTTCTACGTCGTCCGCTTGTTGGACGACCCTGGGCCGGTGAAGCTCGCACTTCCCGATGTTCGCTACTCCACCATCGAAGCCACCGTGTCCGGATCCTGGTGCCTCCAAGTTCACAGCGGCCGCGCCCTTCTCAAGGATGTTCTTCGCAAGATCGACATGTCGCGTGGTGGCGTAGTGAATGGCTCGTTGCCTGAGGACTTCGTCCGCTCCCTTTAAGATGGCATGCTTGGTGGCTTTTGCCTTCTGTCGTTCTTTCGATTCTTTTTTCGTTTTCTCGTTTTCTCGTCTTCTTTATTTTGGCTTCTCTAGTCCGCGAGGTCGAACTTTCTCTGTTACCTGCCGCGGTTTGGCCAGTTGTTGTTGGGTGTCGCGACCCCTTTTTTCTTTTCTTCGCTTCCGAAACGTTTTGCTTCCGGCCTTTTTGGTACTTTGTGGTGCGTTTGTAATTGTTGTTGTCGATTTCATTTCGTCTCTACGTCTGCTCTTCTTAGAGTTTGCGGACTGTAGGTGTTTCGTGACCTTTGCCTTGTTGTCGCTCCCATGCTACCGTGGTGGATGTTTGGAATATCTTATCGTTTTATCGATACGCGCCTTTTCGTCGTTCCGACGACGTTCCTATTTCCGATAACGTTCCATTTGTTTGTCGTTCTGGCGACGCAGATTCTCTCGTTTCTTTTGTGTCCCCTTTCCCCCTTTCGGTTGGGTTCCGAACTCTTATGGTATTTGTAGCCTTCGCCTTTTGCGGCTCTCCCGTTGGTTTCCCTTCTGGTAGTCGCAGGTTATTCCTTTGTATACGTTTTTTGTTTTAGAGGTCAAACGATGGTATTGCGACTCATCGAGTGAGAGGTGTGGGAGGGTAAATTGTAGTATTTTGGAGCTCCGCATCCTCGATACTCTCATTTGAGATTCGACAAGTAATGATCAAGTTCCGAGATTTCTATCTGCGTATGAGGACTTCCAGGGTGGGCTGTAGTGTTTGGAATTTGAATGTGCAGGAAAGTTCAGAACGTGAAGTGCGGGCTAATGCCCAGAGGACAGTAAGTGCGTGCTAATCCCCAGATGTAACTCTCGATTGATTGAAGAGTAGAGCAGGGCACAGAACCTTTGTAGCCCCTGTTTGAGGGAGCTGGTCTGCCCCTACATGCTGAGTCTACCACAGAGAGCAAGGAACCAGCATGCACTGCTGTCCAAAGAGAGACATTCACCAACAAGTGAGAATTCGCCAAGGTCTTCAGGGATTCCTGCGCGTGTCAATGCTGTTACACAGAATCAGAAGAGTGCGAAAAAATTTAATCATCAGCGGGGTGGATGCAGCAACCCGCCGGAAAGAGAAAACCGTTTGAAGAAAATTGACGACTCCGACTGGTCCTTCCACCCAAAACGAGGAATTGAGGCTCGACATGGTTTTGACGTTTCATATCTCCGGGTCCATTCTGTACAATTATTTTTACCAAAGTGACTCAGAGGCAGCCAAAAGCATCGAGTGGGATTTCCTCATCTCCTTCTTCCTATCCCCGGCGGCTGCAGCCGTCAACACCTCGTCTCGTTCTTGGTGAGCTTGCGCCTGGCCTTCCACTCCTCCCCCCCGCCTCTTCCTAGTCGCCGTGTTCTTCCCGGCTGTCGTGCCCCCCTCCAATTGTATGACCTCCCCCTGCGGCGCCTTCCCAGTCGAGGGGGTGGCGCTATTGCTCGCGGTCGACCGAGAGCGGGTGGCCACACCCGCCTTGCCCGTCTTCGGTGAGTTGGGTCCGGCATTGACATTCAGGAATTCTCCCGGCGGCACGTTCCCATGTGAGGAGGTGGCGTCGACGACTTCTACATCGTCGTCGTTTTCCTCCTCGTCGTCGTGTCCACTTTCCTTCTCGTCGGCGCCGTCGTCAGTGTCCTCGGCCCCGTCGTTTCCAACTTCCTGCTGGTCAGCACCGTCATCAGCGTCGTCCCCCTCGTCGTCGGACGCGTCATCAATCTGGGAGTGGAATTGGTCCATCCCGTCGTCGCTGTCATTTTGCGCGTCGTGGTGTCGTCCACGAACGTACGAACACTCTTTGGTAGAACGGCTCCGTCGGTCCTTCTTCCTCAGATTAGGACGCTGTGTATTTTTGTTGGTACCGATGGTACAGAGCGGGCGAGAGGGGGGCGCAGCAGCGGGTGCTGATGGCGTGTGGATGGTGACATATCGGAATCTAGCAGGGCAGGCGAAGGGAATGTAAACTCGGGATTGGACACAAATCGCGTAAATTAATCGGGGGCAGGTGCCGTTTACGAAGAGCCTCCTACGGCGCCAAAAAGGAATGCGCAATAGATCAAACGGGCGGGCCACCCTGGTCAGTGTGATGTTGAAAAGTGTTGATACATTATACAGAACAAGGAATTGTTGAAAAGCGTCGATACGCACTAATGCTGTAGCATTAAAAGGGGGTGAACTCAATGTTTCCTACTGAACACGAAGTTCCCTTGTACACCTTGCTGGTGGGGAGGATTAAGCGTTGAGAGTGTTAGAGTTAATTGCCACGTGGAAACGGCATGCCCGAAAGCAAAATGACATGGACAAGTGGTAGGCGACAATGGGGAGTAACAGTAGTGGGACGGGAGGTGGGCGGCGCGGAATGTGTAGTAGCGACGCACAGCACTAGTACGCAGTAAAACAAGGCACGGAGATAGGACCAAAAAACGCTCGTATCTTGTTTCTGGCCTGGTGCTAGCCTTCGAAATGGAAACTATGGTACACCACCATCAGGGACTCGCGCGCATTTTGAAGTAGGTAGGGTCGCACTGTCTGCAGGGTTTACCCGAATGTACAGTGTTGCCGCTAGGTTAGGGTATTCTACCACACGTGGGTCGGAAGTGGAAACTCCGACGCCCTCGGGGATTCGATGGAGGCACGCCTTCAAAGGTTCGAGGACCATATGCAACAGGGTAACAGTTTGTCAAATATATACTATCGTCAACGACGGTATCGACCCGGGATCAGGGGAGGCTTGCAAACATCGTACCAGTTGGTCCCCAACGCTAATTTCGTCGAAAGACTTTTTTGGTTGGTGAGGAGCCTGACGTTTCCCTCCTCCTGGTGACGGTCGGCGTCTGGGATTTCCCCGGTGACCATCTTGTCATGTCTCGCCAGGAGTGTTATTACATTCTTGGCACGTCGGCGAGGGATGCGATGGCGATATCAGTGGGCAATACACATGGTTGTATAAGGGGTGAGGGGCAACGCGGAACAGACGGCATACATAGCCACGAGGCATCGCAGGGGGGGGGGTGTCATGAACGATAAAATAAAGGCATAAAGAGCAAAGCCGGAACGTGCTACTAGCCGTCATGTATGAGTGTGAAGTATACGCACAAGGGTTTCTAGAGCTCAACAGGTATACCCCCAGGCCTAGACTATTGGCCCATTTATATATGTGTAGAGTACTACAGTACACTTCAACTTTTCATCTTTTAATTGTATTTTTCGTACAACTACAAACATCCAGGGTCACACAGGAGGAGGGGGAAAACAAGTTCCTGGGCTTTTTCTTTTTTCCTTTTTCTTTTAGTGCCCCACCTGCCTCCTGCGGTTTGTTTCTAATGCGACAAGGGTCCAGCCGTCCCTTTCCCTCATCGACAATACCGTCCAAGTTTGGTTGGTATTCACGAGAACTTTTTCAGCTTTTCTCGCTTTGACCCGCAAAGTAAAAGTTGTAAATTTTTCATCCCACATGCGGATTCGAACATTAGAATTCACGACTTTGCCGCTAGCGGTTTCGAGGCTACCACTAGACCACCGGGGCGACCGGTCCATCCAGTACATTAAAGAATACTGTACGGGGGTACTTTAGTCTCTACGTCTCGTGATATGTTATTATCAGTGATTATTATTAAGAAAAATAATACAAACACAGAAATACTACCCGTTCAAGATATAACCACATGTTCATTATTACATTTAAGGGTTAGGGCTATTTTCTAAACTACCGCCGCTACTGCGTTAGGCGGCTGCTGCTGTCCTTCCGTTGCTTCACGCGCTCTGTAGCTCTCACACGTTACCCGACTTTACTACAGCCCCTGCGTGGACTCGATCACGGAATGACACCCCCAACTATAGACTAATAATTCCAAACACCGTGACCCTGGGTTTCCGATAGAAATGAAGCCAAATTCTAATTCCACTGTTACAAAATAAACACAGTATATTCTATCTGCTTCGACGAACAAACCTTCCTATTTAATTGCAAACAAACGCAAGAAGACCGTTCGAGACATAACGACAGGCAGTCGACGGGTTTTAGTCGTGGAGTTTGTAACAACATACACCTATCTATCTATTACAGTCAGTCAGTGTGTTCGTTTTATTTTGTGAGTACATTGAAAATAGCACCTGAACCTGCCGGCATAATAACTGATAAAAGTTCAGTGTTCCGCTAAATTCGACTTCAAATACGCCAGTACCGGTTTCCCTCCACTCGCTGCGAAGACTCTAACAAACACATCCCCTTCCGACTGTGGTTACATCTCGACCGCTAGTCGCTTGTCTGTGTTGGCACAATTTTTTTTCCTAATTAAGACTCTCCATCCGCACGAGTCTGCTGCTTTCACGCCCTTTGATTGGTCGAGCGTTGGTTCGAGCGGTCGATCCCTTTTTTCCAGCTTTCCTGCTTTCCAGCGCCCTCTCTCTGTTCCGCATTCATTCCGAGAACGGGGCCAAATTCGCGACCGCCATGCGAGGGTGTCATGGAAAAGACACAGTCCGACTAAAATGCGGCGACCACTGTTCCCCTCGACATTGGCCAGATAATCGGGCGTACGACTCCCGAAGCGCACGACGTTCGGGATACTCGAGGGAGGGGAGAACCCAGGCAAGGGGTGCCCCGAACAGAACTACTGTAGCAGCTGCTGAAGCCTTGAGGGTAGAATCCAAGGGTTCGACTCTATCATACGGCCGAATCTACCGAGGCCGACAGAAGAGGAACGTTCGGGGTCCCTCGTGCCATTTGGATGCTCGCAGCGGAGGTCATAGTACGGTACTGGCAAAAGGAGCAAGAAGAGAAGGCTGCCGGATGGACGGAATGTGAGAGGTGGCCGACATGAATATAATATATACCAGCATGAAAAAAACTTCTCAGCTCTTTCGTTCGAGGGTCCCGTACTTGTGCGTGATACTTTTTGCCGTACCCCCCAACCCTCACGAATACCATTTGGCAGTTCGACGGGTTTTCAGCAAAAATAACAGCAACACGCTTGCTTTTAAGGTATAGAGATTGTTCCGAAAAAAAAAAACAATTGGTCTTACGGCTTCGCGTCTGCTTCGCGCATGAGAGGCCAGGATATTCCGCGATGGATCCAAAGCGCAAGCGACTCCCTGTATTTCTTCTTCCTGTCGTCGCTGGACATACAGCGACGTCTCTCCATGTGGTGGATTGCGATAAACTTGCCGAGCCAACTGCTGTTTTCGACAAGGGAGCTATCGCGCTGCTGTGTACACAAGCAACACCAGGACAAATGCTATTCCATTCAGAATACCTACACTAACAAGACTTGGTCATTGTGCTAATATTTATCGTGAAACGGTACTCCATTGAAAGCACAAGCTAACATTTGAGTTCGCGCGGACAGCAGCCATGCCTTGTGTTGCTACGGAACAAGAAAAACGGACAAAACTACTGGGGAACGAGCGGGATGCTTCGTCTTTTCTTTCGATTCCGCAAGAAGACGACAAGAAGGTCGAGGCCAATCAAGCTTCCATGGAACACCCCGGGCGACACCATGGCGACCACGAAACAATCGTTAATCGCCTTGCAGGAGGGCGAAGGGGGAGAAGGCACCCGAAAATGGAGGCCATAACGGGTGGTATTTTTCAGAGCAAGGAACACCCGTTTGCCTGGCCTTCGAGTGCATGACCTTCGGCGTGAAACGCCAGACGTCTCCCTTATCGCTTGGACAATCAACGGAGAGGCCACGACCGTTGGTAGCAATATCACGGTGCGCCTGCAAAATGGAAGGTTCCGGTGCCTCAAGAATTAATTTACGTCATTGATTCCCCTTGCAAAAATACTGCACGCGCCAGTTCAGTTTTTCAACAAATGCAATCGTTCAGCACGATGTCGTTGCTAGCGGCTGCGTGCGTGCCGACGAGAGTCGACTCTCCCCGTCCAGGGCTTACACGCGTCCATGGCCATCACCGTCCACAGCCCGTTTGTACTGCGCGGACGCCAGGAACTTGGCCATAAGATTGTCTTCCAGCATGCTCCGAATCTCCCTCTCGGCTTTGACGAAAATCAACTTTCGCGCATCCTGTACATGGGAACGACCAAAGAACAACGACGAAAGTGATGCGGCGGTTTCGAGCAGGATCTGCACAAAGTACTATGATTGGCCGATTCTGTTCAGGTACGAACATCGTCTTCGTACTGGTCGCGGCGCTAGGGGAAAGGGGACGATAAACACGAGTTGAAGGGGCGGATGCTTCCTTGTTTATCATCTGGAAGCTTCGAAAGAGGCCCCATCGACGACGAAGGGACTTCTCCTACAGTCTTTTCACGACACATTTTCCAGACGATGTCAAACCCGGAGTTTCAGCTCAACTTCACCCATGCGAAAAGAGAAGGAAAACCCCGTTAAGGTGAACATTATCACTCTCGCTACTATATTATGTCTATCGCATGCCGCTTCCGTGCCTGTCGCTCTGTGCGAACGGTTTGATATCGTCTGCGTGCAAATCGCTTCTCTGAAAGAGCACTTTTTTACCATATATATCTACATGAATTTCTCCAACTAGCGGCCATATACCTTGTCAAGTACCGTACGTGTGAAGAGGGAGACCACCAAAAATCAAAAGCAGAAGAGGGTAAGGCAAACCGTACTGATCCCCAACCCCAAGAAACCGGTCTACGCACGAACCAAGCCAAGAAGGTGGACGGAGAGCCTTTTTGTTAGCTGTTTCAACAACAGCCTGATCATCCAAAACCGCTTCACCACACTTCCAGCAGGAATACACTACATTTCGGCTGTGACGACAAAGGCGGAGGTCCGTGTGTTGCGTAACCCCTTGTATTGTTGTATGCATGCGTACATGGGCGTTGTTTGCCACACAATCACATGGGTATTGATATTTCCTGAGTGTCCGCGGCAAGGTCAAGTCCTGACAGTACGGACGACGCCAATTCTCGAACGAAAGCTCCTCCGATTGGCGCAACAAACGCCAGACGCGGCTGGAGAAGGAAGCCATGAAACCGTTCTTGGTGTTTCTCACGCCCCCACACTCTGCAACGAGACTGCACGGAACGCTCTCTCCGTCCAGAGGCTTGCCGTGAGGACAATTGGGTGAGTACTGCTATGGCTACCCCTCACGAAGCTTGAGCAAGTCCCGAAATTATGGGATGTGGTCAACACAATTATGATTTATACGGGTCCTGGCCGAGGTACGCATTGCCCCGTGCGCTATTGCACGTGGCGCGGCGGATGCACTCCCAGACCGAAGACGTCGGAAAGAAAGATGCGATCCTTAGAAAACATGCTTGTTCCCACCAATTGCGTCCAAACCACCACTTCCGTTACTTCTAACGCAAGTGACATAAGAGAGCACACCCCCTGCACCAAATCTTCAAAGCTCGATCACTCCGAAAAAATAATCGCGGTGCCGACAATGTCGGCGTTGAAGCCGGCTGGTCGGAAACATATCGATATTTCGATTACGCATCCTCGTGGTTGTGGAGCAATGTATCGATCTTTGAAAATATATCCCGGAGTGTGATATGTAGTGTCACCGACGGTGCATTAGAGACCAAAACGGAAAGCCCGAGCACGCCGGCGCCATGCCTCCAGGCACGCCCGTTCTGGATTCTCCCTTTCATTTTGCTTCTCACCTGGTCAAGCAAGGCGAAACTTCGAACCTCCTTCCTTCTCTTTACTTCTCGCATGGCCAAGCAAGCGAAGCGAAAGTTTCGAACTTCCTTCTCTGTATATACTTCTCATGTGCTCAAGCCAAGAAAAGCTTCGAATTCCATTCATTTCTACTTCTCACCTGGTCAAGCGAGGCGAAGGCTTCGATTTTTGTCAGCTCCATGATGTTGTGCTTGGTGTTGCTGCTGATGTTGATCTCGGAAGGAGCGCCGTCCTTTACGTACTCGTTCACCATGGCGGCCACGCCCCCAACCCGCTCGTGTGTGTTGGTGCCTCCTTCTCCTCTTCGGCGCTGCCGTTGGCATCGCCGTCGACGGGGCCATCGACGATTACGCCTCTGAACTCCGAAGCATCCCGGAGAAACTGAAAAGACTGCCAATGTAGGTGTGCGCGCAGATGCACACGCATGGTGTGATGAGAAAACCGATCGATAGTTAGAGGGCGATCGAAGTGCAGATGGCAAAAAGGAGAAAACAAATGGGGTGCCAACAAGCGGACGGTGTTTCCCTGTTCACAGTAGCGGGGGGAGAGGAGTGGGGAGATACACTGAACATTGTATCATTCAGCCCAAAGGCCCCGCCTCAGCTCGGCAGGGGAGGCCCCCCTGCTGCAAGTGTCGGCAGCACATGCCCTTGTCGCTCTCTCGTGTGTGATGTGTATACGGCGGACACCAGCCACCTCGATGCCTTCGGAACGCCGCCTCGTACGCCACACCAAATCACTACTGCCACGCTTGCTGCGACCTCAACAGCTATGGTTGCAGTAGAGATAGCTTGTTCGTGAGTGCACTTGGCGGAAGACGGATAAACCGGTCTCGCTAAAGAAGATGAAGGCAACCAACCGCAGAGGAATGAAACATTCTACGTGACCCCATTTCTAGGAGGTCGGAGAATAAAAGGCGAAGCCGTAGGGCAGCCAGAAATTGCGAGCTTCCACTATTTAGCCAACGACTCTCCATGGCTCGTACACACACCACACATCGACTGACCTCGCTGCAGAGCGATTTCTGGCAGAACTCTCCGAACGCTTCACGCAGCGGGAGGTAGTTCATGATGCCGGCGAGCCGGTTCGAATCGACGTAAGACTCACGGCCGTGTTGGCTCGGATTCTGTGTAACATCCGAGATAACTTCCTCGCCGCCGATAGTTGAACTGCTCCCCCGCCTCCTCCTCGACGATAACGCCAGCAGCATCTGGACACCTTTGGGAATGCTATTTCTTCCGGCGTGACGCAGGACCTCTTGGATGGGTCTGATGTTCCTGCGCAAGCCCACAACGAAGGCGGAGGAGACAGATGTGCACGTCGCCACTCAAACACACCCTTGTCAAAGAACGGTGGTTCACGGCATGACGTATAGTCGCGACGACGGCCGGCCACACCGTAGACGTGTGCGCGCTTTGTGTTTCCCAGGGACTGACATAAATTCTTCTATCAGGACAACGTCCTAATTCATAGATCATCAGCCTTAGCCAGTAACCAAGCGCCTGCATAGCCCTGTGCATCGTGATTAGAGCCTACATAGCTCCCTATGTCTTAACACTGCAGAAGGTGGTCGGGCACAGTCTAAAATACAAAAACGAAGAAATACCAATAGCCACAACTCCGGGGGGGCACCACTACGACAGGGAGAGGGGTTACATATCCCAGAGTACGTGGAGTCGCAACGACCACGAAACATGGGGGGGCGTGTAGGACTCACAAAATCCAGACGATGGACGGGTGCGATATGGTCATGAACACGACGTTTAAGTACTTATACGCCAGGGTAGAGAACGCCGGGGTAGAGAGCCTTAGCGCGTGGATCGCCGTGAACCCAGCTGAGAAGCGATAAGTGAACAACAGGCGCCACGCAAGCAATGGTCATGGGGGGGTATCGATATCGATTGGGTAGGGTGGCAGGTGTCAGCTAACTGCGTCAGGCTTTTTGAGGGCGGCGGAAGTCTGATATCGTGTGAAATTGCGACATTCGGCGCCTCATCGACAAGTTGTTACTGTTGTGGGTAGTCATGGTACTGATGATGTGTTGTTTTTTCTTTATACGTTGAAAACTGTTCAGTTTTCTGTCCATGTACCTCCTATCATCTGTGGGCCAACTTGCGACGCTTTCCGTGTTGTCACAGACGAACTCTACCAAGGAAGGACTCAGAAGTCGACGGTAGATTCACGAACTATCAGGAAGCAACAACAAGGAGGCGGTACGCGCAGTGAATATGGTGAACGCGGGTATGACCCACCGAACAACCGCACGTAGCGGTTTTGATGCAGGGTAGGTAATTGCAGCGGTGGCTCATTTTGACAAGCTTGTGCGCCGAACAACCAAATGCTTAATAGCGGTGCTTCGGGCAGTATTCCCCAACGCAAGAACCACCAAGATGTTTCAAGCAAATGAATTTAACTACACGCGTTCAATTGAGGTCGATGCAATCACTCACGTATACATAGCAGTAGAATTATACCACCCAGGCGAATATCCCGGCCCATGTTGCTGAGGTCGTGGATCCGCTTCAACTGGCGACCGAGGCACACCACCGCCATGATAGTGATGAACGCCGAGAAAGGAGCCAGGTTCGTCATGATGGTTGCAACTCTGCGATCAGCAGGGAAGTGGGCTCTCGACGTTAGAGACAATATAGACACACTTCACGATACTCGCAGGATAGATAACTTCTCGATATTCATCTCTGCTTGAGTCTGCCTGTCTGCCTGTCCGTGTCTTCCTCTCTCTCTCTCTCTCTCTCTCTCTCTCTCTCTCTCTCTCTCTCTGTCCCTGTCTCTCTGTCTCTCTATCTACATATCTCTCCCTTCCTCTCTCTTTCTCATGCACAGACACATGATCTGTCTCCTCTCGCAGTGGAAAGCAGCACGCGTTGAAAGACGACTCCAACATGTCCGAGCAACCAAATTGCCCCAGCGTTACATGGATCGATGGAAGGATGAACAGGGTATCCCGACTGCACCGCTTCGCAAACGGTGACCTGAGTGAACATATCGTCTGGTTCATCCTGTGTGAGAAGAATCGTTGGCTTCAGTATTATGCGGATACTGAAGTCAATCGCCAAAGAAAAGCTACAAGACCTGCGAAGAGTAGGAATTACTAAAGCTGCCAGTGCCTTAGTCTCCCCAGCACCTTCACCGCTCTACAACGCCACGCTGGAGCATCTCCTCAACCTACTGCACCCCAACGAAGATCCCGAATACATTGCTGCTGCGTGGGATTCCAGCATCAAAGTTGCGGAAGATAGTAAATCAACGCACAAGATTGACTCCAACGCCGAAGTTCACGAACCGTTCAAAATCAAGGTTATCAAACACACGGGAAACAAGGCCAATCCACAGAGTGCTCCAGGGCCTGATGGTCAACGGTTTTCATATCTCCAAGCTGGTGGCATGAGCGATTATGTCTCTGAAACCTTGGCGGGCATCAGCTTTAAGGAGTTCTATATATTACGGCGACGAGCTTCCGGACCTCTGTTGGAACCTCCACACCAGTGCCAACGTTGCAGCGTTGGGAGAGAAAAAACGACCGATTGAAGTTGCAGGGGTTCTATGTCGCGTCATCCTTCGCCAGTACAAGGCAGAGATTGTCAACATCTTCGAAGGAGAAAACCAGTTTGGAGGTGGCGTTCCAGGAGGACTACAAATAGTGGCTTCTAGCAGCCCTCAGCCACAAGCAAGGCAGCACCATTCTATCCTTTGATGGGAAAATTATTACAACAGCATGCGCCGATCTTCCATCCTTCCAGCATTGGCCACCCACACGCCACACTTGGTGAAGTACTTTGGGAGCATCTACGCTCGAATCAAGGCGAAACTTCCAAATCGGAAGATGGTTCGATCGAACATGTTGTTTCACAGCGCAAGTTCAACAAGGCTGATAATTGGGAGGGTTTGGCTTCTGCTTTAGACTCCTTGATATCATGATTGATGATTGAGTTCAACAAGCCACCACTGCCAGGAATCAAACTCATCGGATACGTCGACGACCTTCAAGCAGATCTCCCACCAGGTTTGCTAGGAACATTCAGGCCATCGCCAGTGTGACGAATTGGATTCAGGAGCGTCTCTGCCAAAAAGACATTGAGCTGAGTCTCCCGAAATCTAAAGCGCTTTTCCAGAGGGTCTTTGCTAGTCCTCTTTGACAAACGACGAACAGCAAGAATTGACGAAAAGTCGCGGAAGGTGGCATGCCAGTAGTCGGAGTCCCAGTAGGGACAGAAATTTCCTGAGAAATTTCGTCTCCAACTTCGCCCGTGGTGACTCTGCGGATTTGTCACTTCGTTTAGCGGCGCTTGGCGACTCTCAAGCCAGCTATCAACTGCTGCGTTTATCTGGTGTGCCACGTTTGTTCCATCCACTGAGAACGATTGCACCTTCGATCACCAACGCCGCCGAAGAAGACATGACAACATGACGATATGGGCAACGAGTAAGATTGTCCTCGGCAAGATGGCCGACAATGTGGTAAAATCGACCGAAGGAGAAGTACGCGCAGATACGACGAAGAGTGAGGTGGATTTCCTCAAAGGGACAGCTTGGGCACAGCTACACCTTCCCATCCGTGAAGGGGGACTCGGGATCACGAGCAACGTGGGGAATCATGCTTTGTAACACGTCAAGCACTCGTGTTCTCCAAATCAGTACAAGCATCGACAGGATATACAATTCAGACATGCCTGCCCCGACATGCCCAGCTACCAACAGGATTGGCTCTGATTGCCTCCAAGAAGCTAGAGAAGATCATCACCACAGACAAGCTTGAAAAAGCTGTTGGTCAGTCATGAGGCTATACTGTCCACATGTGCTGATTTGACTCCCACGATTAAAGGAGTGTACCTGTTGGAAGCGGGTAGGCAAGCAAAACCAATGAAGTTGGCAGCCCTGACGTGGAACGTCAATCACCGTCTACATGCGGCCGAAACGAATTTGGTCAGAACTGCCAAGTCTTTGGAGCTCAAGCCGTCCTGTCGAAACCTTATCATTTATCGATGCGTCGAATGGTGAAGACAGACTCGCAGAAGGTAGGATCCAAGGACACGTCAAGGAAGAGGGCGCCGATCCGCTCGGAGGAAGGAAAAGGCAAGGGGGTTGTATTGTGGTAGACAACGCAAGGGCCTTCAGCGAATGAACGAATGCTTCCTGACCGACATCGGGAGTCAATCGGTCGTGTACTGGGGAGTCACGATTGAACTGACTGTGACACAAGCAGATATTGCGGTGCAGGTGCATTGTCGTCATGCAAGGAACGTTTGAGCCGAGCCCACTCCCTCGTCTGCACAAAGACCGGCGCCCCAACCTTCCTCCATTACAGGATGGTTCGAGTAATCCTCAAGACACTACCCGAGTGCCACATGCCAATCGCCGTTGAAGTCCCCATTTACCACAGCCACTGGTGGGGGAAAGGGGGCTCTACAAGATAAATTTAGTGGTTCCCCCTGGACTACACGCAGGGGATAAAGAAGAACTCTGCATCAAGTCCGTCCTTGTAGATGTCACAATCGTCAACCAATGTGCAAGTCGAAGCATCGACAAGTCGATCCAACCACCAGGATCCGCCCTCGAAGATCGAGCTGGAAGTAAGGCAAATCACCATGCGGGAACTTTCAGCCCGTCTAGATCTACCCTCCTCACTACTGCTTTTTCAACGAATGGTGGTGTTAGCCAAGGCACCAATCGACTAATCGTAGCTATCGTCACCACTTGGCATACGAAACCTTTCGCATGGGGAATTTGGACGACGAACAGCCTTGCTTCGCCTGAAGGCTTCTCATACCAGCATGATTCGGAGACCGTTTACCTTCGAGCTGGCTCGATTTCTGTCAGTACGAACATGTGGTGTTTTCAAACGTCATGGACTACTGATCGACCATTTTCCACTACGGCCAATCGGTTGGGATCTCAGTAGTAGTGCAGACAAAGACGATGGCGATGGCAATGGGGGGAATTCATTTGGTAGCGACGGAGGAGGAGGAAAGGGAACAGGTGAACAAGGGAACGACCAAAACAGCAATGGAGAAGGGATTCATGGCGTGGAAGAGAGCACGAGCTTCGAGCCAGATGACCTTCCCCACAACAAACGATGCAGGGCTAGAGAAGAACTGCCGAGCAATTGCTGTGAAAATGACGATGAGAGTGATCGTGGTGAAAACAAAAGGGGGAAAATGGGGAAAGCACCTCAAAACGAACTCGAGTGCAAGGTAGCAGCCTTGGTAGATACGTGCAGTTCTCCTCTGTTGCGACCGTTTCCGTCATTGATCCGGCAAATAGCTTAGCCTCCCCCATGCCGCCCCCTCACACGATCTCCCACACTACTGACAGTTTCGTTAAACCGCCCACCATGGGTCACCCATGGGCCGCTCATGGGCACTTCATGGGCCACCAATGGGCGGCCCAAGAAGTGCCCACCGTGGGCGCTTCAACCTAGACCTTCGCCACCGGCATATCAACCTAGAACTTAGCCACCGGCACATCAACCTAGAACGTAGCCACCAGCGCCAACCTAGCACATATCGTGTGAGCTTGGAGTTGGGGTTACGGTTAGCGCTAGGGTTATTAGCCACTATAGTGCCCGTTCCAAAGCAGATAATCTATTGTTTCGAGTACACTGGTTCGGTTGGAGGCCTCTCATTGGCCGCCCATGGGCTGTCCATTGGCTACCCATGGGCACCCTGATGTGCAGCCCATATTGGCTGCCCATGGGTCACCCATGGGAGCCCCATGCGTCGTTTGGGAAAACTGTAGAAAGTGCGGGAGACCCTCCCAGTTCATGTCATGTAGAAGAGTTTTGTGTTTTCAACCGCACTGAGACTGGCGTCTTTCCATTGGTCAGCCGGTTTGTGCGGTCAATGCAAGTAATAAAGACACAAAAGCGGTAAGCAGTTACACGTTGAGGGGGGCTCGCCCGACGCGGAACTTCTCACACTGTAGCCCACCCTGCTTCATTTTCACTCCCTCACCTCTCGGTTCCCTGCGCTGCAGCTGCCAACCACACCACCGTTTCCACGAAAAGGTAGGTAGCTGCTAGGCCGCAACCCCACGGCTTTTCTCTGGCCACGCTTCCGTACTTGGCTCTTGTGCTGGGGTAGTACATTACAAACAGCCGTAATGCCGTCAGAACCAACGCAAATTCGGCAATCCACAGCGCTGGGAAGCCGACGAGGTTTAAGATTCCCAAGTTTCGCCCCACCACCAAACCGTACATCGTAACTGTGTAGCGCACCGTGATGCCCAGCCCGCTGGTGCATGCCAAAATCGGAGACCTGATGGTGCAAAGAGGTTGCCGGCACACCGAAAGTTAGTGCATGCACACACATATATATGTACATCGTTCTCCGCTGTCGGTGACGTCGACACGCCGTGAAGCCGGGGTGCGGTGGAGGTCTTTGCGAATGTGCCACGGTGCAAGTTTCATAGTGCTATGGACGATAAGGTTGACTGATCTGTCGTAATTTCGCCGCACCCACCCAGAGTTTGTCAGCCAGCTCCAAGATTTGTCAACAAAGCTCGAATTGACAAACTTTGGGTCAAGAATACGATTTGTCTTTCTGTAATTGTATTTATTTATTAACAATAATTTCCCGGACACATCTTGCCGAGCTCTAACGCAAGATTTTGCGCCCAAAAAACGTGAAGCAGTAGTTACCACCACTGCCGCGTTTTCCCGCGGCCAGGATCGAGGATCGTGACTGAGTTATCGGAGTATCGCACATATGCATTATAGTAAATAGTGTTTTTTTGCATGTGAAGAGTGGCCCGTGTAGGGGTGCGCTACATGTAGTTTTTTTGCACAAAAGCTGTTTGGAGGGATCATGTGCATGTCTGTATGCGCGCAAAAAAAAAGGAACTTTATTTTGTTTTCTTTCGAATTGCTTCATTATTTCTTCGGTTTCTATGCTACGTGTTGGGGAGAGAGACGCACGAAACGCTCATCGTCTCTCCGGCCGCGTTAGCTGCGAAGGCCGGCGTCAACTCTTACAAATCCATCTCTCTCCCAAATACTAGCCGGGGGACGACGACTGCAAACGCAGGAGTCCCACAACTGATCAAGTCCTCAAATGGTACACAGCCGTATGTTTATATTGTTCTTGCTCGCGGGCGCGCCCTGTGTTGCTTGTTGCTAATTCTAGCACCCTGGGGACATGATGTGGCGATTCATCAAGGAACGCCTGGCTTCGTCGAGTGCCTATTGTCAAAGGGGCGACTTTTGGGACACCTGCTTCACGAGTCCTTCCTCGCGCAGGTGACAGAATGGGTGTTTACGTTGTACATTTTATCTGGCAGATTTCCCCTGAACACTACCAACCGAGGCCTAAAAGGTGCCATGGGCAACTTTGAGTTCTTCCCACGCCTAGGCCAGGAGTAATCTCGCTGCTACCTTTATTGTTTCCCGATTTCCGATCCATCGCTTTTCCCGCAACGCTACAAGACGCACTTGTGTATTAGCGTAGGGAAGGGGGTGCTTATCCCGATTGATACTTGCGTCGGAAGTGGGGGCTACTCATGCTTCTACTGTACCGTGAAGAGAGCAGAGAACCAACTGTGCTGTTATAGCTGGCGGTAAATACCACCCCCCTCTCCGCCCCCCCCCGGTGTTTGCCATCGGGATTTGGTTTTCGTCGCTTGGCAGCGATGTTGTAAAACAAGCCGATCACTTCGTGAGCTCGGCAACCAGGTTACCGCTTTTTTTTTTCTTCCTTTTTTGTTTTTTTTGGTACCCGCGAATGGTCGTCGAGTAGATCATGTTGTGCGGGGTCGAGTACCCTCACTCCGCGCGAGGGGGATAACCGCACGTTGTGTTAAAATGGTCAAGCATCCTCGAGGCAGTTACACAGCGCTTACAACTTTGTCTCTGGAAGTGAAAGCACCACAAAATATATTAAGCGCAGCTGTTATCCGTACGCAAGGAAGTAAGCACAAGATGCCGAACATCCCTAGCAGGATGAAGCGCACCCTTCATGCGACTCGCCGAATACCTCACGGCGCTTCGCGCTTGGTGATGTGAGAGCCTGGTCCCGTGAGAACCCGGCGTGCTCCGTCCTGACTTTGAAGGGATGCGAGGTCAATGGTCTAACGACTACGGCATGCACGGCTATGAGTACACCCCCCCCCTCTCTGGCTGACGGTGAATACCAGCCCCCTCTCTCTGTAAATGACACGGCGCCCCCACAACTCAACGTCGTCAATGCTGCTGTGTTGTGGTAAACAAGATGAGCCAATGGTAGCAAACGTAACAACGCACGAGCGTACTGCGGGTGCTTTGTTTTTTCGAAAATGAAAACAACAAATAGTCCTAGGGCCGTTTTAAACTCGTCAAAAAAATCCAAATTTATTCCAAAGCTTTTATCCACCTCTCAAGTGTTTTATTTGATTTCCGCACAGGTCCGGAGTCATCGAACGGTCCGGAGTCATCGCGCAGGGGTGCGATGCAATGGCGAAGATGTTTCAAAAACGACCGCACGCGGGTGCCCTGACTTGCAACCGGTACGCAGCAGCGACAGCCAACAAGCGCAGCTACTGGGCGCAGCTACCCATGAAAGACGGTGTTCACGGCAGTGACGAGTATGGTCTTATCAGTAGGCTAAGCGCCCCCAAACAGCTGTTGTTACCTTTCTTCTCGTGTTTCCGGTTCTGGGGGCACTTTTTTTCTCTCATGTGCGTATTATAGTAGGTGGGTTTGCGAAGTCTGCCTTGGACTTGCGGGTTGCTAAAGCTATAACGTAGAAGACAGCAGAAGGTAGGCAGACCATCGACACACAGGACGCGTCCGTCATCTTCTTGATCGTCTCTTGAGCTGCAAGATTTCCGACCCCATGACGTACAAAGACATGTCTCTTGAGCGAAGGGCTTTCGCCCCACAACCATTGCACCATTACGCATCAAATCCGCACTAACGAAATACCGTATTTCCCAAGGGTTTTGAGTTTTCCGCTCAATCACCTAACTGAGGCCATGTATCTCTACCATGACCTTTGCCTATCGCGCAGTGGACTCTACGGAGATCGCCCTTTCGCCTCACCGGAGCACCTGCGGAGCACTCTTTGTTGCTACTTGCTGCTGCTGTTGCTGCCGAACTGGTTAATCCATCTTCCCATGGGTTCCGAGAAAGGCCTACATGACGCGACGACGACCGAGCAACCGGCCGCACACACACCTAGACAAACACCAACACCCAACACCTTCATTCGGTGCTGTTGGCCGTTGTTGGTATGACTGCTGTATGCTGTACACAGACAGCCAAACCGAACATTCTCACCTTAGCACGACGAAAAAGTTCTTCCGCAAGTGCCACATGGTCGCGATGTAGCCAAGGCTGACCAAGGCATACGCCGAGGCAACGACGAGGATGACGGCATCGATCACCAACAGCGTGGTCTCCATGCAAACGGCTGCGGCTGCGGCCGCTGCCGGGGCGGCGGCGGCTGTAGCCCCGGTATACGCAGCAGGGAGCAAATCCCAGGATGAGACGATCTGGCGTGGTCCCCGTAATCCTTGCTGGCTTGCGTGACTTTTTCGCGGATACAGATCTTTCCACTGCCGTAGCTGTGGGAGGCCAAGAGAGGAAGGAGGGTAGATCACCTGCAGAGAGTACCGCGTTCTTGCCAGGGAGGGGGAGGTGCTACACTGCTGGTTAAAGTGCCGAGACACGTTTGGCCTGTGCGCCTGAGCAGTTTGCGTACTACAGCGGGGTGCCCGGTGCTTGCTGTACAGCAGGTGAAGTTTGTGGCTCTTTGCGACAAAAAACGCATCTTCCAACACTGAAAATAAATGTACTCCTATAGTGAGCATGCCGATCGATCCTGCTTCGTTGAGCAAAAAAAACGCATTAGATCGGAGGTGGAGACGCAGCCAGTACATCGATGGACAGCACCACAGCTGGGACACACGGCCAGGAGGGGCAGGTAGGATCTTGAGACTACCGTACAAAGGGGAGGAAGAGAAGGATCCATTGGCCACATGATGTAAACTTCTGTACAGCAGTAGGGATCAAGGGATCAGGGATCATTAATGCATGGTACAAACCATTTACCCAATAATTTCTGTTCTGCATGTCGAATGTCGTTGTTTAGCGGGGCAACAACAGAGCAACAGCATCACTGCCTGTAAAACCGCCGTGTAGGGGTAATTCAAAACACCACGAACACCCGTCGGGTTTCTCTGGAGAGCAGAGAGACACCTAGAGAGGCACGCTAGCAAGGCACGCGAACACAACGAAGCAGAGAGAAACCGAGCAGCAATAATTCTGACGGTTCTTGACGCAGGCCGATTTAGTGGTCTAGAATGTCATGTCCACCAATTGCGTTACCTTTTGCGCTCGAGTCGCCCGCCTAGCCCCCACCGCCGCGCGCATCTCGGCCCAGGGCAAAATTGAGAGTCGCCAGGTGATCACAGACTACGACACCTACCATTACTGTTGTTGCGATGTATCTGGCTTGGGCCCGTTGCGTAGAAATATACGTACGTGAGAGGAGCAACAAATGCGTGGTCGGCCACACGGCCGGCGACGGACAATCAACAAGTGACTAGTTATGTATGCATACAAGTATGTATGTACTTCTCGATATTTGCACTATTGCACTGAGTCCTTGGTATGCGCCCTTGGTTATATGCTGCCTGATACTTGTGGTGTCTGTATGCATACGGCTTTATCAGCAAGGGGAAATCAACGACGACATAAATGTATTCTTGCGGCAAGGAACCCTCCGTTTTGCAGGCGCAAAGCGATGTTGCTGCCAACGGTCGTGACCTCTCCGTTGATTGTCCAATCGACAAGGGATCCCTCCGGTGGTTTACACCGAAGGCCATGCAGTCGAAGGTCAGGCAAATGGATGGATGGTTCTTGCTCTGAACACTTCCACCCGTTATGGCCTCTATTCTCGGGTGCCTCCTCCCCCTTCGCCCTCTTGAAAGGCCAAGCAACGATTAACGATTATTTCTTGGCCGCCACGATGTCGCCCGGGGTGTTCCACGCAAGCGAGATTGGCCTCGACTCGCTTGTCGTCGTTCCCGCCGGAAGAAGTGAAACTCCTGTGGACGTCAGACCTTCTCCCGGGATCGAAAGAAAAGAAGGAGCAACACGCCGCTCACCCAGCCGTGCTACAGGAATACACGGAAACAAGCAGCCTACAGTAGCTTGCGTGTATCACCTCATCCATACGAAAGTGGCGTTCGAATTACAATAAATTGCATGGTAGTGCACATGCGATGCACATAATTAACAAGTGCTTCACAACAGCCAGTTCAGTTTTTCAGCAAACGCAATCGTTCAACACGATGTTGTTGCTAGTGCCTGCTTGCGTGCCGACGAGAGTCGACTCTCCCCGTGCGGGGCTTACACACGTCCATCTCCGTCACCATCCACAGCCCGTTTGTACTGTGCGGACGCCAGAAACCTGGCCATGAGGTTGTCTTCCAGGATCCTCCTGATCTCCCTCTCGGCTTTGACGAAAATCAGCTTTCGCGCATCCTGTACACGGGAAGGACGAAAGAACAACAACGAAAGTGACGCGGCGGCTTCGAGCAGAATCTGCACAAAATACTATGATTGGCCAATTTTGTCCAGGTACGAACATCGTGTTCGTACTGGTCGCGGCGCTAGGAGTAAAGGGGCGATCAATGAGAATTGAAGGGCCGGATGCTTCCTTGTTTACCCTATGGAGGCGTCGAAGAGGCCGCATCGATGGCGAAGGGACTTCTTTTACAGTCTTTTCACGACACATTTTCAACATGTTGTGAAACCCGGAGTTTCAGCTCAACTCACCCAATGTGAAAAAGAGAATGAAAGCCCCGCAAAAGTGAACAATATCAATCGGTACCATGTCTATCGCATGCCTCGTTCGTGTCTGTTGCTTCGTGCGAACGATTTGATGCCGTCCGCGTGTCAATCGCTCCTGTGGAAGAGAAGCTTTGACCATCTGTATCTACCTGGATTTCTTCAGCAAGTGGCCGTACGACGTGTCAATTACCGTATGTGAGAGGGAGATCACCAAAAATGAAGAGCAGATCAACGTGAGCCAGTCCACCTTGATCCCCAGCCCCAAGGAACCGGTCTACGCACGAACTATACTCAGTCAAGAAGGTGGGCGGAGTGCGCCTTTTTTGGTTGTGTTAACAACATCCGGACCGTCAAAAACCGCGTCGCCACACTTCCAGCAGGAATTCACTACGTTTCGGCCATTACGACAAAGGGGGAGGTCCGTGTGTTGCCAGGCCCCTACCATTGTTGTATGCATGCGTACATGGACTTTGTTTGCCACACAACCACATGGGTATTGATATTTCGATATTTCCTGAGTGTCCGCGGCAAGGTCAAGTCCTAACCGTGTGGACGACGCCAATTCTCGCACGAAAGCACCTCCGATCGGAGCAACAAACGCCAGACCCGGCGTGACAAGGAAGAAGCGCTTTGCCAGTGGTGGAGGAAGAATCCATGAAACCGTTCTTGGTTTTTGCTCACACCTCCACACTCTGCAACGAGAACACACGGAACGCTCTCTCCGTCCCACAGCTTGCCGTGGGGACAACTGGTTGGGTACTGCTGCGGCTGCCCCGCACGTAGTTTGAGCAAGTCCCAAAATGTTCGATGTTGTCAACACAATTATAATCCATAAACGCCTGGGCCTGGAAGAAGGTGCGCATTGCCCCGTGCGCTATTGCACGTGGCGCGGCGGATGCGCACCCAGGCTGAAGACGACGGAAAACAAATTGTCATCCTTAGAAAACATGCTTGTTGCCACCGATTGCCCCCAAACCGCCACTTTCGTTACTTCTACCGCAAGTGACACAAGAGAGCACATCCTGCACCAAATCTTCAAAGCTCGATCACTCCACGGTAGGAAGAATGGCGGTGCTGACAATGTCGGCGTTGGAGTCGGCTGGTCGGAAACATATCTATATTTTGATCGCGCGTCGTCGTCGTCGTGGAGAAATGTATCGATATTTGAAAATCGATCCTTGGAGTGTGATGTCCTATGTATTCGGAGGTACGTTAGAGACCAAAAAGGAAACACCGAGCACGCTGTAGCCATGCCTCCACGCACGCCCGTTCTGGATTCTACTTTCACTTTGTTTCTCACCTGGTCAAGCAAGGCGAAAGCTTCGAGCCTCCCTCCTTGTCTTCCCTTCTCACATGGTCAAGCGAAGCGAAAGAATAGAAATTCAATTCCTCTTTACTGCTCACCTGTTCAAGCGAGGCGAAGGCTTCGACCTTGGCCAACTCCATGATGGCGTGCTTGGTGTCGCTCCCGATGTTGATCTCCGAGGGAGCACCGTCCTTGATGTACTCGTTCACCATGGCGGCCACGTCCCCCAAACCGCTCGTGTGTGCTGGTGCCTCGTTCTCCTCTTCGGCGCTGCCGTTGGCATCGCCTTCGACGGGGCCTTCGACGATCACGCCTCTGAACTCCGAAGCATCCAGGAGAAACTGAAAGGACTGCGAAAGAGAGGGTGCGCAAAGACGTACAAGCATGATGTGATCAGAACGATCGATCGATAGTCAGAGGGCGATCGAAGTGCAGTTGGCCAAAAGGAGAATATACAGGGGGGCGTAACAAGCGGACGGTGGTTCCCTGTTCACGCTAGCGGGAGGTGAGGAGTGGGGAGATACACTGGACAGTGTATCATTCAGCCCAAAGGCCCCGCCGTAGCGAGAAAGCTCGGAAGGAAAGGTCCCCCTGCTGCAAGTGTCCGCAGCACACGTCTTTTCACCCTCTCGTGTATAGCGTGCGTGCGGCGGACACCAGCCACCTCGATGCCTTAGGAACGCCGCCTCGTACGCCACACAAAAAACACCTACTGCCACGTTTGCTGCGACCCCAACCGGAGAGAGCCAGAACGAACACGTGCTCGGAGCACGGCCGGTTGTATCTATCCGTGGTCTATGCCAGCTATGGTTGGAGTAGAGACGCCTTGTTCGTAAGTGCACTTGGCGGAAGGACGGATGAACCGGTCTCGCTAAAGAAGATGAAGGCAACCACCGCAGAGGAATGAACTATTCTGCGTGGCCTCGTTTCCAGGAGGTCTGAGGTTGAAGAAGAAGAGACAAGGCCGTAGGGCAGCTAGAAATTGCGAGCTTCCACTATTTAGCCAATGACTCTCCATGGCTTGTACACACACCACACATCGACTGACCTCGCTGCAGAGCGATTTCTGGCAGAACTCTCCGAACGCCTCCCGGAGCGGGAGGTAGTTCATGATGCCGGCAAGCCGGTTCGAATCGACGTAAGACTCACGGCCGTGTTGGCTCGGGTTCTGTGTAACATCCGTGGTAACTGCCTCGCCGCCGATAGGTGAACTGCTCCCCCCCCTCCTCCTCGACGATAACGCCAGCAGCATCTGGACACCTTTGGGAATGCTATTTCTTGGGGCGTGATGCAGGACCTCTTGGATGGGTCTGATGTTCCTGCGCAAGCCCACAACGAAGGAGGAGGAGGAGGAGTAGGCACATGTGCATGACGCCGCTCAGATAGACCCTTTTCAAAGGACGGCGATTGGCGGCATGACGAAAATCGCGACGACGGCCGGCCACACAGTAGACGTGTGCGCGCTCTGTGTTTTCGAGAGACTAACATGAACTCTTCTTTAGGACGTCGTCATATTGCATGGCTCTTCAGCCTTGGCCAGTAACCAAGCGCCTGTGTAGGCCCGTGCATCGTGAGCAGGGCCTACATAGCCCTCCTTGTCTTAACACCTCGGAAGGTGGTCGGGCACAGCCAAATGCGAAATCCCCGAAGAATACCTATAGCTACAACTCCGGCGTGGCACCACCACGAAAGGTAGGGGGGGGTACATATCCCGACTCTGGGCAGGCTCGCACCGACCACAACACATGGAGGGCGGTGTAGGACTCACAAAATCCAGACGATGGGCGGGTGCGATATGGTCATGAAAAGGACGCTGAAATACTTGAACGCCAGGGTGGAGAGTGGTAACACCTGGATCGCCCCGAACACGGCTGGGAAGCGGCAAACGAACAACATGCGCCACGCAAGCAACGGTCACCAGGGGGTATCAATGTCGATCGCTTGGGGTGGCAGGTGTCAGCAAAATTCGTCAAACATTTTCAGTGCGACGAAGAAAGTCTGATGTCGTGTGAAATCGCGACGATATTCGGCGAAGCCTCATGGACAAGTTGTTGTTGGTGTTGATGGTGTGCGCTATTTTGGCTTGATAGGTTCAGTTTCCTGTCCAGGTACCTTCCTGGCATCCGTGGGTAACTTTGCGACGCTTTCCGTGGTGTCACAGATGAATTCTACCAAGGAAGGACTTGAAGACGAACCACAGATTCACGCAATACTTTCAGGAGGCAACAACAAGGAGGCACGTGCGATAAATTTGGTGACAGCAGGTGTGACCCACCGAACGATCGCACGTAGCAGTCCTGATGCAGCGCAGGTACTTGTGGCGGTGGCTCGTGCATACAAGTTTGTGCGCCGGACAACCAAAAAAGACAAAACCAGTGCTCCGGGCAGTACTCCCCAAAGCAAGAACCACCACGATATTTCACGGGGGATTAGATGTACGTACGTTCACTTGACGTAGTCAATGCCACCACTCACGTAAACATATCAGCAGAATTATCCCAACCAGGCGAATATCCCGGCCCATGTTGCTGAGGTCGTGGATCCGCTTCAACTGGCGACCGAGGCACACCACCGCCATGATAGTGATGAACGCCGAGAGCGGGCCCAGGTTCGTCATGATGACTGCAACTCTTCGAAATGTCAGCGGCGGAATCGGCTCTCGACGTTAGACACAATATAGGCACATTTCAAAGGAGTTGCAAGGATATGTAGGTAGTTTCTCGATAGTGATCGCTGCCTGAGTCTGTCTGCCTGTGTGTGTGTGTCTCTCTCTCACTCTCTCTCACTCTCTCTCTCTCTCTCTCTCTCTCTCTCTCTCTGTGTGTGTGTGTGTGTGTGTGTTTGTGTGCCTCTCATCTCTGTCGCTGTCTCTGTCTGTCTGTCTGTCTGTCTGTCTCTGTTTTGCTTTCCACGTTTGCGTGACGGTTGAGGGGGGCTCGCCCGACGCGCGACTTCGAACACTGCAGCCCACCCTGCTTCATTCTCATTCCCTCACCTCTCGGTTCCCTGCGCGGCACCCGCCAACCATACCACCGTCTCCACCAAAAGGTAGGTTGCTGCCAGGCCGCAAGCCCACGGCTTTTCTCTTGTTACTCTTCCGTACTTGGCTCTTGTGCTTGGGTAGTACATGACGAATAGCCGTAATGCCGTCAGAACCAGCGCTATCTCGGCAATCCACAGCGCTGGGAAGCCGACGAGGTTTAAGATTTCCAAGTTTCGCCCCACCACCAAACCGTACATCGTAACTGTGTAGCGCACCGTGATGCCCAGCCCGCTCGTGCATGCCAAAATAGGAGACCTGATTGTGGAAAGAGGTTGCCGGATTACCGAAAACTTGGTGTATGTAGACCTTTTTTCTCCGCTTTCGGCGCCCGTGGCGTCGACACAGTGAAGCCGGGGTGCGGTGGAGGTCTCTTCGAATATGCCACGGGTCAAAATTCATAACGTTATGGGTGATAAGGTTGACTGGCCTGTTGCAATCTCGCTGGTTGTGGTACTTGGACACCAGTCCGATCTGTGCGTCCACTGTGGGGGACACGGGTATCGGAAGTTTGGTTGTGGTGGGTATGGTTGGTTGCGGTTGTGGTCCAAGCGCGGCCCTCCCCGGGAGAGCACACGATGGTGTGCTCCGGCTACTCGCCTTGGGGGTGAGCGCTCTCCTTGTAATAAATACTGGTGTGTGACCCGCTAGCCTGCATGTGTGTGATCTAATACACGAATCCTTTTTTTAATCTACCGATCCTGGGATAACTTAGCACCCCCAGTCTCGACACCAACCGCTGAAGTCGGTAGGGCCACGAACACTCGCCGCACCCACCAACATTGGTCAACCCGCTCCAAGATTTGTCCACAAAGCTCGAATTGATAAATCTCGGGTCAAGACAAGACAAAAGATTTGTTCGAAAGGGCAACTTTGGTCCCCCCGACAACTCTTGCCGACATCTGACGGAAGATATGGTGCCTATAGAAACGTGAAGCAGGCGAACCTTGGCCGCCCGCAAGATTCCACCCAACATTCTGTCCCCACAAAGAATGGGTCTTAGTGTTGGTGCGTTCTGTATACAGTACCAGAAAGAACGAACATACATGACTGCAGTACCACGCTACAGCAGTACAGCAACAACACCATTTGCTGCGTGCATACGCATTTTCCCCGCTGTCAGGATCGTGATTAAGTTTACGCAGCAGCATCGTCGGCCAACAAGCGCAGCTACTACTACTGGACGCAGCTCCCCATGAAAGACCATGTTCGCGGGAGTGACGAGTATGGTCTTGATCGATAATTCGGGTGGCTCGGTTCTTTGTGGTTGGAGCTCAAAGCGGGTGGCTCATGGCGGAGCGTGGATGGGTAGGAAACGTGTTGAAAACGTAATGCAAAAGTATTGGAAAGTATTGTATTCATCGGGGGCGTGCCAGTGCTCGTCAAACCTTCACGGTATCTGGGCACGCCTTCACTCTTTGTCACTCAACGAATCTCTCTGAATCTCCACCAAATACCTCTCGCAACCAAGGAATATATGTAGAAAGTTCCTATCCCTCCGCATCTCATCACTGTTACTTTCGTACGTACGTACCGGACATCTCAACCGTCATACTATGCTACGAGTACTCCCAATATATCTAATAGCCCCCCTACTCGTATGCATCGTCATGCTCCGAGAAAAACCAAAATGACCCGTAGTCGACCGTACCACGAAGGCACGCCTTGTCAGCAGTCCTGCTTACTTCAAAACAAAACAAACCATCAAACCAAATTCCTCTTTACCATCTCTCCAAAACAATCAAGAAAATTCTCAAAACAAACAAAAACCAATATCTTCGCGCCTGGTGTCCTCCGCTGCTTGGCGGGCTTCCGCTGCTGGGCGGGCAGAAAATTCTCAAAACAAACAAAAACCAATATCCTCCGCTACTTGGCGGGCTTCCGCTGCTTGGCGGGCAGAAAATTCTCAAAACAAACAAAAACCAATATCCTCCGCTACTTGGCGGGCTTCCGCTGCTTGGCGGGCAGAAAATTCTCAAAACAAACAAAAACCAATATCCTCCGCTACTTGGCGGGCTTCCGCTGCTTGGCAGGCAGAAAATTCTCTAAACAACAAAAACCAATATCCTCCGCTACTTGGCGGGCTTCCGCTGCTTGGCGGGCAGAAAATTCTCAAAGCTCAATTCGTCTACTTTCAGTCATACGGAGAGTTGCAGGGTGAGGCACTGCACCGATATCCCCTGATGAAGTCTGGAATGTCTTGGTTGCTCATCACTACTTCGTGAACATCCTCCTGCGCAAAGCGTGCTACCATGCTCGATCGAAAAATCAAAAGCTTCTGCTGCCTACTGTCCCCCGACTTAAACACACCATCCCAAGCAAGGCTCAATTCTTCTACTCTCAGTCATACGAAGAGTTGCGGGGTGAGACACTGCACCGATATCCCCTGAGGTTTGGAGGCGACCGGCCATGGCAGTCGCAATCGCGTCGGCCAGCTCGTCTGCGGAGGGGTTGGGTGTTGGGCGCCCAGGATCTTGCTGGTGTGCTGCCTCTTGTTCCTCATTTCCTCCCCGCTGCTGCTCGGCTCGATGCCGCACCTCCATCTCGGCCATCTTCTTGGCCAGTTTCTCCTCCATCAGCTGCTCCATCCGAGCTGCTACTACTACTCGCTCGTTGACCAGTTCTTCGATCCTGGCGTCCTCCGCTGCTTGGCGGGCTTCCGCTGCTGGGCGGGATCCATCTTCGCGCCTGGAGGCCATCTTGACCCTGCTGTCGATCGCCGCAAGGCGATGCTCCTAAACCAAGCTCGACCGCGAATCTCGTAGACGACGTGTCATATGCTAGCGTGATCGATAATTCGGGTGGCTCGGTTCTTTGTGGTTGGAGCTCAAAGCGGGTGGCTCATGGCGGAGCGTGGATGGGTAGGAAACGTGTTGAAAACGTAATGCAAAAGTATTGGAAAGTATTGTATTCATCGGGGGCGTGCCAGTGCTCGTCAAACCTTCACGGTATCTGGGCACGCCTTCACTCTTTGTCACTCAACGAATCTCTCTGAATCTCCACCAAATACCTCTCGCAACCAAGGAATATATGTAGAAAGTTCCTATCCCTCCGCATCTCATCACTGTTACTTTCGTACGTACGTACCGGACATCTCAACCGTCATACTATGCTACGAGTACTCCCAATATATCTAATAGGTCTTACCAGTAGCGCCCCCAAACCGCTGTGGCCTCCATCGTGTTTTGTGTTCTGAGGGCACATTTTTCTCCGACGTGCATGTATTATTACGTTGTTCCTCTATCACGGTTCGCACAATTTGCCCTGGACCTGCAGGGTGGCTACACAAGCCATTATTCGGCGGCCAGCTCCGAATCAGGCTGGACGTTCCCTATCATTTCGGCTCTAGACTTAACGTACAATAGAAGACAGCAGAAGATAGCCAGACCGTCGACACACAGGGCCAAGGACGTGTCCGTCTTCTTCTTGAGGGTCTCTTGAGCTGCTAGATTTTCGGTCCCATGACGTAACAGACTCAAGAGACACGTCTCCTTTGGAGCGAAGGACTTTGGCCCCACAACCATCACGCATCAAACCCACATGGTTGAAATATCTTCCCTTCCCAGAAAGGCCTAACGCGACGACCACCGAGCAACCGGTCACACACAATACTGCTGTACATACCAAACAAACATCTCACACCCAAATCTCATTCATTCGCTGTTGTTCGTTTGCTGTACAGCCCAAACCGCACACTCTCACCGCAGCACGATGAAAAAGTTCTTCCGCAAGTGCCACATGGTCGCGATATAGCCAAGGCTGATCAAGGCATATGCCGAGGCAAAGACGAGGATGACGGCATCGATCACCAACAGCGTGAGCCCCATGCAAACGGCTGCGGCTGCGGACGTTGCGACGGCGGCGGCGGCTGTAGCCTCGGTATGCTCAGCAGAGCGCAAAATCCCAGGATGAGACGAATCTGGCGTGGCCCGCCGGCTCCGGAGCCGGTACCCCCTTGGCTTGCGTGGCTTTATGCAGGGTGCAGATCTTTCCCTCTACTGCTGTAGCTGTGAAAGGCCGGGAGAGGAAGAGTAGAAGATCATCGACAGAGAGCGCAGCGTTCTTGCCAGGGACGGGGGGGTACTACACCGCTGGTTGCCGTGATGAGACACTTTTGGCCTCTGCGCCTGAGAAGTGTGCGTACTCCGCGCGGGGGTGTCACGTGTCGGTTGTGCCGCTCTGCGATGTGTTGTGAAAAAAATGCATCTTCCATCATGGCAAATTTATATGCCGATCGATCCCGCCCGCTTCGCTGAGAAAAAATATACTCCTCCGTACACGTGAGTCTGATGAATCGGAATTTTACAGTTGAAATCGGAGATGGCCGCAGCAGCCTGTACATCGATCGACAGCTGGGACACAGGACGAAGAGGGGCAGGAGAAGGATCTTGAGACTACCGCACAAAAGGGGGGGGGGTTTCAAGTATTTCCTTTCCCCACATGAACTTCTGTAAGGCAGTACAAAGGGATCACACCCTTTGTTTCTGTTCTGCATGTTACAGTCGGACTTGTCGGAGCCGTTGTCAACAACAACAACAGCAGGGAGCTAAACGACATCGCTAGGTGCCGCGCAGGGTGTTCTGTAGGGGCAGTACAGTAATTCAAACACCACGAACATTCGTAGTGTTCTGGAGAGAGACACACGCCCAGAGAGGCACGCAAGCAAGGCACGCGAACAACGAAGCAGGAATAAAACAGGGCAGCAATCATTCTCTGACAGGTGTTGACGAAACAGGACGATTATTTTTTGGTGGCCGTTACAAAACGCATACGTTACGTCACACTTCTTCGCTGCTCTTCGAGTCGCCCCCCAAACCCCCACCGCCGCGTGCATCTCATCCCAGGACAAAATAGAGAGTCACTACGTGTTCACAGACTCCGACACTCACCATTAGTCTACTGCTGTTTGTTGCGGTGTATCTGGCTTGGGCCCGTTACGTGCAATATCCATACGTAGGAGCAAGAAATAAACGTGGCGGGCGGGCGACGGACAAGCAGCAAGTGATTGACTCCTCACTATTATACTACTATTATTACAGGTTAGCGCCCGCTTTTGCGAAAACTAGTAATTTCCGGTCCACCCTCACTTTCTTTTTGTGGGCTGAAAACTCAGGGAACGTTGTCCATTTTTTCCTATGATGTGTCAAATGCATGCCCTCACGAGAGAGGCGACGAAGAGCGCCATCAAACCCGTACTATACGTACGTATAACAGAGACAACATATGTATCATCGTGGTTCGCGAAATGTGCCAGGCAACGCCCGAGCCGGCAGGGTGGGGGAGGGGGCGCCGCAAAAAAACTGCCCCCCCTCGCCTGCGAGGAGGTGTATAGCACAACATGGGAGAGGGGGCAAGAGAGAGAGAGAGCTATCTTGTAGGAGAAGTAAGTATGGGGTGTTCTTCGACACACACACTGCCCCCCGTAAACTTTCGCTCCTCCTCTCTCTGTTTTCCTATTGAGACGCGTGTCTTACATTGATTGTTATTGTGGCCCAGATTGAGATACGTATACATTTAGTTTCTTATTTTTCGTGAAAAGTTGTACTTGTTTGGTAGTAGTGTCTGTGTGTGCATACGGCTACTCTCTCTGTGTGGTGATATACTTCGTATGTATGTATTCTCATCATGGGTATTTTACTGTAATCAATTTTGTTGAATATTGACGCGTATTTACAAGTAGTGTGTAACCCAAGACCTTACCCGGCCCTACCCAACCCAACCCAACGGCGACAAATGACGAAGCGACGACGGCGCAATCGACGGCGGCGACCCAACCCAACCCAACCCAACCCCACCAAACCCGATCCCAACCCAATCCAATCCAACCGGACACGGTCGACTTCAAAATGAACGCAACACCAGAGCAAGACAAAAAAAAAAAAAACGCCTCATGCCAAGTGAACCGACGGCAACATGCAAGGCGACACTGGTGACCAACACGCCCCCAATCAAGACCTCTCCTAACGAAAGAACCACACACCATCGCGCAAAAACATGCCGCCGCAACGATGTAGATAGAAGTGACGCACTGGGGCCGAGCAACCACGAAGAAGTCCGTACGAACCAGGCCGCCCGATCGACCGACCGACTAGCCGTTCGACCCACAACCTATCCTATCCCTAACCCAACCCAAACCGTCCCCAGTACACAGCCCGACCAACCGACCGAGGGACCAAAACCACCCTACCCTACCCTGCCCTACCCTACCCGACCCCAACCCAACCCAACCTATTGCTTTACAAGTGACAGTATAGTTCCGGATCTTCGAATTGTCACCGTCAGGACACCGTCAGTGGTTCCGCCGCCGCCCCCATTGATCTCGTAGTGCGATGTGAGAAACAGACCCCTTAGGTATCATCCACACATCAGCGAGTGAGAGCAGAATATGCGTGTAGTATGTATGCATACGTATATGTCCACGGGGGCAGGCGTTCAGACCGGCGTCTTTCGTATAGCGGGGGGGGTTGAGCGGGGGTCACGGTCTCTGAGAGCTGTACATCAGTAGGAGGCCAAATTCGAGGTCCCATTCTTTCTTCGGCATGTCTAGTAGATAAATACACATACTCCAGCCCCACCGACAGGTGGGTAGCTTTCCCCCTGTGGTGGCTATTTTGCCTTCATTCCATTCGAGCACCTGCACCAGGACTCCGCCATTTTTGCGAGAAAAGCATATCTCGAAACGTCCGCCCGTTGAAAGCGCCATCCAAAATTTTGAGTTAGTGCGGACAGCAAGCCATGGCTTTTGTTGCAACGGGGGAAAGAAAGACGCACCCTGGATAAAACTGGGGAACGGGCGTGTTGCTTCCTCTTTTCTTTCGATCCCGGGGGAAGATGTCCACAGGAGTTTCTGTTGAGAAGCACTATGACCACTAGACCACGAGACCACGAGACCACTAAGACCACTAGACCACCATCGTGCTTCTCAACAAAAGCTAATGCCCGCGTCCGGTCTGGCTTTGCAGCCAGGAACACGTACCCTCAGGGTTTTCATCCCTGTAATCAACGCTGTCTTGCCGGGAGATCGCTATCGGTAGAAGAGGTTCATCGGCATATTTTGCGAAACCTATTTCCTCAGACTTTTTCTTCTCATATACCAGGCGCTTCTCAACAGGTGCCTCCAGCATAAATTTACGTGGTTGATTTCCCCTTGATGATAAACATGTTGTACGCTCCAGTTCAGTTATTCAGCAAACGCAACCGTTCAACACGATGTTGATGCTAGCGGCTGCGTGCGTGTCGACGAGAGTCGACTCTCCCCGTGCGGGGCTTACACACGTCCATGGCCGTCACCGTCCACAGCCCGTTTGTACTGTGCGGACGCCAAGAACCTGGCCATGAGATTGTCTTCCAGGATCCTCCTGATTTCCCTCTCGGCCTTGCCGAAAATCAGCCTTCGCGCATCCTGTACATGGGAAGAGAACAACGAAAGTGATGCGGCTGCTTCGAGCAGAATCTGCACAAAAAACTATGATTGGCCGTTTTCGTCCTAGGTACTGGTCGCGGCGCTAGGAGTTAGGGGGCGACAATCGGGAATTGAAGCGGCGGCTGCTTCCTTGTTTACCCTCTGGAAGTGTCCAAGAGGTGTCGGTTATGCCCCATCTACGACGAAGGGACTTCTTCTACAGTCTCTTCGCGACAGTTTTACCAGACATTGTCAAACCCGGAGCTTCTGTCAACTCCCACGATTGAAAAAGAGAATGAAACCCCGGTTGAAGTGGACATTATCTCGTTACCATGTCTATTGCATGCGCCTTCCCGGTGGTGGAGAAAGAACCCATGAAACCGTTCTTGGTGTTTCTCACGCCTCCACACTCTGCAACGAGAATACACGAAACGCTCTCTCCGTCCCGCAGCTTGCCGTGGGGACAACTGGTTGGGTACTGCTGCGGCTGCCCCGCACGCAGTTTGAGCAAGTCCCGAAATTTTCGATGTGGCCAACCCAAACATTATCCATACTGGGCCTGGTCGAGGTGTACATTGCCCCGTGCGCTATTGCACGTGGCGCGGTGGATACGCGCCCAGGCTGAAGACGCCAGAAAGAAAGTTGTGATCCTTAGAAAACATGCTTGTCCCCACCGATTGCGCCCAAACCGCCACATACGAACATGCATCCATGCTATTACCGCAAGTGACACAAGAGAGGACACCCCCTGCACCAATTTTCAAAGCTCGACTACTTCACGGCAGGAAGAATGGCGGTGCCGACAATGGCGCCGTTGGAGCCGCCTCATCGAGAGCGTTCCGAATATCTACATTTTGATTACGCGCCCTCGTCGTCGTGGCGTTATGCATCGATATTTGAAAATCGATCCCCGAAGTTTGATGTCTTGTGATACCGACCGTGCATGGAGACCAAAACGGAAAGCCGAGCACACCGGCGCCATGCCTCCACGCACGCCCTTTCGGTTTTCTCCATTATTTCTGCTTTTCGTCTGTCGTGCGAAGCGACAGCTTCGAACTTCCTTCACTTTACTTGTCATCTGGTGAAGCAAGGCGAAAGCTTCGAACTTCCCTCCTACTCTATACTTCCCACATCGTCAAGACAACAAAAAGCTTTGAGTTCCATTCATTTCTACTGCTCACCTGGTCAAGCGAGGTGAAGGCTTCGACCTTGGCCAGCTCCATGATGTCGTGCTTGGTGTCGCTGCCGATGTTGATCTCCGAGGGAGCGCCGTCCTTGATGTACTCGTTCACCATGGCGGCCACGTCCCCCAACCCGCTCGTGCGTGTTGGTGCCTCGTTCTCCTCTTCGGCGCTGCCGTTGGCATCGCCTTCGACGGGGCCTTCGACGATCACGCCTCTGAACTCCGAAGCATCCAGGAGAAACTGAAAAGACTGGGAACGAGACGGTGCGCACAGATGTACAAGCATGATGTGATCAGAAAACCGATAGATAGTCAGAGGGCGATCGAAGTGCAGATGGCAAACAGGAGGGGGTGCAAACAAGCAGCTGGTGATTCTCCTGTTTACAGTAGCGGCAGGTGAGGAGTGGGGAGATACACTGGACAGTGTATCATTCAGCCCAAAGGCCCCGCCTCGCGAGAAAGTACTCGGAAGGAGAGGCCCCCGCTGCAAGTCTCTGCAGCACACGTCTTTTCACCCTCTCGTGTGTAGCGTGCGTGAGGCGGACACCAGCCACCTCGATGCCTTCGGAACGCCGCCTCGTACGCCACACAAAAAACATTACTGCCACGCTTTCTGCGACCTCAACCGGAGAGAGCCAGAACGAACACGTGCTCGGAGCACGGCCAGTTGTATCTATCCGTGCTCCATGCCAGCTATGGTTGGAGTAGAGACGCCTTGTTCGTAAGTGCACTTGGCGGAAGGACGGATGAACCGGTCTCGCTAAAGAAGATGAGGGCAAGCACCGCAGAGGAATGAAACATTCTGCGTGGCCTCGTTTCCAGGAGGTCTGAAGTTGAAGAAGAAGAGACAAGGCCGTAGGGCAGCTAGAAATTGCGAGCTTCCACTATTTAGCCAATGACTCTCCGCGGCTTGTACACACACCACACATTGACTGACCTCGCTGCAGAACGATTTCTGGCAGAACTCTCCGAACGCCTCCCGGAGCGGGAGGTAGTTCATGATGCCGGCAAGCCGGTTCGAATCGACGTAAGACTCACGGCCGTGTTGGCTCGGGTTCTGTGTAACATCCGTGGTAACTGCCTCGCCGCCGATAGCTGAACTGCTCCCCCCCCTCCTCCTCGACGATAACGCCAGCAGCATCTGGACACCTTTGGGAATGCTATTTCTTGGGGCGTGATGCAGGACCTCTTGGATGGGTCTGATGTTCCTGCGCAAGCCCACAACGAAGGAGGACGGGGAGGGCGAGGCACATGTGCATGACGCCGCTCAGATAGACCCTTTTCAAAGGACGGCGATTGGCGGCATGACGAAAATCGCGACGACGGCCGGCCACACAGTAGACGTGTGCGCGCTCTGTGTTTTCGAGAGACTAGCATGAACTCTTCTTTAGGACGCCATTCTATTTCATAGCTCATCAGCGTTGCCCAGCAACCAAGCGCGTGTGTAGGCCCGTGCATCGTGAGCAGGGCCTACATAGCCCTCTTGGCTTAACTCCCCGGAAGGTGGCCGGGCACAGCCAAATGCGAAATCCCCGAAGAATACCTATAGCTACAACTCCGGCGTGGCACCACCACGAATTGGAGGGGGGGTGGACCCATACCCGTGCATGTCGTAGTCGTTAGACCATTGACCTGGTATCCCTACAAAGCCGGGACGGAGCACGCCGGGCTCTCACCGGACCAGGTTGTCACATCGCCAAGCGCGAAGCGCCGTGAGGTATTCGGTGAGTGGCATGGATGGTGTGCTGCATCCTGCTAAGAGTGTTCGGAATCTTGTGCTTACTTCCTTGCATACGGATGACAGCTGCGAATGACGTCATATATTTTCTGGTGCTTTCACTGCCAGTGACAGATATACGCACTGTGTAACTGCCTCCTCGAGGGTGCATGACCAATGTAGCACAACGTGGCGCGATCATACCCTTTGCGAGGAGTGATAGTTCTCGACCCCGCACAACATAATCTGCTCAAACATCATTCATGGTTACCGCAAAAAAAAAGGCAACAAAAAGCGGTAACCTGGTTGCCGAACTCACAAAGTGATCGGCTTGTGCTACAACGTCGTCGCCAAGCGACGAAAACCCAACCCCGATGGCAAACAACGGGGGGCGGAGGGGGAGCACATTTCCCAGACTACGGGAAGGTTCACAACGACCACGAAACATGGGGGGGCAGTGTAGGACTCACAAAATCCAGACGATGGCCGGGTGCGATAAGGTCATGGAAACGACGCTGAAGTACTTGAACGCCAGGGTAGAGAGCGGTAGCACCTGGATCGCCGTGAACACCGCTGGGAAGCGGCGAGTGAATAACAGGCCATCATGCAAGCAACGGTCATGGGGGGTATCGATATCGATCACGTGGCGTGGCGTGGCAGCTGCAGCTAACTCCGTCAGGCATTTTGAGGAGTGGAATTCTCATATCGTGTGAAAATGCGACGTCATTCGGGGTAGCCTCATCGTCAAGTTGGTGGTGGTGTGGATGGCGTTGTTGTTTTGACTTCATACGTTGAAAATGGTTCAGCTTTCTGTCCAGGTTCCTTCTAGCATCCGTACATGGGCCAACGATCCGACCCTTTTCGTGGTGTCACAGACGAACTCTACCAAGCAAGGACTTGAAGTCGAACAATAGATTCGCGTACTTCATGAGGCAACAACAAGGAGGCGGTACGTGTAGTCAATTTGGTAAAAGCGGGCATGACCCACCGAACGATCGCACGTGGCAGTGATCGCACAAAGCAGTCCTGATGCAGGGCAGGAACGTGCCGCCGTGGCCAACAAGTAGGTGTGCCGGACAACCAAAACCACATATCGGTGCTTCGGGCAGAGCTCCCAACACAAGAACCACCAGACTATGTTACGTTCACATGACGTCAATGTCATCACTCACGTACACATATCAGTAGAATTATCCCAACCAGGCGAATATCCCGGCCCATGTTGCTGAGGTCGTGTATCCGCTTCAACTGGCGGCCGAGGCACACCACCGCCGTGATGGTGATGAACACCGAGACAGGGTCCAGGTTCGTCATGACGGTTGCAACTCTGCGAGGTATGAAAGCGGCGGAGTTGGCTCTCGACGTTAGGCACAACGTAGACGCGCTTCACGAAACTTGCAAGGATAGATAGTTTCTCCATATCATCTCTGCCTGAGTCTGTCTGTCTGCCTGTCTGTCTGCATCTCTCTCTCTCTATCTATCTCTCTTCCTTTCTCCCTCTTCTCTCTGTCTGCTCTCTCTCATACCCTCTCTATCACTCTCTCTCTCCTCTCTCTCACGCACACGCACACGCAAGCAGCAGCAGTTACACGTACGTGTCCGTGACAACAGTTGAGGGGGGCTCGCCCGACGCGCGACTTCGAACACTGTAGCCCACCCTGCTTCATTTTCATTCCCTCACCTCTCGGTGCCCTGCACTGCACCTGCCAACCACACCACCGTTTCCACCAAAAGGTAGGTGGCTGCTATTTAGGCCGCAAGCCCACGGCTTTTCTCTTGTCACTCTTCCGTACTTGGCTCTTGTGCTTGGGTAGTACATGACAAACAGCCGTAATGCCGTCAGAATCAGCGCTATCTCGGCAATCCACAGCGCTGGGAAGCCGACGAGGTTTACGATTTCCAGTATGTTTCGCCCCAGCACCAACCCGTACATCGTAACAATGTAGCGCACGGTGATGCCGAGCCCGCTCGCGCATGCCAAACTCGGAGACCTGATTGTGCAAAGAGGTTGGCGGCACACCCAAAAAAAGGCGGTTAGTTGTACTTGAATGTAGATCGTTTTCTCCGTTGTGGCGCCCGTGACGTCCACACCGTAGTGAAGCCAGGGTGCGGTAGAGGCCTGCCACGGTGCAAGTTTCATCGCGGTATGGACGATAAGGTTGACTGACCTGTAGAAACCTCGCCGGACCCACCAACATTCGTAGGCCCGCTCCAAGAATGTCAACTACCACCTCGAAATTACAAATTTTTGGTCAAGATTTCGGTTTGTTCGGAAGAGCAACTTTGTGGTCCCCCGAAAAATCTTCATATGGGCGTCCAATGGCTGGCCCATCGGACGTCCCACGTGACCCACGCGCGCGTGGGCCGGCCCATGGGCCAGCCAATAGACGTCCCATGGGACACGCCATTGGCCGTCCTTCGTGTCCCATGGGACGGCCATTGGACGTCGCTGGGACAGCCCACGTGTCTCGCGCCAGAGGGCTATAAATTTAATCGAGATATATATACAATAGACGCGCTAACTCTCCTTGGCGTACACAAGTAGGACGGATCACGCGATGCATGCAACGGATATTTGGCAGGGCTCCCCTCAAGCATGTGTTGCCGTAATCGTGTGTTTCATGTCACCGGACTGCGATCGATTTTTAAATCATTCCTATCTTGGTTTTTTATCGCACCCCGGTGCCGTAACACCGATGTGTGCCATAACACCGATACTGGTGTGGAAATGTTATTAAAAATCATTTCGTTCTAGATTTCCTACGCACCATGACATCGATGGGTGTGATACGGAACAAATCACACTGGTCGTTTTACGGTGCTGAGTGAACGCACCCCGGTGCGATGACACCGATAGGTGCAATACTAAGAAATGACGACAGGCGTTTCCTGGTACAAGTACCGCTATTGTGCGTGATACGGTACTTAAATGAAGCGGCTGAATGCGACATTGGGGTAGCGTGTGCCAAAGACAACAGACGCTGTGGTTCCCTGTTGGGAAAGGTATACGGTACGGTGTCGATTCTTCCAACCTCTTTGTTGGTCGCAAGCCCCTCATTTGTTGGCTGATGCTTCCCTCTGTCTTTGTCGGCCTCACGGGGCATGGTACCGGTACAATTGTAGTACCGTTTACGATTTCCCTCTTGTTCGGTTGGCTGGAGGTGCGTGATCTGTGCTGTGTACTTGGTTGAGTGAGTGAGTGCATTCGATGTACGAATTACCGTAGACAAAACTTTTATCATTTCTACTCGCACACCTCGACGGTACGATGTACATACATGATAGGAATGGCGCCCCAAATGGTACCTACCGGACCTTCTCAGCCGTTCCTTAAATACAACTCGACCCGTGGCCCGGAAGGTACCGGCACCTTGCGGAAGCACGCAAACCTTCGTCCTAAGCAGGTTATATATCGTTGATGTCGCACCGGGTGGTGTTTCATACCGGTGCGGAAATGCAATTAATTCATCCCGCTCTCGATATCTTTGTGCACCCCGGTGCCATAACACCGAAGGGTGCGAAATCAACGATGGGTGTCATAGCCCGCACAATTACGGTATATCATGAACCGAATGGATGTCCCACGGGACGTCCATAAACGCCAATCTTGGCTCAACGATATATACCCCAATTTTCTGTCTCCATAGAGAAACGTGTTTTAGTGTTGATGCGTTCTGTATATAACCAGAAAGAACGAACATGAGCACGACCGATCGCATGCGTACCGCTGTCAAGATCGTGACTATTTAGTACTAGGGTTAAGGATTGGCCCCCCGCCCCCCAATGGGGCTGGGGGCCAACATCCAGGACGGATGGTGGTGAGTGTCCGGGAGGAAGGAAAGAAGAAGAAGGGGAGAAGATTTGTTGGGGCGGGAAGAAGGGACGGTGTTGGGAGAGGCAAGGAAGTGGTGAAGAATTTCGGCACTCGACGAGCGCGCGGTCCCGTCTGGGGCGAAAGGGAAATGTCAGTCCGTAGTCTTGTCTCTATCGGAATCGAAAAGCCGAAAAATCGAGGTATACATTATGTACATATCGATGGAGAAGGCGGACGAGGAAGGTACGACGAGAGGAAATTGCACCCCACGTTCGAAGTCGGTGTGAAAACCGCCGCAAGGAAGGAGTGCGGAGGGAACAAAAAAAAAACGGAGACGTCGACGTTTGCGTCGTGGAACGATCCTTCCGTATAACGCAGGTACTCACCAATGCAAGACAAAAAGAGAGGAGGTAAAATACCCATCGTGAAAGTCAAAGCGCAGGTCATAACTGCATATGACTCATGCGCGGAGAAGTTACCACGGAGACTTATCACAAGCAAGAAGTTTGAAGGCCGGCTGAGAAGGTTTGAAGCCACGAACACTTCATTCAGCGACGATGGCAAGCGCAACGTCAAAACTTCACAGGAAGAAAAGTGCATATTATAAGAAAAGTGCATACAAAAAAAGAAAAGGCCGGATGCCGACCTGTGGCTCTCTCGGAATGAAGGGATTCCCACAATTTCCAACAGGTAATCCACAAGTAAGTACGGACATATGAAGGTACTGGGTAGAGAGAGATGGGAACGATTTTTAATGTGAAGGCACAACAACAACAACAATGATGAAGGTCGACCCGTCCTGCGTCGTTCGGTGTAAAATGATAAATGCGAAAGGTGGACTGCGTAAAGATCCAGCGGTCTTTTTCGGCAGTGGCAAAGAAATATGCAACCACATGTCGCAAAAAAAAAAAGTTGAGCGGGGTACTCTAGTAAATAGAACACCGCCTTCTCTGTTGTTGCAGGCAGGTTTGCTTCCACAACCCGGGAACCCAACCCACTCTTGTATTTCGGCCTACAAGACTCCAATCGACGCAAGCACCGGTAGGAGAGTGCGTGGAAGAAGCCGTGACTGCACAACTCCACTCTCCTACGACATCTATGTACAGTAGTACTGCTGTCGTTGTAGCACCATGTGGAAGATCTCCGAGGGGTCCTCCTGCGCGGTAACGACAACATGGCGAGAGCTCTACGTGTACCTGTCGTCGACACACGTGGCAGCCGCGCGACACACGAACGGATGTTTGCATCGCACTGTACTATGGTTTGCCGTGGCAAGAAGTATCCCATCCAGTTAGGTCGTTGCGGTAGTACGCGGACGTCGTTCGGCGTCTAGTCCATACCGCTGTTGCAAAAACACAGCAGTAATCGAGCTATGCATGAAATGTTTTGCTCTGGTTCACTTTTGCCTCCACAACCCGAGAATCCCACTGCTGTATCTCGACCTACAAGACTCCAATCAACAAACCAGCACTGGCAGAAGTGCGTGGAAGATGCTGCGACAGCACAACTGAGTCGACACTCGTACGACTTCCATGTACAGTCGGCGTCTGGTCCATACTGCTGTAGAAATACAAAAATCGAGCCATCTTTTTTTTATTTCTTTCCATACTAATAACAAGAAATGTATCACGTCACGACGACCATCCTGTGAGTATATATGTAACATGATCAACAGTATATGTATTCTACTGTTGCTGCATGCAACCACGCAGTGTAGTACGAAGTAGACTTGTTTCAGGGGCTGTTTGGACCTTGTCCCCGCTTTCTTCTGGTGTGTTGGCGTTAAGATGCGGCGTAACTAGCTATTTTCCGATGACGTGTGCGTTTCCATGAAGCTGGCTGTGTGTTAACCCAATGGTCTACGTGAAACATAAATCTGGACGCATGGGCCACACGCACACACACACACACACCCGCGGGAGGGCAGTTTCGATTTCTGTCTTATATAGGAATTAGTATTGGAGGCTTCGTTCACGAAAATATGTAATTGACCCCCTATTGTAGAGGGTTTTCTATCCGCCGTGCCCCTTACTCAAATATATAGAAATTAGAGTCCCCCCCCCAAATCCCCCCCCCCCCCGAAGTCCGGAGCCCTTCGTATATACTAAAATGATTCTAGACCATTTCATACATTGCCTGCTTGTCAACACCCCTCAGAATGATTGCTGCTCTGTTTCTGCTTCGTTGTGAATTTGTGTTCGCGCGTGCCTTGCTTGCGTGCCTCACCGTGGGCGTGTTTCTCTCCTCTCCAGATTACTATTGCTGTAAGGGATGGTCGCTGTGTTTGAATGACCCCTACACAACAGTTTTCTGTGTAGTGATGTTGTTGCCCCGCTAAACAACGGCTTCGACATGCAGAATGCAGAACCAGAACAAAAAACACGGAAACGCTGTGTATGATCCCTACTGCTGTACCGACGTTTAGACTATCTATGTGGGGAAAGGAAAAACCTTTTCTTTCCCTCCTT
>FN649739.1:298383-348746 GCA_000310025.1 Ectocarpus siliculosus | reverse complement strand
GTAGTTGTACATACTTCCGGTCTTTGTTGCAAAACGACAAGTGCCGATTAGGGCATCTAGCGGGTTGAAGCAACATCTACGTGGAGGAGACAACATGGTCACCTACGAGGTGTCTGCATGCTGCGATGTTCACGCACTCCCAACCTTGAAACTATCGTAGAGCACCGCCACGCCGACGCGAAAGTACTCACGGCTGACTTTTGGTTCGTCCACCAGTAATTGGGCGGGACAAGCACAAACCGCAATCCGGTTGTGTAAAGGTCTCTTTCACGACATGTGTTTCTTGTTGTCCGTGCGCTTATGATAAACGACGTACTCGTTGTTGGCCGTGTTTTTCGAATATCGTACAACCGACTTCGGGTCAACGCTAGGTTTTAACTCCGCGCATGGAGCACAGAAAAAATGACTTTGGTCAAATTGATGCAAGCGCGTGTGAAGCTAAACTGTCTGTGTGTGCACGCATGATTTCTTGAATACCCAGTACTGGAAGCCCGAAACCATGCCGCAGGTGCGGCCACAGCGATAGCGATACCACGCCCACGCATGTCCATACTGGAAGTGAAAACTGCGTGTCGTTTCAGAATAAAATAAAACTTGGACGTTTTATGTGGAAGTAGAGTTCAACCGCCCTCTGAACGAAAGGGGCAAGGGGCAAGAAAAAGGAAACACGTACTGCGGTGCATGACCCAAAGCACGTCTGCCAGCCACACCCGCGCGTGCTTTTCGTGGGTACACTATGGTAGTTCCACCACGGCTTTTGTTGTTTTTTGTGTTCACATTAAAAACCGCCCCGGTCTCCGCGCAGTACCTTTTAATATCCGTATACTACTGGTACAACTGACGCGGACGCCTTCCGTGGTCACAAGCCAACTACACCCCCAAAGGGTACACTATACCTTTACTAGAACGAAACGAAAATATAAAATGGGCTAGGAAAAATTTCTCCAAATGCGGAAACAGCGTAGCACAAAAATAACATGCGTCCAACAATTCGCCATTCGAAACATGTTACCACCTGTGTCTACAACAGGTGCGTGCATCAATATCCCAAACAAGGACCCCCTTGTTTTTTCACAGAGCGGCTGCAGCTTTTTTTCATCCAATCTTTCGTGTCAAGCCTAACCACCTGCCGAAAGCTCGCGTTTGCCACATAGGCCACCGCTTCCCTCCAAATGCCCCCAAGCCGCCAAGCTAGATATGCACAATCCACAGGTGGTCACGAGACCGTGTACATGCACAGGAAGCATGGTCTTTGGGAGAATTTTGGTGCACATTTAAGATGTAGAACGTTTCCAGGAAATGATGTTTCTCTGTGTTGTAATGAGCAGTAAACACTACTCCAATCGATTGAACTGGTTGCCGCACTCGCGCTTGGAGGCCCGGAGTGCGCATGTGTTGTGCCCAAGCCAGAGATAAATATTGTATAGAACGCCACCAACGCGCTACTTCTAACACAACTCAACAGCATGCACGAAGAAAATATGACCATCAATCAAGCGGGCCTTGGATAGGATGTAGACATAATATCTTATCGACTCCAACTCCAATGCTCGCACTGGTATTAATTCTGGGAACAGTCGGTCGTGCGCACGGCCAGACCCTGTGTCGCTTTTTTTTATCTGAAATCTAGTGTTGTCCAAAAAATCAAGTCGGAATCGAAGTCTGCACATGTGCTGTTCTCAAAGGGAGGAATCGAAGTCTGCACATGTGCTGTTCTCAAAGGGAGGCATGGAATTGTGTCACCTCTTCGGAAAAATTTGCAATTTTTCCTCGTCTTGTCTCGCACATTCCCCCGTTGGACTCTTCTCGGCAAGTACTCAAACAGGGTCCACGACCTCGGGGTTGTCTACACAACATGTGTGTGACCCTCATCTCGAAAGGCTTTTAAATGCAATAAATGGGCAGCGGGGTAGAACAACTTGGCAGTCTGTGTTAAGTCTATTGCTGGCGTATCCGTCTCAGATTCGTTTGTGAACTGTCTGTTGAATACGTCAGGCGAATACACGACAGTAGAACCCAAGAAAACTTTGTCAACTTCCCACGCTCTACCTTCACCCATGCTTTCATGTCCCCCGTGTCCCCCATTGTTAATGCAGCACATGCCTATCCTCGTCATCACGGACATCATGTGTCGTGTAGGTCCGATCGTCCACGACCGCTGCCAGACGGCGGCGCCGAACGAAGGAGTTCTTCCCCGGGTTGGCGAGCCTGACGAGCATGGCATGCGGAAGGTGGACATCCCAGCACTAGCGCTTCTGGGAAATTACTTTCTTGGCGCCGATCAGGTTTCGGAGCCCGTACCGCAGGAGAAATGCACTCAACGCAATGTGTACAATCTCCTGCGCGATGCGCAAACTTCTCCTCCGGTTTAACGGTTGGACTTCGGTCAGCTTCTCAGCGTTTCAGCATGGCAGGATAGAGAAGAAGGGACCACCGCCGTGGACTTCGTGCTGCTTGCTCGGGCCCGTTTGCGGAATCTGCGCCGCCGAAGCCACCATTCCATGGACCTCTTTGAGGTAGTGGCTGTTCTGAACGTGCGCCTCACCAAGCTCGTGGCTTTCATCAGCGAAGGACAAGACAAGGAGGTCCCGCCAGCAGTACTTGTCGAGGAAGAGCAGATGGCCCCGGGCTCGGTGCTGCCGACGTTATCGGCGCAGAGCGTGTTCTCCACACGAGTTCCCGCGGTGGCGACTGGGTCCACCACCGCAAGGCTCCGGAACTCCCTGCCTTCTCTCAGCATCTTTGCGAACCTGTGGCTGGCCAGAATGATCTTCGACCTGCGGCGCTCGATCACCTGGTTCTGGCCTACGCCCGGGTGAGTACGCCTTCTTTGCGTAGCTGACGTAGTGGGCTGTTGTGCTTTGTCTTTGGCGGTATTATCAATACTGGTGGTTGTTCGTTGCTCCGTTGGTCAAGTGGGTTTATTTTCGCGTTCCTCATTGAACATTGTTGTCCCTCCTTTTTTTTCTTCCACCTTACGTTCCTTCCGTTTTCCTTCTCGGCGTCGCCGGTTGATTTGATTTCTGCGCGCGGCAAAACCTACCTTGTTTCATGTTTTGTTATTCAATTCGGAGCAGTGAACATAGGTAGATCACTGCTGACATATTGACATATTACTCATGTGTTGCTGCAATTTGAAAAACAATGCTAGAGACGCTAGAGCGGGGAACAAGAACATCTTTTCTCGCATGCTGGTAAGGACATGCGCATGCTCTGTGCCCACCGCTAAAACTACCACACTTCTCCCATTCAGCGCATGCACTTCGTTGCATATTAAAAGGCTGTAGTGCTCGAAGCTCTTGAGTTGCTGCCATGTCAACAAGACTACCCAGCAATGTTTTTTTTTCTGATGCTTGTACGGAGTTTCCTGTATAAATGCATTAAAAGCAGCCCATATTGCGGTAACCCAACTACTTAGACAACTTTTTCGACCACACGGTTTACTTTCCGTCCCCTTCTTCGGGACCTCTGACATCTGGATCAGGCCAAGGAGGAGTTCATCGCGATTGGACTTCAACCCGCCAACCAGTGCGCAAAGAAGAGGGCAGGTACGAGGACGTGGACACTTGCGTGTTAGGTGTTGAGGCTAGTCGTTTTGTTGGTCCAATAATCTAAGGACCACCAATCTACCGGGCTGTGTACGTTTTTCCATAATGTGTCAATGTTGGTGCCGGTATCAGGCCGGTATGGTACATGTCGTTCGTTACCTCCAGGCCGGTTCAAAATGATCAAACCTTAGTCAAAACGTTTTCATGAGCCAACACATTGCATGCCGTTTTTTTGTACGTCATCTCTGTTCGTCCTCACAGAACTGGCTGTGCGCTCAGGAGCATGCTTCGGGTCGGCGGTGCAGCGTACGAAAGCCCTTCAGATTCAGGTGGTTCAACATCAACCGGGGAAAAGCGCTGACACCAATGGCATCGTTGAAGAGTATGGCCTCCCGTTCGACATCCAACCGCTGCAGGAGGACCCCACGGCGACAGTGCGCAGAACGCACGCCTTGGGGAGCAATGCCGGGCCTTACTACGGGCCTAACGCCCTGCACGACTGCAACCACGGGGATGACTGCCGCCAAAAGTACGGTGGGATAGACTCATGCGCCCAGCTCTCGGGGGTGAACCTCAACGCGCACGAGCAGAACCATGCGAAGAAGAAAAAGTTTCTGCACATGTTGAATGTCATGAAATTTGACCGCTTTACGTTCATGGTAACTCTGATCAACGAGACCGAGAATGAGGCAATAAACCGCAAATCGGTGGCAAACATGGTCAAGCGTGTTCGAGGCCATGGCTCGGAACGAGTAGAGATTTGCCAGGCTCAGGTTTGGTTCTGCGGCAGATGCTTCTGCCAGAAGTCTCTAATACGATCATTCGACCAGTTCGGCCGGCTCCGGCTGACCTTTGTTAAGCCATAGCCATACTTTTGGGGGGGCTCGGATGTTGTTGTACAATGTCTCGGATGCTTTGTGGTACGGTGTCCGCTTGAGCTGAACCGCTTGCGCCATTACGTCATTTCGCCCGGTTCGCAGTGGTGGGTAGAGTTCATTTTTTTTTGTAGTCTTTCGGTTGATGGTGTGTCGAGGCTGGTGGTAGGAATATACAGCTCCGCGTTTTGGGGGATAGATACGTTTGGTTTTTCTTGAGGGGAATTCATTGGTTTCGCTACACGATAGGGTTGCTTCAAGAACTATTTCCGAGCCCACCGACGTTCCGTTTGTCAGCCTTTCACAGCACTTCCAGTACTATCGACTGCTCGCTGTTTTTTGTGTTTCCAAGAGCGCGATGTATCTTTTGCCTTCGAGCCTTGGCTTGAAAGATGCGTATCCAAGGACAACCAGACCTGTTCCCAAATGTGAAAGTAACGAATTGTCGAAGAACCGTTTTTGATCCTATATCGAAAACAAGGCAGACCTACCTACCATTGGGTTCGGCTCATTGCGTTCCATCCGGATGAGGGTAGAAATTATTTTGTGTTCTGTCCAAGAAAGTTGTCTGGTGCCCACTTGCCCACTTGCCCACTTGCCCACTTGGCAATAATTTTTAGGTTGCGTTTTGGCATTCAATACCATTTCGTCCTGGACTTGTGGTACGTACATGCCGTTTCGAGATACCGTAATGGTCGGAGAGATGGCACCGGGTGCGATCGTTTTTTTAAATGTTCTTCCTTGAGTTTTTATCGCGCCCCGGTGCCATGTCTCCGACCCCGGTGCGGGAATGCAATTAGATCTTTTTGATTACATTTCCAAGGCAGCCCGGTGCGATCTCTCCGACCGGTGCGATCTCCGATGAAATACACACAGGTGTTGTATGATTGGGAGCATACCGGTAACGGCAACGTAGGCTGGTACGTAACAGCTTTCCATACAGCGAGTGGTGTCGTGTTTGATGCGAGTTTGGCTATAGAGTGACGACAAGAAAGGGTGTCGTTTCCATCTGAGGTACTGGTACATACGGCATCAGTTGTCTTCCGCTTTCGTTTCGGTGTTTCCCTCTACGGATACCAGTACGTACGAAGCAACAATAGCTTCGTGTTGTGAAAGGTGGGGTAGGATGTGGCTTGTACGTTGTGTGTCTGGTTGAGAGTATACGGTTGGCAACTTCCATACCAATTCAAATATGAAATCAACTGGCATCCCGTGTGAACCGCGACCATGCATACGTACATGCAGGGGTGGCGCTCCGCTGACACCATCCCCACATGTATAAGGAACACACATGTACCTCACTCCGGCAGCTGAAAATGAGCTCAATCTTTGGGTTTGGCGGTCGGTGTGCAATCTCACTGACCCCGGTGCGTAAATGGATGTAAATCGGGCCGTTCTCGTATTTTTTTAGCAACCCCGTGCCATCTCCCCGACCGGTGCCACCTCTCAGACCGGTCCTATCTCTCCGACTATTCCGGTATATATTAAAGCTATGTTGTTTTCTTTCCGCGTTCACCCCTTCTAAACCAAAGCTTAACAAGCAGGCTATCGGCGAGACTATGTCGGCTCCTCTCTCCCCTCCTGCAACTCCCCCTTCCAACCTACATGAAGTAAGTCTACAAGTAAGTATGCTTAAAACAACGTGGCGACGACTCGCTCAAACCTGGTGTATAATACACTCGTATAATATCTCCCCAATATACCCTGCGCAAAAACTTTGGGGTTTTCTCGATAGTTCGACATGGGAAGGTGTTGAATCTAGTATCTGCCATTTGCAACCTACATGGGAGCAGATCATCTGCGATGTGTGCCTGTAAATGCAGCAGCCTACCCACCTGGACCGTACCGTAGGTGACACTATAGATACCATACCCTGGACCGATTTTCAAACATCAATTACTCCACGAAGAGAATGCGTGCATGAAACGACTGTTTCAGAAGGCTCTTGACAGAGCGGCTTCAACGCCGCCGTTTCCGGCGCTGCCACGCTTCTGCTGTGAAAGAATGGAGCTTGGAAAATCGGTCGAGGGGGTGTGATATCTTGTGTCATACCTTGTTTAGGTCTAGCTTGAGCCGGAAATGGGTAGGACTTCGACGCCTTATAGGGTGGCTGTGGGGGATTGGGGGAAACATGCTTCTTCAGACGTCGTATGGGTTGTTGTGCAGTGTTGTGCCTGGTTGGACGTTGGCAAGCTATCAATCTGGAAGCAGATGGCAGCGGCAGATCTGGATGCTGATGCGCCTACCTCTATCTAGCGTTGCGGGGCAGTAGGTTGTTTCTTTCGTGTACAGCACAGAAAGCGGTTCCGGCCTAGACCTACAGCACCTAGACTCAGCTAGACTCAGCTAGATATTCCACTCGCTCTTCGTACAGCAGCAGTACACGCCCTACCGAACGGCCGGCAGCCCGGTAGCGCGCACATACAAATTGGTGCCCCCGACAACAGTCTACATTGATTGTAGACTAATTGTTTGCTTTCGGCGGTCCTGACATGTTTTTCTAGCAGCATTCTTCTCCTCCCCTACACACCATGAGTCCCCTGTGCGCGCAGGAACATACTCCACAGAACATACGAGCAGGCGGGCTCTGCAAGCCTGCACAGCTCGGGCTTCAGTGTGCAAGCTAGCAGAGCTGAGCTAGCCGAGTACCACCTCCAAACCGTCAAGAACCGCGTGCGCGCGCGCCCAAAAAGCACGGCATGCTTTCCGAACCTTCCGGAAACCCGACCCCCGAACCCCCTAAAGATCCTTTCGCACGATTGGTAATCCGACCTCGGAGGTGCTGCTGCTTTTGGTGCAGGTCGCTGGGTACTGCTGTAGGGAAGAGCAGCTGGGGTGTTCGGGTATTCTCTTATCTTGCACTAAATTAGCTGATAAATATATCTAATTATTATAAACGCCTGTGGGACAGCAGTGGGACACCGTAGGGGAGACCGGCTGGGACGTCCCACGCCTGTTTTCGAGCGCCGCGTGGGACGTCCCTAGCGTGGTGCCATGGGGCGTTCCACGCGTCCCACGTTCTAGATTTGGTGTCCCATGGGACGTCCCACGTGTCCCACGGGACGTCCCACGTGTCCCGTGCGTCCGTATGGGCCATCCCATGGGACGGCCCACGTGTCCCATGGGACGTCCCACGTGGGATCCCAATAGTGTCAGTACCTGTATTATTCTTACTTTTTCGGTGTCGTCCCGCTCGAATGGTCATATTCTAACTTCTTCAGTCTAATGTCGCGCCCTTCTCTAATGTCCCCCTCTAATGACGCCGATATACGGTATCCCTCACAATGTGAAAGGAGCCGAACACCTACAACATTCAGACAAAGTAAGAACAAACACCGCACGCAGTGGTTTGACGGCGTTGCCGCTAGTTGACGGTGAAAGAGTTGACGCCTCCCGCCTCGGGTCATCGTTGCCCCTTACGGCCCTGCCTGGTGGTTATTGCCGATTACTTCTGCGGAAGGTATGGTTTCGTTTGCAGCCTTGTACGCAGGTCTCGAGCTTCTTAATGTTGAAGCGTGACGGTGATGGCCGTGATGATGTCGGTGATGGTGCAGGCGGTAGGGTGCCTGCGCTGGCGGCAGAATGCAATTATTGGGGAGATGGATGTAAGAGCGTGTACGTGTCATAACCGTATAATGTAAATTTAGAGCAGAAGAAAGAGGTTGTTGGGGAGGAGGCAATGTGGAGTATTTGTGTCTTGAAACCTTCTCAGTCGGCCTTCAAACTTCTTGTTGATAAGTCCGCGTCGTAACTTCTCCGCGCATGAGTCACATATATGCGATTGGTTATGACCTGCGCTTTGACTTTCACGATGGGTATTTTACCTCCCCGTCTTGCATTGGTGAGTACCTGCGTTATACGGAAGGATCGTTCCACGACGCAAACGTCGACGTCTCCTTTTTTTTTTTTTTCCTTCGCACTCCATCCTTGCCGCGGTTTTCACACGGACTTCGAACTTCGAACGTGGGGTGCAATTTCCTCTCTTCGTACCTTCCTCGTCGGCCTTCTCCATCGTTATGTACATACATAATGTATACCTCGGTTTTTCGGCTTTTCGATTCCGATAGACAAGACTACGGACTGACATGTCCCTTTCACCCCCAACGGGACCGCGCGCTCGTCGAGTGCCGAAACTCTTCACCACTTCCTTCCTTGCCTCTCCCAACACCGTCCCTTCTTCCCGCACCTACAAATCCTCTCCCCTTTTTCTTCTTCTTCTTCCTTCCTTCCTCCCGGACACTCACCACCATCCTTCCTGGATGTTGGCCCCCAGCCCCATTGGGGGGCGGGGGGCCAATACTTAACCCTAGTACTTGTCATTTAACAACGTTGCGTTGTGTTGCCTTTGCTCTTCGATTCGCCCGCGTAATAACCCCCACCGCCGCGCGCATCTCAGCCCGGGACAAAATAGAGTAACGAGGTGTTCTCAGACGCCGACATGTCTACCCAGCAGTTGTCTCTGGCTTGAGCCCGTTGCGTACACATAGGCATACATACGTAGCAGGAGCAATAGCAGGAGGAACAACAAAAGTTAATGATGCTTGGCCCCTGCGACGGCCGGCGACGGTGTCTGTGTCCCCACGGTACAGTACTTTTTTCGCAGCTATATATAGACTATCGCATTTGCATTATGCAATTTTTTTGTATTTTGGACAACAATGCATTATATTCACAACTTATTATTACAGAGTAGCAGTGTAGTCTTTGCGGATCATGGAGGAACTGTCACAGTCAGGACATCCAAGAGTGTCCGCCGCCGCCCCCTTGATCTGGTATGTACCTAGTGCGATGTCAGAACAGACCCCTTTTGTATCATCATCTACAGAATATATATATATGCGGATGCTACAAACATGTAGCTTCCGAGGGGGCAGGCGTTCAGACCGACGTCGAGTAGCGGGGGTCTGCTGGCTATTTTGCCTTCATTCCATTCGAACACCTACACTAGGACTCCGCCATTTGTGCGAGTGAAGTGTACCGGGAAACGTCCGCCCATTGAAAGCGCCAGCCAACGTTTGAGTTAGCGTGGACAGCAAGCCATGGCTCGTGTTGCAACGGGAAGAAAAAAAAGGCCGCCCGGTCAAAACTGGGGAACGGGGGTGTTGCTTCTTCTTTTGTTTCGATCCCGAAGGAAGGCGTCCACAGGAGTTTCACTTCTTCCGGCGGGTAACGACGACAAGAAGGTCGAGGCCAATCTCGCTTCCGTGGAACATCCCGGGGTGACATCGTGGTGACCACGAAATAATCGTTAATCGTTGCTTGGCCTTGCAAGAGGGCAAAGGGGCAAGAGGGACCCGAAAATAGAGGTCATAATGGGTGGAACTCTGAAGAGCAAGAGCCACCCGTTTGCATGGCCTTCGAGTGCATGGCCTTCGGTGTGAAACGCCGGAGGTATCCCTTGTCGCCTGGACAATCAACGTTGAGGTCACGACCTTTCGTAGCAAAATGGAAGGTTCCGGTGCCCCAAGGACACACTAATTTACGTCGTTGATTTCACCTTGCTGATAAACATGTTGTACGCGCCAGTTCAGTTTTTCAATATTCGCAATCGTTCAACACGATGTTGATGCTAGCGGCTGCGTGCGTGCCGACAATAGTCGACTCTCCCCGTGTGGGGCCTACACGCGTCCATCGCCGTCACCGTCCACAGCCCGTTTGTACTGTGCGGACGCCAGGAACCTGGCCATGAGATTGTCTTCCAGGATCCTCCTGATCTCCCTCTCGGCCTTGACGAAAATCAGCAGTCGCGCATCCTGTACACGGGAAGGACGAAAGAACACCAACAAAAGTGATTGGCGGTTTCGCGCAGTATCTGCACAAAATACCGTGATTGGCCGTTTTCGTCCAGGTACGAACATGGTGATCGTACTGGTCGCGGCGCTAGGAAAAAGGGGGCGGAAGCGGCAGATGCTTCCTTGTTTGCCCTCTGGAGGTGTCGAAGAGGCGACGGTAATGCCGCATCTACGACGAGGGGACTTCCCCTACAGTCTGTTCACGACACTTATTATTCCAGATGCTGTGAAACCCGGAGTTTCAGCTCAACTCCATGTGAAAAAGAGAATGAAAGCCCCGTCAAAGTGGAAATTGTCTCGTTTACCATGTCTATCGCATGCTTCGCCCGTTTCTGTTGCTCTGTCCGAACGGCTTGATACCGTCCGCGTGTCAATCGCTTCTCTGGAAGAGAAGCTTTGACCATCTATAACTACAGTACCTGGATTTCTCCCAACAAGTGGCCATACCCCTTGTCAAGTCACCGGACATGAGAAGGAGACCACCAAAAACGAAGGACAGATCAAGGTAAGCCAGTCAACACTGATCCCCAGCCCCGAGGAACCGGTCTACCCACGAACTATACTCAGCCAAGAAGGTGGACGGAGTGAGCCTATTCAAAGTTGTTTTAACAAGAGCCGGACCATCAAAAACCGCGTCACCACACTTCCAGCAGGAATACACTACATTTCGGTCATGGAGGACGAAGGGGGGGGTCCGTAAGTTGCCTAGCATGGCGGTGCCGACAATGGCGGTGTTCGAGCCGGGTCGTCGAGAGCTTTCGGAATATCAATATTTTGATTACGTGTCCTCGTCGTCGTGGAGTTATGCATCGACAATTGCAAATCGATCCCCGGAGTGTGATGTCCTATGTCACCGACGGTGCTTTAGAGACCAAAACGGAAAGCCCGAGCACGCCGTAGCCATGCCTCTAGGCACGCCAGTTCGGTTTTCTCCTTTCTGTTTGCATCTCACCTGGTCAAGCGAAGCGAAGCTTCGAACTTCCTTCCTGCTCTATACTTCTCACCTGGTCAAGCGAAGCGAAAGCTTCGAACCAAGCGAAAGCTTCGAACCTTCTTCGATTTACTTCTCACCTGGTCAAGCGAGGCGAAGGTTTCGACCTTGGCCAGCTCCATGATGTCGTGCTTGATGTCGCTGCCGATGTTGATCTCCGAGGGAGCGCCGTCCTTGATGTACTCGTTCACCATGGCGGCCACGTCCCCCAACCCGCTCGTGTGTACTGGTGCCTCCTGCTCCTCTTCGGCGCTGCCGTTGGCATCGCCGTCGACGGGGCCTTCGACGATCACGCCTCTGAACTCCGAAGCATCCCGGAGAAACTGGAAAGACTGCGCATGAGAGGGTGCGCACAGACGTACAAGCATCATGTGATCAGAAAACCGATCGATATCAGAGGGCGATCGAAGTGCAGATGACAAAAAGGATATTACAAAAAGGGGGGACTAGCAAGCGGACGGTGATTCTCCTGTTTACAGTAGCGGGAGGTGAGGAGCGGGGAGATAGACCGAATATTGTATCACCCAAGTCAAAGGCCCCGCCTCAGAGAGAAAGTATTCGGAAAGGGAGGCCCCCCTTGCTGCAAGTTTCTGCAGCACACGCCCTTGTCACTCTCTCGTGTGTGATGCGCGTGCCGCGGACACCAGCCACCTCGACGCCTTCGGAACGCCGCCTCGTACGCCACACCACAACACCTACTGCCACGCTTGCTGCGACCCCCAACAGCAGAGAGCCAGAGCGAACACGTGCTCGGAGAACGGCCGGTTGTGTGTCTATCCGTGATCCATGCCGGCATTGGCTGTACCAGAGACGACTTGTTCGTGAGTGCACTTGGTGGAAAGACGGATGAACCGGTCTCGCTAAACAACATGAAGGCAAGCACCGCAGAGGAATGAAATATATTGCGTGGCCCGTTTTCTAGGACGTCTGAAGTTGAAGAAGAAGAGACAAGGCCGTAGGGCAGCTAGAAATTGCGAGCGACGAGTATTTAGCCAATGACTCCACGGCTTGTTAACACACCACACATCGACTAACCTCGCCGCAGAGCGATTTCTGGCAGAACTCTCCGAACGCTTCCCGCAGCGGGAGGTAGTTCATGATGCCGGCGAGCCGGTTCGAATCGACGTAAGACTCGCGGCTGCGTTGGCTCGGGTTCTGTGTAACATCCGAGGTATCTTCCTCGCCGCCAATAGTTGAACTGCTCCCCCTCCTCCTCCTCGACGACAACGCCAGCAGCATCTGAACACCTTTGGGAATGCTATTTCTTGGGGCGTGATGCAGGACCTCTTGGATGGGTCTGATGTTCCTGCGCAAGCCCACAACGAAGGAGGAGGAAGAGGAGTTAGATGTGCACGTCGCTCCTCAGACAGACCCTTGTCAAAGGACAGCGATTGACTGCATGACGGAAATCGCGAGGACGGCCGGCCACACCGTAGGCGTGTGCGCGCTCTGTGTTTTCCAGAGACTGACATGAACTCTCCTAGTAGGACGCCATTCTATTTCATAGATCATCAGCCTTGCCCAGCAACCGAGCGCGTGCGTACGCCCGCGCATCGTGAGCAGGGCCTATACAGCCCTCCTTGTCTTAACACCGCGGAAGGTAGCCGGGCACAGCCACGAAAAACATCCCCAAAAAATACCTATAGAGCTACAACTCCGGGTTGGCACCACCACGAAAGAGAAGAGGGTTCATATCCCAGAGCACGCGCAGGTTCGCAACGACCACGAAACACGGGGGAGGGTGTAGGACTCACAAAATCCAGACGATGGGCGGGTGCGAAATAGTAATGAAAATGACGAAGAAGTACTTGAACGCCAGGATAGAGCCCAATAGCACCCTGATCGCCATGAACACGGCTGGAAAGCGGCAAGTGAGCAACAGGCGCCACGCAAGCAACGGTCATGGGGGGGTATCGATGTCGATCGTGTGGGGTGGCAGGTGTCAGCTAATTCCGTCAGGAAATTTCAGTTCGACAAAGGAAGTCGTATATCGTGTGAAATTTCGACGTTATTCGGCGTAGCCTCATCTCGACAAGTTGTTGTTGTTGTTGTTGTTCATGTTGTTGTTCTTCTTGTTGTTGGTGGCGATGTGATGGCGTTGATGGGGTTTTTGTTTTGACTATACACGTTGAAAAGGTTCAGTTTTCTGTCCAGGTACCCTCCTAGCATCCGTGGGCAAACTTTGCGACGCTTTCCGTGGTGTCACAGACGAACTCTACCAAGGAAGGACTTGAAGTCGAACCATTGATTCGCGTACTTTCAGGAGGCAACAACAAGAAAGCGGAACGTGCAGTCAATTTGGTGAAAGCGTCATGACCTACCGAACGATCGCACGAAGCAGTCCCGATGCAGGACACGCACTTGCGGCGGTGGCTCATGCTTATAAGTGCGTCGGACTACCAAAACCACGATACCGGTCCTTCCCCCCCCCCCCCCCCCCATGCTGCCCCCTCACGGGGTCCTAGTTCATGGCAGTGCTTCGGGCAGTACTCCCCAAAGCAATAACCACCAAGATGTTTCACGCAAAGGGATTAGATGTACACGCTCACTTGACGTAGTCAATGCCATCACTCACGTAAACATATTAGCAGAATTATCCCAATCAGGCGAATATCCCGGCCCATGTTGCTGAGGTCGTGGATCCGCTTCAACTGGCGGCCGAGGCATGCCACCGCCATGAGAGTGATGAACGCCGAGAGCGGGCCCAGGTTCGTCATGACGGCTGCAACTCTGCGAGGAATGTCAGCGGCGGAGTCGGCTCTCGATGTTAGACGCAATATTGACACACTTCACAAAACGTGCAAGGCTAGATAGTTTCTGGATAGTGATCTTGACTGAGTCTGTCTGTCTGTCTACCTGTCTGTCTGTCTGTATCTGTCTCTACAACGTATCTCTCCATATGTATGTGTGTACATAAATGTTTGGTCACCTTTCATGCTTCGGCATTGCTTCCTCTCGTTGCAACAAGTTTTTTCTTGCGATTCCTCCTCAGGGGTTCCTCCTCAGGGGCACGCTCGAGGTACATTACAATGTAGCGCTCGTACCCGGAGCTCGGTAGGCCTCCGTGACGCGTGTGGTCAACGGTCAAGGTCGCCAAAACTGGCTCTACATCCCGGGGGCGCGTTCCGCGCAGACAACGCCTGGCGACACCCATTCAAAAACGACAGTTGAGATATGTCGCTGCTTCTTGGTCTGTTCATTTCCAATTCATTAATTCATTCATTTGCTGGCCACATCGCTATGTCTCCAGGTTTCATGGCAATGTCCAACAGTACCAACGTTTGCTCGTTTACACTTTGCAGCGGGCCAAGTGAAACGCTGCTTGCTGCTGTAGACAAGTCTTACCGCATGCACCCGCAGTGTTGAACATGGTATTTTGGTGGTGTTGTTTCGAAATCGACTTGGTTCTCGTTGGAAACCTGCTATCGTCAATCACACTACATACAATTAGCAGATTTTCGCTGGCAACTGTTGTCCGCTCGAGCTGGCTCCGATCAATGTAGAATAACTACGTGCGCGATGTTTTGTACGTAATACGAGCGTTACAAAACTTCCCGTCAAAAGTAAGACACAAGGCCCCTTCTTCGGGCAATGCGCATGCATGTTGGTCTTGGGTCACGCGCGGGAGGCTTGATACCCACGTCCCGAATAGAGACCTTGTATAGTAGTAGTATATATATATATATATACACGTCTCTCTCTCACTCAACTTCTCTCCTCTCTCTCTCACGCACAAGCACACACACGCACTGAGACTGACTTTTCATTGGTCAGGCGGTCAGCGCGGTCGATGCTAATAAAAAAACACAAACACACGGCAGCAGCAGTTACACGTGTCCATGACAGTAGTTGAGGGGGGCTCACGCGACGCGAAACCTCGAATCCTGTAGCCTACCCTGCTTCATTTTCATTCCTCACCTCTTGGTACCCTGCATTGCAGCTGCCAACCATACCACCGTTTCCACCAGAAGGTAGGTGGCTACCAGGCCGCAAGCCCACGGCTTTTCTCTGGTCACTCTTCCGTACTTGGCTCGTGTGCTGGGGTAGTACATGACGAACAGCCGCAATGCCGTCAGAATCAGCGCTATCTCGGCAATCCACAGCGCTGGGAAGCCGATGAGGTTTACGATTTCCAAGTTTCGCCCCACCACCAAACCGTACATCGTAACTGTGTAGCGCACCGTGATGCCGAGCCCGCTCGTGCATGCCAAAATAGGAGACCTGATTGTGGAAAGAGGTCACCGACACACCGGAAGTTAATGTAATGTAGATCGCATTTTTCCACTGTCGGCGCTCGTGGCGTCGACACAGTGAAGCCAGGAGGTCTTGACGAATGTGTCACGGTGCAAGTTTCATATAGCGGTATGGACGATAAGGTTGACTGACCTGTAGAAATCTTGTCGCACCCATGATCTATGACCCGCTCCAAGATTTGTAAGAAAGCTCGAACTGACAAATCTGGGGAAAGACTTGTCAATCTGGGGTAAAGTGTAATGGTATTTGACCCCTTCCTTCAGAATCAATCACCTTTGAGCTGTGTGGAACTCTCTTGTCCGACCACAGTAGCAGGTTGTTGTTGCTTTCCGTTGTTCTCTTTCTCTTGATTAACGCTTTCCAAGCCAACTCACAATATCCCACGCACACACGATCATAGATCGCCTGTACGCACACACTGAACAGAAGGGCACATGTCTCAGCATAAAGCCCTGATCTAGCATGACGTCACGTCTCATCATCCGAGGGCGCCAAATAACCATGATCAACCACGATCACTTGTCTACCTCCAAATACCATAACAATAGCCCACCCTGAGTGGACGTAGATGCAGATACAGAAGCAAACCTCGGAGGGACTCTAGTCAATCAAGAGGATTGCGGGATGGATCGAAGATACGACAACTCAAAACCCTCACCCGCACCTCTCCGTTAACCAAACCAAAGAAGCGGAACCAAGAAAGAAGAAAACACAGAAGCCGGGGCGGCAAAGTCGGTGGATAAAATCGGTAAAAGGCACATGGGTGCGAAAAATAACCAAAACATCCGAACCGAAAAGACCATAACACGAAGTAACGAAATCGTGAAGAGAAAATCACAAACGATCTCGTACGGATGAACCGATCGAATACGCAATCAAGTAAGCCAGAACCTTACGGGAAGGGGGGCTACGATGCGATCGAGTGCTGAAATGTAAACATAAAGAATAAGAAACGAAAACCGAGCCTGCAAAGGATCAAACGACATGGAAAACCGTTAGGGGTCGACCAAAATCGAGAAAAGCAGGAAAAGAGGGGGTTTCCGGGGAACGTAAACAACGGCCAAAGAAAAGGACAGGAACCAACGCCAAAAACAACGTTCGCATGTCACGATACAACGTGCTTGCGATCGGGGTGGGGCGAGGAAGACAATCCTACGTGTACGTCAAGGCCAATTGTATGAAGAAAAATGCTAAAGAAAGTACCAAGATGGAACACGTTGGCCGTGGCATGCGATAGAAGCACTGACGGAACGTTGGACCACAAAATATGCAAAGCAAACCATAGGGTGGGGGGTTAAATGATGCACCAAATTTGGGTGTCACCGCAACTAATGACGAACCTAGGTCGCATTGAAAAATAGGTAAAGGGGAGCGAAAACTTTCGACAACCGACCGAGAAGTGACAAACGGGGCGCGAAAGTACGCAACACAAAAGCAAGAGCCAGTCTCAAAGAGATTGAGAGGGCGAGCGGAAAGCATAAAGGAGCAATAGCCAGTCTCGAAATATTCGAGAGGGCGAGCTAGAAACATGCAGAAGCAATAGCCAGTCTCGAAATATTCGAGAGGGCGAGCTAGAAACATGCAGAAGCAATAGCCAGTCTCAAAAATCGATCGAGAGGGCGAGCTAGAAACATACAGAAGCAATAGCCAGTCTCGAAAATAGATCGAGAGGGCGAGCTAGAAACATACAGAAGAAGCAATAGCCAGTCTCGAAAATAGATCGAGAGGGCGAGCTAGAAACATACAGAAGCAATAGCCAGTCTCGAAAATAGATCGAGAGGGCGAGCTGGAAACATACAGACAAACATACATAAACACAAACATGTAACACACAAACATATACACATACATATACATACACATAAAACAAGGAAAACAATGCCACAGTGCTATCAGGCATCTATAGCCGTACCACGCGACTCGTCTACATTGCGTAAGATACCTCGCATGAAGGGACTACTTCGGTGCAGCTGAAGGCACCAAGAACCACAAACAGCTCCCAAAGCTGTCGTGTAGCGCGAAGGGGAGAGGGTGATCTTGACAGGTCCAGGGTCATCCAGGAAGCGAACGACGAAGACGTTTGTAGTTGGAGTATGTCCGGAGATTTTCCCTAGCCACCACAGAGCGTCTTGAGCCTTGTACCAGAAGTGTGCGCCAACAGGCAGCACGGTGTTGCGAAAACGGCGGGCCCAAACATCGCGGGGAACATATTCGTACCCGGGCGACGAGGACCGCTCGCCTTTGATGCGAGACAGTTCACGTTCCGCTGCGCCAATGCGCATGCGACGATACAGACGGTTAGTCTGCCGGTGTTGGTCGGGTGTTACCAGCCCAATACAGAAGAATCTGTTTTCGGGAGTGTTGGAGGTCCATTTCTCGTTCCCACGAGGGCCGCAGAAGACCTTTCCAGTGGGTCTCGTACATGACTGCGATAACGCCGCCACGTCCTCGAACCGACTGGTGTCCCGTGAGTTTCTCAACCTCGAGCCTACGGACAGGCACCGAAACATCGTCCGCGGTAACATGGTACGGCGGAGATTTCGTCGTGTAGTTGTTGAGAACATACTGCGTGAGGCCTGCAGGCAAGAACCGAGGCATGTCGTCACTATCGTGCGGGTTCGCACACGGTTTGCAACGAGCGACAGAAACTCGGCGCTTGGCATCCACTCCGGGCATATCGGAGGGAAGATCCAAGAACAGGAGCTTGTCAGCCATCGGGCTGCCATCGGGAGCCTTGTTGCAAGGACCGACTGCTAGGATTTTAAAAGGACCTGTCCAATTCAAGGACAGCTTCTTCTTGAGTACCTGGGAGTCAGCGTCTGCGCGGGCCTTGGAAGTGAGTTTGGCACCTTGGCGGATGGTAGCCAAATGGTTGTAGACCCACACCCAACCACCGGTAGCGTAAACGGGTAGTTTGTGTAAGGCATCAGACAGTTTCGAGTTCCGTCTTTCCATACGGGAAACTGTGAGTTCGTGTTGTTCACGCACTAGCTCGTAGGAGCGCCGTTGCCCTATCGGCGGCAAGGTTGCAATACTCGAGCTGATCGCGGGCAAGCGACTGGTGACCACGAGCGTAAATGTTGTCAAAAACGGTCAGTGGAAACCTGGGAAGGCGCGCCATATGCACCTCATTGGGCGCCAATCCTGTGGCAGCGCTAACGGAGTTGTTGTACGCGAATTCAACATGAGGGAGATGAATGTCCCAATCATCTTGTCGTTCGTTCACAACCATCGCCAGCATCTGGGCCATGGTGTGGTTCACGCGCTCAACTCCTCCGTTGCCGCTAGGGTGGTACGCGCTCGTCGTAATTTTTCGGACGCGTAGCAATTTTAGGATGGCAACCGACAGTTTGGAGCAAAACTGCAATCCATTGTCAGAAAGAATGCTGAGGGGGCATCCCCAAACAGGCATGTATTTATTGACAAGGACGTCAGCTGTACCTTCAGCTGTGAACTCGGCGTCAGTCACTGCGTACATATTGGCTCTCCGACTGAAACGGTCAGTGAATAGCAAAATATACGAGAAACCTCGCGGAGTTGTGGGAAGCGGACCAAAATAGTCGACGCTAATCGCGACCCCTGGTGCCGAAGGCAGAGGGATCGTGAGAATCGGCCAGCGAATAGTCTGGCGCGCAGTTTTGCGGGCCTGACATTTCAAACATCGCCGAATCCACCAACGAGTACTGATACTCATCCCAATCCACCAGTAAAACCTCTCAAGCAAGCTGAGCGTGCGAGCGGTACCAAGGTGGCAGAGGGCGTTGGCATGACAAGCTTGCATGACCCAAGGTCGCATTAACATGGGCACGTAAATACGAGTGGGTTCGTCATTCAACAGACGTGCAGCTCGTCCTCCGGGACGGTCAGAAGAGACCGGGGGCTTGGTATTCTTTCGTACCAAGAGGCAAAGGCCATCGTCAGTGACGAGGCGTCCTTTATCTGCAAGCTCTCGAATATCCTCCAACGAGGGTCTATGCCTGGAGTGATATGACACTCTGGCAAAGAAATCGACAGGTAGACTCTGAGGGCGTTTGAGGAGAATGTAGCGGATGGTGGCTTCACACACCGGCTCTTTCTGCTGTTCCCGCGCCCAATCTGCACGCGTGTAGCGTTCGACGGACTCACGGAATTCTAACTCTGCAGGATTGAGGACCATGGAATCCACTGCGGGCGTTGCCTTACCAGCTGCAGCAGCCGGTTGTGACAAACCCAACAGAGGACCCGTAGGGGCGTCGGTAACCGTCTCCGGCGGCGCTATAGGCACCGTTGGGACAGGTTCGACAGCAGGCTCAGGCGTGGTGGCAGCTGGTGTCACTCGTGTTTGACGACGAGAAGCGCCTGCACGCGGAACGTGTGGGGGGATCGACAAATCAGGACCGAAACCGTAGTTTACATCGGGTTGAGGCTGACCCGCAGCAGCCGCGGTTCGGCGACGCGTACGAGTAGAGATCAGTTCCGACGGATCAATACGATGCGGTTGCAACCGAGAGGTCGAAGGCGGCCGCAATGAGTCGGCGGCATCCAAACGATCAGAGTGGGAGCCGGCGTCGACAGTTGCAGTCGCATGAGACACGACAGGGGGCAACCGAGAGTTATCGTCGGCGGTCTGTGTGTCGTGGACAGGGAGCGCAAATGCAGCTGTATCCGTGTGGGGTCGCGCAGACGGTCCGTAAACCGTGGCGGTGTCCCTATACAATGGTCTCATCGGAGACACAACAGGAGAAGCTGAAGACCGGAGTGCCGGCACAGCGCCCTGTATTTTCTGGGTTGCAGCGGAAGTAACCTCAGGCACAGCAAATACGGAGTGGTCGGTGCAAGACAATGCACGATCGTCCGCAAGGTGTCGCAAAGGTCCTCGCGCATTGACGTACGGAAAAACACGAGCGACGAATTCTCCTGCAGGAGCATCAAGGTCGTCAATCCTCATGCGAGGCCCGTGTTTGCGAAAATCCGCAAAATCATCGGAAGTGAGGGGTAGCCCACCCAAAGCGGCGTTCTCGCTCGGGGGCGCCAGCCCACCCAAACCAACGCCAGGCGTGGTTTGTCCGGGTGGTGCGTGACCTGTCGCTCGGATCAGATACACACCAACGTCTTCTGGGGACGTCAAACGACTGTTACCGTTGATGTCGGCGGCAGTAGGCTCAATCGGCAGACGAGACAGCATGTCAGCGTTTCCGTTGGAGGCACCTCGTCGGTACTCCAACGTGTAGCTGTATGCTTCAAGGAACTCAATCCAGCGTTGGACGCGTGGGTTGTGCTCGCTGATTTTTGACAAACTTTCCAGCGCCTTATTGTCGGAATAGATGCGGAAGTGTGTGCCACGAAGGTATTCGCGGAGACGCTTGATCGCCCATACAACGGCTCCTGCTTCGAGATCGAGAGCGGTCCAGTTGCGTTCAGCGTCGAGCGTGGCTCTGCTGATGAAAACGATCGGCCGTACCGAGCCGTCTTTCTGCTCTTGCTCCAGCGCGGCGCCGAGACCGTCGGAGCTGGCGTCACAGCAAAGACGTAAAGGGCGTGTGCCGTCCGCAATAGCGTCCCAATCAGGAAACACTAAAATGGGCGGTTTCGCGAGCTCAGCCAGTAGGCTGCGAACAGTTGTTTCCATGTCGCTCGTGAAAGCGAAGGGAACACCTTTTTTGAGCAAGTGCGTAATGGACTTCACACGCTTGGCCATGTCTCTGAGGAAACGTCGGTAGTAGCTCAGACCACCCATGAGTGACCTGAGTTGCTTGACGGTCGTCGGCATGGGCATACCTGCCAGGGCGGCTACTTTACGGGCGTTGGGGAGGACACCTTTCGAAGATATGGTGTGCCCCAAGAAGTCAGCCTTGGTGGTACCGATGGTGGCTTTCGAGGGAGAAAGTTTGAGGTCGTACTTTCTCAACCGTTCGAAGAGCGTGCGCATATTACGGACATGCTGCAGTGGGCCTTCGTCAAAAACAACGACGTCATCGAGGTATGCCTCGACTCCATCGAGTCCTTTGATTACTTCGTTAATCACTTTTACAAAGTGGCCTGCGGATTGGCTAGCACCCATCGGCATGCGGAGCCATTCGAACAAACGAGTGGGGGTCGCAAAAGCCGTAAGGGGGATAGTGTCCTTGTGGACAGTGATCTGGTGGAAAGAACCCGTGAAATCGAATAACGAGAAAATCGAACCTCTGTTGAGTTTCGTTAGAATCTCGTCGACTCGGGGGATGGGAAGTTGACCAAAGCTGCTGATATGGTTCAACTTTCGGTAGTTAACCGTGATGCGTATTCCACCAGACTTCTTTGGTATAACCACGATGGGGCTGGAATAAGGAGAGGTCGAGTGCTGAATTAGGCCAGCAGCTAGATACTGGTCCAAAATGGCATCGACTTGCTTTGCAACCAAAGGATTCATACGGTACGGTTTGGACGTCACAGGGGGACAATCCGGAGGTACTTTGATCTCAAACGGCATCAGGGAACAGGACCCTAAATCCGTCGAGGATGTGGAAAACACGTCTTGGAAATCATGTAAAAGATCACCAAGTTCTGTGATGACCTCTGGTGACCAACCAGGACCGTGTAAATCAAACTTAACCAACTTCAGGTGAGGCGGTAAGCGATTCCACAATGACTCAAAGCTAACTCTCTGATCAGCGCTCAACCGCTCCATCACATGCTGTGGTGGCGGCGAGGGCGAAGTGTGAGCGGGGGCAGGGGCCGCAGGGGGTGATTTCCCTGGGTCCGGCACAGGAAGATCGGTGGATCGTAGGTTGTGCACGAAGGGATCGTGGCAACGCACCTGCGGATCGACGGTCCTGTCCGCGTTATCCTCGGTAGAACCCAAAATAGGTCCAGGCACCGAACATGAAGTGTCAGCTTCGTCACTAAACTGTTGTTCTAAATGCTCTACCGGGACGCGCATCAGCGGGGCGGCAGCAGTACCGAGCAAGTCTCCTGGCTCAAGTTCTGCAGCGCCCGCGAGCGGCACAAACTGACGTCCGTCGGAGACAAAGATCTCTTCGTTCGACGAAACATCAGGCAACATGTCGACAAGGTATTGACCGGTCAGAGCCGGTGTACCGTTGGAACGCACCAAGTTGACTTCAATCATTTGGTGGTCGTCTGACAATGAAGTACCCGTTGGCCCTGCATAACGGAGCTGGAATTGGTCCGCCGGGGCTGTGAAATCGGGCACATACGCGACCGCACCAGAATCATCCTGGTGGGCAAGCGTATATTCACCAAAAACGCGATTGTCCAGTGGCCTCGGAGGCAACATACGGTACGTGCGAGTGTTAAATCGCATGAAACTATCGCGTCCCAATAGGATGGGAAACTGCATGGTGTTTGCAGGGACGATGTGCGCCCAAACGGCAAGAGAAGCCGAAGGCGTATCACCGTGGAAAAATTGCACACTCAGACGGACTGTATCAGACGTCTGAAGAGACTCGGATTTACCAAAACCTCCCCAAGAACGTGAATTACCGTGCGATATGCAAGCCTCTGAGATGGCTCCCATGGCTTTGAGGGTACCGACAGCGTTGCTGTTGATGAACGTGGCCGGTGATCCTGAATCGAGCAGAGCGGCGCAACCATATTGTGATTTGGCTGGCCCAGCGTGGATTTTGACTCGAGTCGTAAATGAAGCGTCGTCAACTGTAACAACACCACCTACGAGGCAAGGACCATGCTCAGCGAGCAACGGTACACGATCTTCCTCATGATACTCAGCGGACGTAACCGCGAGAACTTCAGCGCTGTGATCCCTTGGAACATGCGCTGATTTTATGCGGTAACCTGACGACGGGGCGGCCTCCTCGGCGGCAGCCGTCGAAATACGCTCTTGCGTTGCAGGGTTAACCTCATGTATTGTATTCCGGAGCTGAGCGTCGGACGAAACTTGTGGTGGAAGTGTCGGCGTCGGCGCGTGCTCTCGGAGTAGGTCTCGAACAACCTGCAGGCTTTTGCCGAGCAGATTGGAGCCCCGCCATAAAGAGGGTTGGATTGCAGCAGGATCATCCGCGCGATGTCCAATGCCCCATATGGCATCGAATGGGCTAGCTTCGACGAGCATTTTGTCGCCGGTGCCCAAAAGATGTTGTCGCATAGCGGGATTTTGCGAAAATTTGTAGTAGGAGGCGACACGCACCACGTTTTCACGCTCGCGCTCCCAAACAGCTTCATCAAACCCTTTAACTTGGCGTCCGTAACGCTTATGTTTAATCGGGTCAGAAACACGCATAATCCGCCGCAACGTATCTTGGTCGCCAAAGAGACGAGCCTTGACAGCCGCGAAGAATTGTTCTCCACAAGAGTATTCCACACCATCTACAGTAAAGACGGAGGGCGTCCATTGCGAGAAAAACGACGGGGCTTGCCAGAACAACACCATGTCAGGTGTGCAGTACTCCTTGCTCGGATCAAACGCTGGTGGTGAACACCTGGCGTCGGTCGGAGGAGGAGGGTAGATACGAATACCAGCTATAGCGGAGGAGGGGGATGTCTGTTTCCCCAAGTCCTCTACTCTTCCAACAGCGCAACCCGGTGGGGGTGTATAGTCTGTAGTGCTTTCGCTAGAATCCATCACGTTGGAGACATGACGGACCTCCCTTGACGAGGGTCGCGAGTTTTTCGCTGTTTGTTCAGCGAGGGGCGCAATCGGAGCGTCCTCCGAATACGGTGTTGTCAGCACCTCCGTGGTCGCGGTTGGGGACCGCTCAGTTTTGGTACTCCGCGAATCGCAAACCACGGGAAATCGACGCGTATTTCTTTCAACGCAATCGGTCATACTCGCTTCACCGTGCGGCGAGTGACTTTTATTACCGTCTCGAGTTCCATCGGCTGTATCGCCGCAGGCTGTCGATGACCCGTACGTAGTGGACATGTCCAAAGCATCGCTCGAGGTGGCTAAACCCGGCGACATTTCATGTATTGTCGACAACGTAGGTGTCTTAACGGTCTTCCACGAGGACGTCTGAGCGGACCTCTTGGGCATGCTCGACAATCCCGACCTTCCGTACCCGCACCTCAAACCGACCCTTGCATTCGTGTAGCCAACACGTAATGGTTCAGGCTGGTTTGCGGGCGGCAACGTGGTGTAATCGTGGGTTGTGCAAGCTGCTCGAGCTGTGTTAAAACTCGGGGAGCCGCCTTCAAGACAGGTCGCTCCTTGAGTTCCTAACCTTGGGGTATATTTACTGACGACAGCGCTGAAGCTGCCGCGTGTGCAAGCTGCTCGAGCTGTGTTAAAACTCGGGGAGCCGCCTTCAAGACAGGTCGCTCCTTGAGTTCCTAACCTTGGGGTATATGCATTGACGACAGCGCTGAAGCTGCCGTGATCGGGAGTGTGGGCTACACCATCTTCACCCGATGAGGTCGAAGCACTAGCGCTTGTAGCGGAAGTGTCGGTTGTAGGAACAGGAGTGGTACACTCGACCGTACCTACTATGCGCGCATCCTGCGACACATATCTAGCTGCTCCCTGTTTTGCCATCGGCGGGTCGGGGAGTAACGACAAGCCGCCGTTGGGCTGTCAGTTACCAGCATTATACGTTCCAGGAGTGCGGGCATTTGGGTTGGAGTCTACGGGGAGTCGGCTGTTGATTCTTAACGCCGGCTGCGCGTGTGTGGCAGACGCTGGAGCAGTACCTGCATGAGGCTGGTATGCTACCAATGTGTGCTGTTGGGCTGGTGCACTAGATTGCAGCAGGCCCTGTGGTGGCGGTTGATGCCACGTCTGAGTGTATTGTTGCGGGTTTGGAGCGTTACCAGCGTATTGAACTCTATGAGCTGGTCTGTGGGAACGGCGCCGGTTTTGTTGGCCATTCGAGTTGCGTGAGCCGTGTGTTGTGGCAGTCGCAGGCTTAGTCCTCCAGGACCGCAAGCGCTCTTGCCACAGGCGAAACATGTCATCACCATCAGTCAGTGCACCTAAATCTGGGTTCAGGACACCACTAGCATTGGTGAAAGGCTGTTCACAGTGTTTGATGGAGTGGCCAGACCCGTGACAGTTTAAACAACGGCCAGCATTCGCGCTGAACGCTTGTGCTCGGTCAGCTCTAGTCCTAAGGAGTGGTGTCCAAAGGGGGGGGAGTTGACGTTTGAAACCACTGGAAACAACAGCATGCACTGTCTCCCAATGATCATCGGTGGCCAGCGGCCAAGCATCGTAGCTAACACAAAACACATCATGAATTGGCTCTGCCTTAACACGCATGACCGATTTGCCACGTGCTCCCTGGGAGCTCCAAGGCTGCTGCGATTGCGTCGTCGAACGTCCTTGAGAACGACTACCGCCTTGCGAATGCAACGATAATCCACTAAGCGAGAGCGCAGCATATTGCTCGCCATTCTCTGCCTTAACCTTAGAGGTCGTGAACTCATTCAGCACTCGCCACATCTCATCCAGACTACTGTAGGGTTCTGCCGCGGTACGCTTTGCACCCGGAAAACAGTCAGACATCATCACAGAAAACTGGTCGTTGATCTTATTCCTTGTGATCCCGACAATCCAAGTCTCGTTTAGGCTAAAAAGACTGGAATAGTGCGTGATGTTGTTCACGGCAGTACGATACTGTCGCAAAAATTCTCCAAACGTAGTTCCGTTGGGAACACCGAACGCATTCAGCGTTGTCAAGGCGTCTCCACGGTCTTCATGCTTGAAGTGGGACGCGATCAGACGAAGAAGGTGCTTGAAAGCTTCTCCTCCGTTCATACCGTCGTCCATACGCTGCTTCACCTGCACAAACATACCATTGATAGAGCTGATAAGGTCACCAGTGGTTTGCTTGTTTGGGGATACGGCGCTAATGATGGCTTTCTTCAGCGGGTTTTCCCACCCGCGAACCCACGTATCGGATTTGTCAAAATCGATGAAAGGGTCAGCCTGTTGCAAGACATCTAAGGCTGCAGCCTTGATAGAATCTAACAACTGCGGCACTGCCTGTTTCAGGTTTGCCGGCCAAGGGATCGATGGTTGTATACGAATATCCCTAAACTTCGTCTTGATGTACTTCGCACTGATCTCTCTGATTCGTGCAGCTTCTGCAAGCGCGTCAGCCTTGTCTATCTCTACTTGGCGAGCACGAGCAGTCGTTGACGACAACGGTTGGGCGTTATGGCCTACGAATGCACTGTTGCGTGACATCAATGAGTGGTCGCTGGCTGCGACATCACCCAACAACGGTACTTGCCTGTCATCTCGCGGGGCTGTCAGGGGTTGGTCCAGACGCTCTTCCAGTGGAAGATCGGTGGTCAGGTGCGGTTGGTTTGCGTCAAAGATCTCCTCCGGGGAGTGATCCTCGTAGGCTGGTGCCTCCGAGCCGTCGCTGCTTCGGTGCCCGCGGCGGTGTCCGCGGCGGCGTGGGCTACAGCTCCTGCTATGACTCCGGCTACGACGGCGGCCACGACTCGTGTCCTCCTTGCTGACGCTTTTAGTCGCCGAAGGCTTGCGTTCCACAGCGACCTCCTCTCGGCGGCCGTTGGACCCAGAGCGCTTCTTGCCACGTTTGCCTCGATTCGATCTTTTGGAGCTGCTGGCGGCCACGGAAGCCGACGCGTCACTTTCGCTAGCTGCGGAAGAGCGCGACCCTCGCGAACCGCGTTGACGGTGACCGTTATGGTTACCACGTCCACGGTTGCTGGAAGAACCTCGACCACTACCACGACCACGGCTGCCACGGCTGTGGGAGCTGCTGCTGTCGGTAGCGCGCTCCTTCTTCACCTTGCGGTGAGTGACGACACGGAAATCGCCCGTCTGCTTGGCGAATGCTGCAGAAGCACCAAACGTCGTTGGCAGAATCGAAGGGGGAAGGTACCAGTTGACCTCCGTCGGACGGTAGCCACCTGTAAGGTTAGCGTAACCTCCTCTGAGCCCGTGCAGAAGGCGCGTAACCGATTCGACTAGTGGGGCATCTACCGTAGGGGCATGAGCGACGTGATGCATGAATTCACGGAGAGTGACCGTAGGTCTCTCCGAGGTTTCTAACATCGTCGTCAGCACTGTAGCCGCCTTGGTGACTTGTATCCTGCATGCTTTCGTGAAGGCCTGCTGGTGCACGTGCGCGAAGTTAGACACCGGAATGTCAAGGAACAATTCATCCCCCGTTCGGAGGCTGAGATCCGGCGGTCCTTGCGCCATTTGGCTGTATGACGGTTGGGCCGGGGGCGGTACCACATAACCACCTCTCGCGATGGACAGTGGTGGATTCAGCAACAGCCCTTGCTGCTGGTATGGCATACCGTACCCCGCAGGGCCGGCGTGCTGGGGCTCGGAACCAAGCTAATTCGAGCCGGTGAGCGCCATGCGCTGCGAACCAAATCCCGAAGGACCGGTGAGCGTGTGCTCCGCACCGAACCCCTGTGGGTCGGTGGGAGAGTTTCGCGTCGAACCAAATCCCGTAGTATCGGTGAGCGAGGGCTCCGCACCGAACCCCTGTGGGTCGGTGGGAGGGTTTCGCGTCGAACCAAATCCCGTAGGATCGGTGAGCGAGGGGCTCTGCGAACCATACCCCGAAGGGTAAGTGCGAGCCTGCTGCAAACCATGCTCATTAGAGCCGGTGAGCTGGGTGGGTTTCGCGTCGAACCAAACCCCGTAGGATCGGTGAGCGAGGGGCTCTGCGAACCATACCCCGAAGGGTAAGGGCGAGCCTGCTGCAAACCATGCTCATTAGAGCCGGTGAGCTGGGTGAAGGTCCAACAGACGAGATTGCATTACCATGGGGTACAACTGGGTGTAGTCGTTTTTCGGTAATTTCATGGGCAGGCACGGGAAGCCTTGGAGCGGCCGTTGACCGTGCTAGATCGAGAGCGTCAGATGGTGGTTTACCAGCTAGACGCCGTGACCGTCTAACAACGGGCATACTCGTAGTTTGCACGCGTGTGGGTGCAAATGGGAGAGGGGGGGCTGCTGAAGGGGAATGGATTGGAAACCCATTGTGATTTCACGCGCAGGTTCGTGTCCTGCCGACGACGCCAGTGTAATGGTATTTGACCCCTTCCTTCAGAATCAATCACCTTTGAGCTGTGTGGAACTCTCTTGTCCGACCACAGTAGCAGGTTGTTGTTGCTTTCCGTTGTTCTCTTTCTCTTGATTAACGCTTTCCAAGCCAACTCACAATATCCCACGCACACACGATCATAGATCGCCTGTACGCACACACTGAACAGAAGGGCACATGTCTCGGCATAAAGCCCTGATCTAGCATGACGTCACGTCTCATCATCCGACGGCGCCAAATAACCATGATCAACCACGATCACTTGTCTACCTCCAAATACCATAACAAAAGATTAAGATTTGTCCGAAGGTGCAACTTGTGCACTAAAATGTTGTTCCCCCGAGAAATCTTGCCGAGATCTGACGCAAGATTTTTCACCCATAAAAACGGAAAGGAAGTGAATGTTGGCCTAAGGCCATTTCTTGCGGTTCTTTTTTCGCAGATCTTTTTTTCCCCCTTTCGGACAACCCAGAAAGGGATCTACGAAAAAGATGACCCCCTTCTTACGGTGTTGGTCGATCCTTTTTCACCGACCAAAAAAAAACAGACTCTGCAACGGCTGCTGTCACACATATCTTCCCACCGAAATGGTTTTTCGGTGATATCTCCTCACAGAGTGAAGCAGTGCCTACTGTAAAGCTATCCCTCGCGAGCTGTGTGTATGGTCCGTCTTGGGTGGCGGCTGACAGAGACCACAAGGCGATAGGAGGCACGGGAATGGAGGTGCCGAGAGTCGACAGCACGCTGAAAAAATGCCCACCGCGCCAGCAACCATTTTTTTTGCTCTTGTGCCCCTGTCAAAACTTTGGTTTACCGGTACTCCCTCGCCACCCACGCTAGCAACAGCGATGACAAAGGTATGCGCCACGAGCTGTGTGTATGGTCCGTCTTGTGTGGTGGCTGATACAGACCAGGAGGCTATAGGACGCTCAGAAATTGTGAGCGCGAGAGTGGTGGACACGCGGGAAAAATGATCCGCCGCATCTTCAAGCAACTTTTTTCGCTCTATTGCCCGTGTCGCAACTTTGGTTTGCCAGTACTCCCTCGCCACCCACTCAAGCAACAGCGATGATAAAGGCATGCGCCACGAGCTGTGCGTATGGTTCGTCTTGTGTGATTATTGATACAGACCAGGAGGCTATAGGACGCCCAAAAGTTGGGTTCGCAAGGTTGACAGTACACGAAAAATGACCCACCGCTGCTGCGTCCAGGCTCTCTCGGTTTGTTTGCCTCTTGTTTGCCGCACACATCGGGTTGTCCACGTGGTCCAACCCACTGAAAAAACATTGGCTACCGCCGGTGCCACCGACTCTGTACCCCAGCAACATGACACAACTCGTGTGACCGCCGTTAGAGTTTGCGGTAGGCCGTCGAGAGATTCAAGTTTCTAGGTACGAGTGATGTGGTTGTGACCAAAAAAAGACAACAGTTTTGGACAGCCTCCACTTGTCCAAAACTGCCCCCAAAAAAAGACAGGATGGGCTGTCCAAAACGGGTTGCCTTTTTCTGGCGATCTTTTTTTGAGGAAAAAAGACATTGTAAGAAGACCTTCTACGGCCAGTTGTCTTTTTTTGAGAAGGAAAAAAGAAAAAGATCATAAAAAAAGACAACCGCAAGAAATGGCCTAAAAGATCTACACCCAACACTCTTTCCCCATAAAGATATGTGTCTTGTGTCTCGTAGTGTTGGTGCGTTCTGTGTACAGTACCAGACACATCGAACATGAGCCGTACAGCAGTACCACGCATAGTACCAACCACCACCACCGTCACGCATACTGCCTTTTCCCCGCTGTCAGGATCGTGATTACATAGAATCTACCGTATGACACAAGATAACACACCCACTGGACCGATGTTCAGAGCTCGATTTCTTCACGACGAAGGGGACGCGTAAATGAAACAATGCATTTTAGGATAGCTGTCGACCAGACGGTTTCAATGCCGCCGTTTTCGACGCTACAGCTCTTTCTACTGTTGATAAATCGAGCTTTGAAATCGGTTCCGGGGGTGTGTTATCTTGTGTCATATACCGTAATAAAAAAGTAATAAATAAGCGCAAGTCGTTATTCGGCAATCAAACCTCAGGCAAGCACCGCGGGCACGACACGGGGAAAGGTGCGGCAAACAAACTTAAACAAACAAACAAAATGAAAAAAAGTTCATTTGCGCCCTTCCTCTTGAGTGACGACGGCTGATGATGCGTCAGGTCTTCAGGCCGAAAGGCCTGTGAACCGGCACCAGAATACATACATGGGACGAACACGCACCGCACACCAAACGCACATACATGTATCGCGTATCCAAAGTATACAGTAGTAGCAGCCATGGCAAACATGTGCTGCGTTCTTCTGTTATTCCTAGATACGATATCTGTCTTAAATCCGGAGAGTAGCAGCATACATCGACTCGCCCATCCGTCACAAGGTTGGTACCAGATCGTGGCCTTCAGAAGCATTATTTTGCGTTTCAACCGGTTAGCGCGGTCGATGAAAAAAAAGACATACCCGTGCACACACACATACATATATTATCGGCGGCAAGCTCCGAATCAGGCCGGACGTTCGCTATCATTCGGCTCTACTACGTGTAACGTAGAAGACAGCAGAAGATAGCCAGACTGTCGACACACAGGACGCGTCCGTCTTCTTCTTGAGCGTCTCTAGAGATGCAAGATTAAGATTCCGACCCCAAGACTTGGGCGAAAGGCTTCCGCCTCGAAACCATCACGCACCAAAACCCACATCCATCAACGCATCAAACCCACATTGGTTGAAATATCTTCCCATGGGTTCCGAGAAAGGCCTAACGCGACGACGACCGAGCAACCGGCCATCACACACCAAGCAAGCACCACACACCCAAACCCCATTCATTCGCTGCTGTTGGTTTGACTCCTGCCTGTTGAGCCCAAACCGTATATACTCATGTGATATTACTCTTACCGTAGCACGATGAAAAAATTCTTCCGCAAGTGCCACATGGTCGCTATGTAGCCAAGGCTGATCAAGGCATATGCCGAGGCAAAGACGAGGATGAGGGCATCGATCACCAACCGCGCGATCCCCATGTAAACGGCGGCGGCGGCGGCGGCGGCGACAGCTGTAGCCCCGGTATGCTCAACAGAGCGCAAAATCCCAGGATGAGACGATCTGGCGTGGGCCACCCGGCTCCTTTACCCCCTTGGGTGGCCCTTTTGGGTGGCTTGCGTGGCTTTTTGCCGGGTTGAGGATCTTTCTCTCCAGCGGAGAGAGGTCGGGAGAGGAAGAGTAGTAGATCACCGACAGAGAACGCAGCTTTGTTGCCAGGGACGGGGGGTACTACATGTTTGGTCTCTGCGCCTGAGAAGTGTGCGCCCTCCAGCGGGGGTGTCCGGTGAAAATGGTGTAGCCAGTTGTGCCGCTTTCGCGATTCGTTGCGAAAAAAATGTTCATCTTCCGCAACTGAAAATATATATGCCGATCGATCCCGCTTCGTTGAGAAAAAAATAACATGAGATCCGAGATGGAGACGCACGAGCCAGTACATCAGTACATCGATCGACAGCACCACAGCTGGGACACAGGCGAGGAGGAGCCGGAGTAGTAGGATCTTGAACTACGCACAAAGGAGAGGAAGAGAAGGCTTTGTTTTTCCTTTCTCCACGAAGTTTCTCCACGACACTTCTGTAAGGCAGTAGGGATCATATACAAACCATTCACCCTTCCTTCTGCTCTGCTTTGTAGTCTAGACTATGTATGGCGTTGTTTTTAGCGGGGCAACAACAGCAGCGAGCTAACATCACAAATTTCCCCTTTACCGGTAATTCAAACACCACGAACATCCGTGGTACTCTGGAGAGGAGAGCGAGACGCCCAGATATACACGCCCAGAGAGGCACGCCCAGAGAGGCACGCGAACACAAATTAGCAACCTTCCATTTTGAAAGGTGTTGACGAAACAGGCCAGATATAATATATTGGCCTACACTACATTCTCTCTGCTGCTGGTGACATACAATAAATACACAAAATAATATCATGTTCACACTTTTTTGGCTCTTCGAGTCGCCCGCCTAACCCCCACCGCCGCGCGCATCTCGCAGGACAAAATAGAGAGTACCGAGGTGTTGACAGGCTCCGATTGTCTACCTACCATTACTGCTGTTGTTGCGGTGTTTCTGGCTTGGGGCTGCTGCGTGCAATATGCATGCGTCGGAGCGACAAATGCGTAGCCGGCGACGGACACACAACATAAAATGTGACTGTTGTAGACTATATATTGCACATTCACTCCTTGTGCACCCATCCTATCCAAATATATCTATATGCAGATGCTACCTCGCGACTGCTTGAACGTGGTGTCTGCCTGTGTGTAGACTGTTGTTGTGTAATTCGTGAGTATTCGCATGTGCATTGTCGTGTGCAATTTTATGGTACATGGTAGTTTGGACACGTGTTTGCAATGGATAGTACATTAGTTGCAGGTGGTCGTCGAACTGCGAGGAAAAATTCGAGCAAACGCGCACACTCGCTGAAGCGTTTTTTGTAATGCGTGTGTGTATCTTCCCCGAACGGACGTGAAGTAAAAGTACTTTCGAAGCACATATTTTCCATTTCATTACAGTAGTGAGATAGAAGTTCGCCACCTAACACATCGATATTTATTTTCCCTATCAGGACAGCATGCAGAGGAGCTGATCGCCCTGCCTTGCGATTCATTGGGAAACCTCGTAATGTTGTGACCTCTTACACATCGATTGGTTGAGGATTTAGCACCGTGAGAACACACAATTCAAAAAAATAATGAAAGAGGGAAGAGACTGCTTACTGTTGAACCCTCGCGCGTGGACGACAAGTGAATGATGGCAAAATAGCCACTGCAGAGGGAAAGCTACCCACTTGTGTGTGGGCTGGAGTATCTATAATTAGTACTACTGTAGACATGCCGAAGAAAGAAAGAAGCCTCGAATTGTGCCCTCGTAATGTATGTGTAGAGCCCTCAGAGATCGTGCCCTCTGCTACACGGAAGACCTCGGTCTGAACGCCTCCACCTCTCGAAGCTATAGTACATATGTACGCACCCGCAACTTATTCTGCTATGTAGATGATAGGTAAGGGGTCTGTTTCTCACAGCGCACTGAACTAACTAGGATGATCTGGAGAAGAACTGTTACGGTTCGTCTCTCTAGTGAATTGGTATTACTGGTGTACTATCTACCGCAGGGCCTGTCGTCGACGCACACTCAACAAATCAACGGTGCCCGACCGTGAGGGCGAAGTGACTCGAGGCAGACGTTCAATATTAGAAAACGGAGAGCGCGCGCGACTTGGCCCTTCATGGTGGTAACGAACCGTTCCTCTTCATTGTCTTCGTGGCGCATCCAAACGCGTTCCCTCGAGGAGGAAAACCTTGAACCTCGTCCAGGCATGAGGCATCGACCGGTCGGTGGGTAGGGCAGGTTGGAGGTTTGCCCTGTTGTCGGAGACCCTGATCGTGCGGTGGGCGAGTACATACCCCATCCCTCACAGAAGCCCAACCGAGCTATCGCGAACCTTGTGTAAAGTCCGGCGACAGAGGAGTAGCATCGAAGAGGGGGATGAGCGACGGCTGTAGAGTGCAAGACGAGAAAGACAAAGCAGAGTGAATTCCTCTGACGCACGAAAGATTTGAAGAGATTCATTTATTTCTGGTGACGCGTGTACCAGGTCACGTCTTGCGCCCGAAACCCTCCAATCGTCGGCCGAATCAACGACCAAGAGAGGAAGCTGGCCCGTTCAAGCTGTGCGCTCGCGTCGTGATGAATCTGAACGTTCATTGATTCATTGATAGTTGTTGGTTCTCGGTCACAGCCGAAATATTTGGCGTCTCAGCTCAACGATGTCCTTACACCTTGTCGTATTTCGTTCGCCGTCAATGTTTGAACCGCTCGTTGTCGTGCACGGTCATCATGGTTGTGTGGCCGCCGTCGTCCGTTACGATGAATACACCTTATGAGGGCGAAATTGTCGACCGCCCAAACGGTGGCGGTCGGTTCCTTCGCCCTCATACGGTGTATTCATCGCAACGGGCGGCGGCGGCGACGGTACCAATGACGGGAAGCGACAACGAGCGATTCAAACATTGACGACGAGCGTATTACCCCAAGGCGTACGGGCATCGGGGCGCCCAACGTTTCGACTGTAACCGGGAAGAAGAAACAGCAAGACGAACAACGCCACGCTGTCTGAGACGACGACGACTTCAGCACATACAACAACGACATCACTATGACACGAGCTGCAAAGGCCGCAAAACATGTGCTCTCAATCACCGGGTGCCGCCCTGCGTCGCGTACCTCTTTGCCGTACTCCGTTCGACGCTTTAGCTTCTCCACGTCCGCCTTCGACGTCCCACTCCCCCTCCGGTTGGAGATCTGCGGCACCTGCTTCCGTTGTTCCATATGGACGGGTGGTTGACGGCGGAATGGGAAGAACGTGGCGGAACGGAAGAAACCGTAAACGCTGTGGACTGAGCAACCAGTGAACATCACGGGCACGACCTAGCACCGCTACAATGCCCACCAAATCACCCGTTGACCCAGAGCACATCACGTTTGCACCGGCTACATCGGAATCAGGCGCAGGTTTTGGCTAGATTGAACGAGAGGCCTACACGTTCGCGCGTTGTTGGGAGTCAACCGCTGTCTACCTCCCATGGCGTGGACTGGGAATTCACGTCCCCCAAGAAAAAAACACGCCCAGCACCCATCCGAACTAAACAAAGCAAGGCGAAAAGATGCCCACAGCAGCCACGCTAACCAACCTTTCGAAGTGACGTCTTCGATCGATTGCACGAGCGGTATCAGCCCTCCCTGCAAACCCGTGCCCCCACCTCTTGGAGCCCATCATCCCCTAGCCCCGACAGCGTCGCAGAACCCCGACGGCCTCCCAGGCTGCCTCGCCTCCCCCCTCCTGCTGTCGCATCGGCGTCGTCGCTCCTTCTCTGGGCGGCGACTGCGGCCGTTGCGCTCGCGGCGGCTGCGGCGGCCTCGGCAGCCGTGGGCACGGATTCGCCGTCGTCGATGCTGCTGTCTCGTCTGCTGCGTATTGTCGGCGTTGTTGTTGTTGTTGTTGTTGTTGTTGTTGTTGTTGTTGTTGTTGTTGTTGTTGTTGTCGGCGTTGTTGCTGCTGTTGTTGCTACTGTTGTTGCGGCTGTTGGTGTTGTTGTTGATATTGTTGATATTGTTTGAGGTGACCCGACATCTGTTCGCAAGGCATCAAACTGCTAGCCAACACTGCATACATGTAAGTATTGATCGCGTGTGTGGGGTGTCGCCATATTTGCGTGCCTTACCGCGACCGTGCACGTTCTGAGCGGAAGTGTAAGTCCATCGATTTTCACTTCTCCTTCCGTCAGCCCTGTGGAGGGCGAAAGATCGGGCCTACCAAAGGCGGACACATATCCTCCAGCGTCCTGGCTAAGCTTGGCAACAATGAAAACCACGGCCAACTCCCGTCTGGTCGAGCGGGGGATGGGTACAAGGTCCAAAAACGCCGCCGGTGCTTCGATACCTTGCTCTGTCATGGGCGACCACAGGGGGTCTACACCTAGGTGCAATTTCACGGTGCAAAGAACGAGCGGGGGCGACAAATACCTTCCGCTGCCGGAGCTTCGCCGGCGCCCTGCAGCCTTCGCCCACTCGTTCTCGGCGGACACGAGCGCAGCGAACGACGTGTCCAGGGCTAGGGCTACCTTCACCGCACACATCTCCATCACGCCCGCGTCCTGCGGGGGGGGGGGGAGTAGAGTGCAAAATATTGGTTTTTAGGGTGGGGGGGGGGGGGGCGTACTCGTGTTGTGCATGCCTTTGCGGCTGGGCCATTGACCACGCGCCCCCAGGAGGACGGAACGTTGTTCCCACAGGACCAATCACTGATGGCCAATCGTTCCTTCTTACGTTGCCAAAGGTGAGGGGGGGGGGAGGGGGGGTGTACTCATAGTCGCGCATGCCGTAGTCGTTTGACCATTGACCTCGCATCCCTACAAAGCCGGGACGGAGCACGCCGGGTTCTCACCGGACCAGGCTCTCACATCACCAAGCGCGAAGCGCCGTGAGGTATTTGGCGAGTCGCATGAAGGGTGAGCTGCATCCTGCTAAGGGTGTTCGGCATCTTGTGCTTGCTTCCTTGCGTACGGATGACAGCTACGCATGACTTAATTTATTTTCTGGTTCTTTCACTTCCAGAGACAGTTGCAAGCACTGTGTAACTGCCTCGAGGAAGCTTGACCATTTTAACACAACGTGGTGCGATCATCCCCCGCTGCGCGGAGTGAGGGTTCTCGCCCGCACAACATGATCTACTCGACCACCATTATGGTTACCGCCAAAAAAAAAAACGAGGTAAAAAAAAAAACGGTAACCTGGTTGCCGAGTTCACGAAGTGAATTGGCTTGTTTTACAACGTCGTTGCCAAGCGACGAAAACCCAATCCCGATGGCAAACACCGAGTGGGGGGGGGGGGGGGTCGCCCAATTTCACGTCGAAGGCGGCGCGACAACGGATCCAGGGATGAATGGATTGACGACTTCTTTCATCCGTATGTGACGTGCGTAAGGCCTCGTCTTGTCAATGAATATCGCTTCGGCCGGCTTATCGGCGAAATCACCATGGCCTCAGCGAACCGAAACATGAATCAGTGTGTCTCGCCGTCGATGTGGGGAGGGACCGGTAGTGACTCTTGCGAGTGTGTGGCGAAACCTCCGACCGGACAATTGACGAGGAGATAGACGCCAAGATCGATACTTAGAATTCAGAAAGGCTAGATGATATAGGACTCTTTAACAACCAACAATTAACTTCCCTTATTCTTCTTCTACCCCCCCGTGTGGTTCATTCATGAAGGGAACGAGTTACGAACTGTCTTACGTGCTCGCTGAAGTCCTCGCCGTCCTTCTTGTTGACCATCTGGAGAACCGCCACGACGTTGCCCCCCTTCCGCGACTTCAATGTTTTCGTGTAACCGTCCGTTTATTCGGGACCCAACGGCGTGTACGTAGCAGGGCCGGCGTCAAGCAAAGCCCCAACCAGCGGCGGTAGCAGCAGCAGCGTCACCGTCGCCGGCAACGGTAGACCCCACCAGCCCGGAAGTATTCGAAGGCGGCATTGCACACCAGCATTGAGACCATCAACATCGGTACCACCGCCAATCCCGCCCACAACACCGGACCCCAGGCGTATTTCGACGACGGCGGCGGCGGCGGCGGCGGCGACAAAAGCCGGGTAGAGCAGCAGCGGGCATGAAGCGGGCGGGAACAGTGACGGGGGGGTGAGTAGTTTGGCAGAGGGCGTCTAAGTGAGATCGGGGAACAGTCTGCCGGGGTCACACTCGTGTAAAGCTTGTCTGGCTAACGGACCGATCGACGACTGCCGGCGCGCCAACATCAATCCTCGGTTTCCAAGCGCGGAACGTTTGTCCCACCGGTTACGGGATGCAGATATGCTACGTAGGACCGGCGTTTTCTGCACAATCGAAGAATCCGAGGGCCCGGACATCGACAGCGAAATTCGCTCACAAGTGAAACGACCGCTCTGCAGTCGGCGGCACCACGTAGAAGAAACACCAGACACCACAGAATGAGCAGCGTCTATCAGGGTAACGAATCAAACCGCCCCCTCTACTGTTGCCGTGATTTCGTTGAAGGAGAATCGTTTAGAGATGGAACACTCGCTGGACACCCTTCCCTCTCGGAGGGCGGAGCTGGAGCCTAGACGTTAGTGAGGGTGGAATGTATTGCAGTATTGCAGGGACTGCACTTTGTACTACTCCAAAATTTTCGTTTTCCAACGGGGATCCAGCGCGCGTCTCGTCACCTCACTGCTGCCGTAGAACAAGTCAACATGAAGAAGATGAAGCGACCGGTGACGAAGCTCTCAAAAAAGAGGGCATCCTTCATGAAACGCTTGTGTCTTCCGTCGACGATGGTCTGTACATGCACGCTCATGTTCATAAGAGGGTTCACCTTGATGGGCTCGCACAGGATGTTTCTCGTCACGAAGCCCGAGTCCTTGTCAACCTGGGTAGTGACGACAAGCGGGATAACCCACGACGAGAATTGTTTTTCATTGGTCGTCCTACGCATTATTTTCAATGTATTCCCCTACTAAAGGGGTTGGAAACGCGACAAATGCCACCCGTGGCAATGCGTTCCCAAAAAAAACACTTTTTTCTGAGGTACCAAGCCAAGAAGAGCAGGCGCATCGTTACCCATGACGAAGGTGGAGGGGGGGGTTACGTCTTGGGAACCGCTGTTTCTGTGTTCTCTCGTGTTGGTCCCGCTCGTTGAAGATGACTTCTCAGGAAGCATAACGCATGATTCTGCGGTAGTACCCATAGCGTATCCAAGAACGCGTGCGCCATCGCCAATGTCCCCCTGGTCACAGCTTGTCCCCTTCTGAAACCGCGTTTCTTCAGCTTGTCGCAATCCAACTTCTTGAGGGAAATCGAAACCTTTCATTTCTACCTTGGCAAAACGTTGATCGGAGCTTTGATTCCTCCCCTGTCGTGGTGTTGCAAACAGAGACGAGCCTATTGCTCGATGACCGAGAAAGTGAAAATTCGGCTCTTATTAAACACCCGAGCCTTGTTCAGACATCTGCCTCCCGAAGGACATTCCAACATCCCCAATGCCAACGCTGGCATACACTCGACATGTCATTTCGCGAAGAGGTTGTGGGTGTATGATAGGCTAGAGTGGCACGCACTGCCACCACAACGAAAGGAAGAATTCCGAAGGATGACACCTCGAGAACCAAGCCGCACGAGAAAGCATGACAATGCGATAACATTCACTTCGCCGTGGGTGTGCCACCTCGTCTACCTCATCTGGGAAGATTGGTAAACGAGCATCACTCATCTAGAACGGCGAAAAGGCCCCGCTTGAGATATACACCGTGACTGCTGCCTCGGAGACTCGCTCTTTCTGTCTGAAACCACGCCGCGAGGTACCAGAAGCGATGCACTGACAGGACAAGCACCCAGGTCTGAAAAATACACAATGACGTGTGATGCAATGCTCAGAATGGCGATAGAGACATCGCCCGATGTCGTCACACGAACTGGCACCATACCTGGCGGTTGAAGCGCTCGTTGTTGTATGGGTCATTAACGACCAACCCCATGCCCGTTGCCGCGACGTGTCCGGCGATGCCTTTCCGAAGGGGGAAAGCGATCCGCATATTCCCGTCGAAGAAGAAGAGTTCCTATGAGCTCAGAAAGGGGTTTGGAAAGGTCATTGATGTGCGTGGACGTACCCTTTTCGTGGCAAGAGGGAAAATAGTTCCAAGTATTCGTCGGTAACTTGGACCTCCAATGGTGGCTGTTGTGAGGTGTCGGAGAGCCGACGTTAGCGAGTGGTGGGGGCAGGGGCGTAAGACGGTATTGGACTGTGTTCTTGGAACCTGGTACTGTAGTCTATTGCTGGACTTCTCATCTCAGAAGCTCATATATATGTATTTGTCTCGCAAGAGGTGGGATTTGACTGGATATTCGCGTATTTGTGTACCGTGCTGCTCTTTGGGAATGTGGTGAGTTTGTGCTACATGCGTTTGGGCGAGTGGAATGGGCAGGCTCGGGCAGGCTCGACTTCGGTGTATCTGCCCATTCCGTTCTTGTGCACACCACCAGTTGGATTTTCGGTTGGATAATTGTTGTTGAAATCTTCGTATCACAGAATCAGGCCGCCTGTCTACACACTTATCGGAACATGTTTGATACACCAGCCTGGATCACACAGACAGGAGGAAGTCCGACACAGGAGACTTGTTTCGTTGTTCTGTCGTCTCTTTATCTTCCCCCCGCGGCTACTTTCTTCTCGGAAGGGTTCAGCTACCCCTTCCCTCTTGGCTGTGTGTACTCAAGACGATGCGCTTTTCGCTTAATATTGCGAGTTTGTTCACTCCAGGGGAATTCAACTTCACGACCTAAAGCGCAAAGGTAAGGCGAGGCAACCACCTGAACCACTCAGCCCCCCAACTGTTTCCGCTTACCTGGGCAGGCGTATCGACGAACATGAGCGTGGCGCGGTCGCAGCCAATGGTGCTCACAAAGTCCGCGAGAATCTGCGTTAGGTTGGCATTGATTTCATCGCCTTGAGCAAATTTTTCGTCCGCTTCATGGCAAAATGAGCAGCAGTAGAACGGGTACTACTGTACTACTAGTTTCGTTGAGGGTCGCCTTGCAATACCTTTTGAAGATGGCAAGTGGCTGTGCGTAACTCCCTGAAGAACCCGAATCGACATCTGGGGTATGAGATGGGCGCAACGTACCAAATCTACTCGCGCCAAATGCGAGAAGCGAGAACTGCCTCGTATACCCTCTCGAACTGAACCCTTCCGACGTCGGTATGGGTGCTGAAGGGCTAAATAGTGGGACGCTTTCTCGTGCGAGGAACTCGGGCACGGGCGTGCTGCGTACCACCAAGCGAGTGGGGTACACGAAAATATTGCAGGGTCCGCGTCGGGAAAATTCCCGGGGGGGGGTTCCCGCCGTGGTGGGCGGTCCCGGTACTGGCGGTAATTACCGCCACATTTCGGTGGTACCTGGAACCGCCGAAGGCGGTACCGCCGAAAACGAAAAACCGCCTTCCGCCTAAAAAGTATAGCCATATTGCGTGACCGCCTAAAAAATACCGCCAAAAAAACGAAGAACCGGGAACCGCCTAAAAAAAAACGTCATATTTCAGTACCGCCGAAAAAGTACCGCCGCACTGCAGTACCGCGAGATTAGTACCGCCGTACTCCAGTACCGCCATAATCGAACCGCCGTGACACATATCCGCCGTGAGGGTGCTCGTGGCAGGTGGTGTGTCGGGGTGAATAGAGGGGATAGATTTCGACAGACGGTCGTTCAAATCTCGCTGGGCGTCCTGTTCTTCTTCTCCTTTTTCTTTTTCTCTTTTTCTTCTCTTTCTTTCTACATACGATGTATTGAATTCACTGCTAACCTATTTTAGACTCTTTTCTTAGATAGAGAGGGATTCGTTGGGTCATATTCAGCAGAAAAAAAACGTAAAAAAATAGATAAAAGTGCGACATTTGTTTTTTCTTTTCTTCTTTTTGGTTCTGTCATGTTCCTTTTCGGTAGAACTACCGCCATTTTTGGCAGTACCGGGAACCGCAGAAGGCGGTACCGCCATATTTCAGTACCGCCAGAAAAATACCGCCATATTTGGCAGTACCGGGAACCGCCAAAGGCAGTACTGCCATACTTCAGTACCGCCAGAAAAATACCGCCATATTTGGCAGTACCGGGAACCGCCAAAGGCAGTACCGCCGGAAAACGAAGTACCGGGATCCGCCGAAAAAAGTACCGCCACATTGAAATACCGCCGCGCCTGTGTCCGCCTAAAAAACGGTGCCGACGTGGACCCAGAAATATTCGACCAAGTTTCGGGGTGGATTCAACAATGACTCCAACAGTTTGCATACACAGAATAAATGGTGGTCCGCGATCACGAGAGGCGGGAATTTCCATCAGAAAGAGAGGAAGATCGTCTTCACTCACATGTAACAAGGTTTCCGTTTATCTGGCACCCAGATGGCCTATAAACTCGAAGTCACTGGCTATCTGGTAGCTATGTGTCCGCATTAGCTGCCGAGGCTATCATGCAGCTTTCTTATATGTTTTTGTTCATATTTCGCTTCGTGCCGTCGGCGTTCCATGCCGCTCGTGCGAAAACGTTTCCAATATGCTCACGCAGGTTCACAAAGTGTCTGACCGAACGTTATTGTTGGCTGGTGCAACTCCGTGCTACACGGTATCGTTCCGTTGGTCGTGGTACGTTATTTTTGCTGAAGTTCGTTTCATTCAAGACAATCTATTCAATAGCGCTACAACTGTGGGGCTCTATCGTACGACAAACACACAAGAACGCGCGTTTCACGACGTGCAACAGATGCTGTCGCTGTGTAGAGTTAGCTGCTGCCCCACCTGCTTCTTGAGGTCCTTCAGCTGGCCCTCGCGCGTGGTGGCCTTGAGGGCGCTGTTCCCGTACTCTAACGCGCGCTGCCTCTTCGCCTTGGCCTCGTCGATCCTGGCCTGCCGAGCCTTGTCGTGTACGTTGGGCGAGAGCGACTCTCTCCGTCCTGCTCCCTTGGAGGCTCCCTGCCAAAACCAGGATGGAATCAAGCAAGACATGCCAGAGGGAGTGAACAACGGCCATCAGTCCGCAATCTACAATATGGCGACGTTCGAAGCTTTGTGATAAAACGGAACGCTTTTCATAGGTTCGAATTGGGTTATCTCGATTCTCAGGCTTGAGCGCTTCGCGTGCCGCATGGACCCCGCTGATTCGATACGTGGAAAACGTGGCCCCAAGACTTGGAAACATCGAACGCGCTGCACAACAAAGGAGGGTGGAAGCGTTGCGGACAGCTACTATCCCTACACGGCCCCAAAGACGGCGACAAGACGATCTCGATTCTACCACCCCCGGGTCCCCCTAGTACTCATCTCTTGATTGCATTGGACCACATTTCCGCTGTTCCCGTTTGAAATGGGGGCCAGTGTCCACCCGCTTTTCTTCGGTTCTAGTGAGGTCGTAGATCTATGAACAGTTCTCGTGGCGTGACTTTGAAGCCTCTGAATCATTGAACCCCACCCCCACGTTTCAGACCAGGCCAGAAAATAAGGCTGCGTTGCCGGTGCTACGGATAGGCCTTTCCTACAAGCCATGGGGGGGGTTGGAACCCGATGGACGCAGCACCTGGGCCGTTCCGCCTCTCACATTTGTATCCGAGCTCTCCTTGCTTCCTACTAGCGAAGAGTCGTTGCTGGAAGCCTGGTTCTGCTCCCTAGCAAATTCCGCGGGCTGCGTGCAAATTAGCACGCACGTACAGATAAGAAAATAGAGCGCAAAAACAAAACGTGGATTTGAAGTGTTGAGTCTGAGAGACTGCGCCCTAGGATACGTGAGCACCACGAGCGACAGGCGTTTTTCATGCATGAAGAAGTACGCGAGAGAGGCTTGGGTCCGTCGTGGACAGCAAGCCTAACAACAGGCCGACAAACGAAAAATGTTTTTTGAGGCCGGCGAGCGCCTTAAAACGGACGGGTTTCCTGAAACAGAAAATAGGAGGTTTGGTGTGTGGGGGCGCCTTGCCAAGGCATTGACCTGCTCGGATTATTTTCTTCTTTGGCGCATGTTTGCGGTGTTGGTATTCGGCTACACCGCCGACTCTCTAGACTCATGTAGAAACGGGGTCAGGGAGAAACCGGGAGGTAGGGGAGGCGGGTCGGGGGGGCTTGTTCGGTCACATTTTGTTGTCTCGACCACTTGAAAACAAATTTCGCTTTCGAAACTGGACACTTCCGAAAAGAAGCATGAGGATGACCACCCTCAGAAAAAGAAACCGAATGACTACGAGCGGTGAGGGGTCTGAAGAGGAACATTTGGGACGTTTCGTGGATAGGGCGCAGTGCTTGGTTCCCTAGACAATATTCGGCACTACTACGTCAAACGCTGGGCTTTGGCGTCCTATAGTTTGCTCTGTTGGTAGAGCTTTATGTTGCAGCAGAGACCTTTGGATATCGCTGGCCGTTTCATTCGTTAGGGCGGATGAAACGGCTCAGACAATGCCGTCGGTCCGGTTTGGGGTGGTAAAAATGCCTTCGACTGCAACGACACAACTTACGTTGAATGGCTTGAGCTCCGGCGGCTGCGTCCCGACGTTGGAGATCCTGCGACGGATGGTGTCGAGCTGCTTCTGCTTCACGCCGCCGTCGGCCTCTGCCCGGGACTGTCAACAATCGCCCCGCATCCAATCACATCATCAATGAGACGTGCTGCAAAGCTGTGCCACAACCGTGGTTGAGGCGCTCCCTCTTGTCGCCGATGGCGGGGTGGCTTCTCCCGCCAGAGAATTTTCAAGTGAACCACTGAGATCTGCGACAATCTTGACCAACCAGATGGTGTTGGTCGTTGTGCTGGTGCTACAACAAGCTAATGCCTACTTTACTCAAATCTGCGCTGGAAGCACTCAGTGAAAAGACTTCAACACATTCTTTCGATTGGGTCATATTCTGGAACTGGCAGTCATTCTGTGATTGCATGTATTTCATACAAGTATCAATTCCTATCGTTCCCGAATTAGTGGTGTTGCCGAAGTCACATCGAAAACTTGGATTCTCGCCGGCAATAGCTAAGTGGTCATTGCGATCAGAGTTATTTTGCGGCCTCGCAAACAGGACAATAGACCCAATCCTGTCAAGCGCAGCAGTAGTGGGCGAATGGCTAACGTCTCGTGGCTCCACACGGCACGTCACCATCCATCCCATGATTTTCGCGGTGTACGTATGAACCGTTGCCAGCCATGCCCTACCTTCTATCGAACTAATATTCCACAAGAATTGAAAGCGATGCTTGATACCCTCTTGCAGCACCTTGTTGATGGCCTCCCAGGTCTTGTCGATCGCCAAGCTTCCCCGCCGGCCTCCTTTGACCCCAAGACCGTGTCGCGTCGACCTCCGCCTGTGATGACCCTTGCTCTTTTTTCCTCCCTCGCCCGTGTCCTCTTTTTTGTGGTTGTCCCAAGCACGATTTTATCAGGGGGGCGGGGCGCAATGGAGGGGAGAACGAAAGAGGGGCCACGAAAAAGCGGGTATTTCGCGTTCTGATTCATCCTCTTCCGAAGGGCCGGATTAACTACCATTCCCCCGTCTATGCTGCAACGCATGTGACCCAGGGATGGGTGCTTCCAAACACGTGCATGCCGAAAGGTGTAGGAACGCCGCCCCGAAAAATTAAACAGAGATGGCACAGGCACGCTGCTGCTATATCACTGAGTGTGCACGCACGGCGTTGTCATTGAAACCCTTGGTGCAACACGCGCGGTGGCTCGAGCGCTTCGCTCTCGACGGGTGCTCCTAAGAGGGTAGCACAAGACGACCGGCAAACCAAACCCATGCATGCATTCCAGAACCCCCGCAAACCCCAGGCGCACGCTTCGCGCATCACAGAATTTACCCGACATGGACGCGTCCGATTGGCTGGCGTTTTCCGCCAACGAGCCGGAGGAGACGGAATCGCCGGAGAGCACCCTGTTTACGTTGTTACTGCTGCCTGTGTTGCTGCTGCTCCCTTTCCGCCGGGGTGCCACGTGCACGGCCGCCTCTACCTCCGCGACGTTGGCCTTGCCGACGGAGTACCTCGCCATCGAGGGGATGTCCGACAGGTGTCGGATTCGGTCCATGATGAGCTGCGCCGAGGGGGGGTGCGTCGTGTCATGGTATCGGGGGTTGTAGCAGCGAAGTTCTTGTGTTCGCAGTTGTCGTGCGACGAGGTACGGAGAGCGGGAGTGTTTATTGCGCGAGGGTGAGCGTGTGTAGGCGTGAGAGGAGGGGGTGTGCCCGCTTGGCTTGGGGGGGGGGAGGTGCCGTTGAACCTCGGCTTCAGCGTCGGCGTACGAGCTCGGGTATACAGTAGCGACAATGAGGCCACAGGCGAAACACGGTAACAAGCATAATACTTCGTAACACTTTTTGCCGACGGGCTACAGTAGATCCGTTGGCTTGTTCATTGGTAAACCTCCCTCTCTAAGTATTCTGTCCGGTTTTGCTGCTATCATCGATGGAACGAAAACAGTGTTGATCGGCCTTCCCAGTCGAGCCCGCGTATTTCCTCGCGGCAGGGAACGGGGGGGGGGTTACTCATGGTCGTACATGCCGTAGTCGCTGAACAACCGGGGTGATTGCATCCATGGAAAGTACAGTCGGAATGAAGCAGGTAGGGATGCGAGAGAACAGGTGTGACGCCAGTCGATCCGTACCTGCCGGGGGGAACCCTTCTAAGCAGTACGGCACAAAGAGGGCGATGCGTCTCTGGCCTCCAGAGCCGTCAACCTCAAGAGTAGGCGAGATGGCACCGCCCCTAGAGAACGACTCTGGCCTCCAGAGCCGTATACATCAGGAGTCGGCGAGATGGCACCGCCCCTAGACCGACTTTCAAACCTCGATTGCTCCACGACGAAGGGGCTGCGGAAAAAAGAGCCCGATCACTCTACCGAAAACCCTCGGGGAGATGTTTCCAAAACCACCTCATTTGTGCTGGCACAAACTTGGGTTTGGAGCAACCAAGCTGTGAAAAATCGGTCTAGGGGGGGTGCCACATCTCCGCCTCTTTCGGCACCCCCTCACAAGACGAGGTGGGGCCCTCCCGTCTGCAGATTTGCCTGAAACACCTGCAGTTGTGTGCTCACTACCTCTCGGCCGTACACGCCACCCCGTCGGACGCAACACCTTAATGGCGTTTGTAGCATTTGAGTCAATTAGTCAACAAACAAACAAACTTGTCTGTCGTACCTTCTGGTGGTCGAACCGTGTGATGTTCATCTGCCCCAGCTGGTGGATCTTCACAGCCGATAGCTTTTGGCGGACGAGTCCCCTGGGGCCATGAGGCACAGGGGCATGAGTGCAGTTGGAAGTCGCGCAGGGAGCGGAACCGTGTCCTCTGTCATCGTGTTTCGCATTAGTCACGTTTCTATCTCGGAGTTTTTGTTAAAAGGGGAAAGAGATAAAACTCTACGTTTGTGTACCAACCGTGCCTGGCGTTGATGTCAACACCATCGCGGTGACACAAGACAATAAATGGTTGGAATGGAGTGAGTATAAAGAGACAAGAGTGGCCACGGCTTTCTCGATATCCATCTCCACAGGTGCTTTGTCGAGAGGAAGGCTTTAGGCAATAAAGTGGACCCGAGGTAGGGGCTCTGTCGCGGAGGGTAGGATACCTTGAAACTGAAGAAGCCCACAATTGGGATACAGACTCGAACGAATATACCGACGTCACTGGCCAGAAAACTCTTGTGCCTGGTTGTTGGCAGGCCTTCAGGCGGTAAATTTCCACGCCGTTCGGCCAGGTGCAGCCGAGTAGCGTGGTGCGTTCCGTATCAAGTCTGATACTGTAGCTTCACCGTGAAGAGGATGGCAGGATCAAACACTACATCCCCGGGAGCTTTTGGCGAAACGTGCCCAACGCGGCCCTGTGCGGTGATGACTGATTCCCCCGTGAATGTGTGCCCACTACATGTAGAGCCTTCTGCTACTATTGTTGTGGACGAATCGAGCCTGCAACTACTCAGGGGGTACATATTGCACATTGTGAAACTTATTATACATGTACAGACATCCCGCATGGGACGGGAAAATGCCCGTAGTACTGCTGTACCTTCCGTGCCAATCCTTGAGGTTCTTCATGAGGCACTCGCGGTACTGTTCCAAGGGTTCCCTGCATCCCCTCAGAAACATACCGGCGTCCACAAGGTCTGTCCCTGCATCTTTCTTCACGCTCGATTCTTGCCTGCTGCTATCGTTGTGGGATGTACATACATGGGGAGCCAAGGAAATCACTTGTTCGGTACAACGTGAATCATGTACTTGGTCTACGTACGTAGACTACAGCCTAATGCAGACATTAGTGTGTAGACTACAGCAGCAGTGGATAGAGAAAAACAAGCGAGCACGCAACCACGACCGCTTTTGTTCCAATACAAAGCACACCGTCCCCTTCGCCAGCCAAGCTACATTCAACGCCAGCTTGTGTAGCATTACGCTCTTCCGCGTCATCCGAGAAACAAGCAACAGTGTCTCCTCCGCATCCGAAACTGGGCCACGAGTGCCAGAGTTACCGATTTCGCAAGCCGCAAAAGGGTGGCACCGGTACTCAGTCAGCGCTGACTGAGTAGCATACAATGTGGTGGATAAGTCTTTTTCTAACAGACCCGACCATCTCAGAGCATATATTTTGTTAGCCTGAAGAGGTTAGTCTAGTACCTTCGACACCACTCATCAGGTAGATCATTGGAGCTGTCCCTCAGTGTAGACCACTTCTTAGCGCTGATTGGGTGGTCCAGGGCACTACACACTGTACATAGACTACTAAACAGCAGGAAGATTGTACGTACATAAATACTGCTGTACGGCGGGGGAAACGTATGGTATCTACATCTGAGGTCTCGCAGGAAAGGGAATCGGCAGGAAGCAGCACCAACCTGTGGTTGAGCATCTTCAAGCAATACTGAAGCTTTGGATGGCCCTCTGTTCCACGGCGGCAAGAAATGCTATTTGCTACTGCAGTAGGGCTGAGTCGGTCTCTCAACTCGTCGCTTCTCTCAGCTCTCACTGCAGTATTCCGATTCTGCGCGGCAGTACGCGAAGCATGCAACGTACGCGCCCCGCGCGCCCCCCGCCGTCACAGAAAAGATCGTCAACGAGAAAACTATTTTCGAGAGAGAACCCGCGAAAAGAATAGAAAAACTGAAACGCCAAAAAAACGCCAGTACATCGCCATACGAAACCCCCGTCTCCGACGGGCGCTTTCTTTCGACGCCATCACGCACCGGTCCCCTGCGCTGCTATAAGCTCGGCTGTTCAGTGTGGGGCACGGCCGCTGGACGGAAGGCTCGCCTGTTGCTTTCCCGAGAGAGCAGACCGGTGTCTTCCCTGTGTGCGCGCGTGTCCCTGCTGTGTGCGTGATACCAAAGGACCAGGAATTTTCATCATTGTCGATATTGAGTCTGCCGCGGCTGTGGTACGAAAAAAAAGGAGCGGAGCTTGAGCGAGGAACCCGAACGAAAAAGATGAAGATTGACGGTGTGAGCTTGGTGGAGCCATCGCCCGCGGATGACCCCAACGGCATGGGTCCCGTGGCCGTGGTCATCGACTGCGACCTTGACGCCCTGGCTCAGAAGGTGAGGGTGCGTGTTGGTGTCGTTGGTTGTACGTGTTCAGTGGAAGGGTGCTTGCTGCTGCCTGCTGCTGCTGCCGCGCGTTCTGTGTTTGATGGATTTAGGTCCTGAAAAAACCACCACACCCGCTCCTTGCAAAATTCGAGCGCACACGGACCGCAAAGCGAGAGAGGGGAAAGAACTAGTCCCCACTGGAAGCGCCGATCACCGCCCTGGCTTCGAAGTGTCGGGGAGCTTCCGTGATCGTGGCGTGTTCCGACGCAACACACACGCATCGCCCGTCCACGACGGCTGCGACGGGCAGTAGCAGCAGCGTGGGCAGCAGCAGCAGCAGCAGCAGCAGCAGCAGCAGCAGCAGCAGCAGCAGCAGCAGCAGGGGGGTGGGGGTAATGTGAAGACAACAACAGAGCACGCCCGCTTTCCTACAACAACGGCAGAGCTGCATGCCGCGCTGCTGACTGCTGTGACCGACACTGCTGTCGGCTCCCTTTCATCAGACCAGGTCCTCTCTCTTTGGTAGCAGTTTCCATTTCCTCCTCTTTGCACCCCCTGCGTAGGCATCACACGGCCCTTCGTCTCAGCAACCAGGCTGGAGACCACAAGGTTGACCGTTCCGACCGAGCTGCCGTCTTGTGGTGATCTCGTCCCTTTTCTTCAACCACGTTTCTTGGGGCAAACAAACATTTTTTGGATATTTCGTTCTCAGAGCGATAAGAGAGCGCCCAAACCATTCTTGAAGCGCACCGCAGCCGAGCCAGGAGCAGAGGCAGGAATGGCATATGCATATACAAGTGTACAGCAATTTAAAAGAAGAGCATGGGGGGGGGGGGGGGGGGACCCCTAATCCGGGCTGCCCGAAACCTTTGGGGGGGGGGGGGGGGACGGGACCAACCTTTTGGGAGGGCCAAAAAAAAATTAGCGGGGAAACAAAAAAAAAGGGGGGCCCCACAAGCCTTTCCGTTTTTTTATTTTTTTTGCGGGGGGGCCCCCCCCCCGGGAAAAACTTTTTGAGGGCCCCCCCCCACCCGGGGGGGGCCCATTTTTTTTTAAAAAAACACCCGGGGGGTGGGGCCCCGGGCCCTCCCCCCCCAAAAAAAAAACCGGGGGGCCCTTTGCGGGCCCCCCCCATTTACCACAAACCTTTTTTTGGGTTTCCCAAAAAAAGGCAATGGACCCCTGTAAAACGGGGGGAGGCCCCCCAAAAAAAACCCGGTGGAAAAAAAGCCCCC
>FN649739.1:233759-283174 GCA_000310025.1 Ectocarpus siliculosus | reverse complement strand
ACCCTGTCCCCTGCTGCTTGTACGTCTACATTCCGTCTTCAACGCTTCTCAGCAATTTCCTGAATTGTTCTACACTACCGGTCAGTCCCTTTTCTGGAATTCACGACGTGTCTCTTCGTCTCCCATACGCTTTACTCTGCAACGGAACACGTTCCTCTATTTCTTACTCTCCACCTTCCTAGATCGGTCGATGTTTGCCCATATGAGGGAATCAACCGTCGGTTGAGCCTGCGTCTGTTGCACTTACGTGCAACGCTGGGATCTGTGTGCTCCCCCCTATGTATCAGGATGTAGTCGAGAATCGAATACCCAACTGCCCCTTGCCTGGTAAACTCCGGCTTATCGTATTCCCTTCTACCGTTCAACGCCATCAGCTCGTTACTTCCCGAGAATTCAAGCATTCTCACTCCGTTGTCATTTACCTTGTCTTCTCCGTACTGTCCGATCGCCTGCCCCCTACTCGAAGCTTTCCCTACTCTTGAGTTGAAATCGCCCACCATGACAACTCCACCCTTCCTACTGAACCTCTGGGCATCTTCCCCAGTTTGTCCAGAGTGCCTCTTGCGCCTTGCTCGCGACTTTCTTCGACGACGGTGGTACGTATACGTTCTCTAAAACAAGTCCTTCTCACCTCCCCAGGTAGCTCAAGCCATAGGCTTCCCTCGAACTCAGTACTTCCACTACGTCAAACAAGCGTTCCTTGATCAGGAATCCGACCCCCCTCTCCCCCCTTTTCATGGGGTCAAAGCCCTTTCTTGCATTCCCTACCCACCGATACTTCCCTAGTTTACTGACGATGCCTCCATCCTTCAGTTCCCACGTCTTCTGGATCCCCCCTACATCTAGATCGCCTTGTTCTACTTGGTCCACTATTTCCAACCGTTTGCGCTCACTCCTTGCAAACCCGCACACGTTCAACGATCCCACTCTCAGCTTGTGCCTTTCCCTGTTGGATATTATGTTCACTGTGTTGCTGGGCTTCCGCCTCTTGTCGGCGTTCTTCTGACTTTCCTGCTCGTCCCCCCCACCCCGGTCACTCCTTTGTCTCCATCACCCTCGCCTCTTGCCTCCTTACCTCCTCTGTTTCTATCGTCTTCGCGATGCAAACCCTCCATCCAAACTTCCTTCCGTAGTTCGACAGTTTCTCGACGTCAACACCCATGCATTCGTGGCTGTCTCCCCTGGTGAATTCACCCGGACGTTTTTCGACTCTCTACTTTCTTCTCCCCTTTTGCTAGTCAACGTGATCCCTCCCTGTCACAGCAGTACTTGAAATCTATCCTCGTCATGTCCATTAGGATCCAAAACAGTAGCAGCTCCAACCTTTCTCCCTCCCACAGCTTCTCCTTCCAACCTTTTGGCTTCTTCACCATGCTCATGATCTCAACGTCAACTGGGCGGTGGCCGCTTGTTTGTTGTGTGTTTTCAGGAAGGTATACGGAATACTCGGCCTTCCCAATCCAAGCGTCCGGTGGGGGTTGCTGTTCCTGTCGGTTCTTTCGCCGGCTCACCGGCGCTAAATAGCGCCTCCAACATGGGCTCGTAGTGTAGACCCAAGTTCACACCTCCTTCCTCTGCGTAGTAAATACCCAGACGTCCCCCGACCACCCAATTTTGCCATCTCAGAAGTCCCGCGGTACATAATTCTTTTCTCCTGGGAGGTCATTTTCACCAAAATGAGTTCAGGTACGACTTGCATAGCCTAAGATCCTACCACACTCCGGGATGGAGCGTACACCAACTTCCAGCTTCTCATGTACGCGCCACCATGGGTGGCTACCCCACACGCTCCGAGTAGACCTATCTGCCGAACGTTTGGCCAACAGTTCCTTACTGCTTTGTACTCGCCTCTCTCCCATCGGAAAACAATGCATTGCGCGCACAGCACATCTAGCTCCGCGTTTCGTGCGTGGTTGGTCAGTCGTCTGTCGGTCTGTGCTCGATGGTGAGTAATAAGCTTTATTTGGTGGCTCCAAGTTTTATAGATCCACTTCAGGCAACGAACACCCTCCCCCCTTCCACCGTCTGATCCGTTTTGGATCACGCACCGAAGAGCTTCGGGGTGTCTTAGCTCTAGTCCTCCACCACCCAATGGGGCCTCGTATTTTTAATGCCGTGCCAACAGACATTGACCTCGGGTAAGCCTGCGATTACTTTGGACTGTACCCTCCTCTTCCACTGGTGGGGGGGAGAGGGGGGGGGGCATGGCCTCTATTTTTTGGGGGGGCTTCGGGTACAGGTTGGGGACCGGGTCTAGGTGTAAATGCAATCTCAAATTGTCCCCTCACTAAGTTACTTTTGGGTTTTCAGCATGCAGCAATCTTCACTCAACGCGTCTTTGTGTCCGGCAATATCAAACGTCAGTCAACCATGAGGTGTCAGTATGCAGCCATCCTCAATCAATGCGTCTATGTGTACGGCAATAGACTCAACCCGTGAGGCTTCAGTATGCAGCTATCCTCACTCAACGCTTCAATGTGTCCGGCACTCTCTAATACCAATCAGCCATGAGGTTTCAGTACGCAGCTATCCTCACTCAACGCGTCTATGTGTCCGGCAATCTCAAACATCACTCAACCCGTGAGGTTTTCTTATGCAGCTATCTTCACTCCACTCGTCCATGTTTCCATGTGTCACGCGTTCGTTTCATAGCGTGGGGGCAGCTACATTTGGGGTGGCACGTTTTACAGCTCTTTGCCAACAGCGTCAAACCCCATTCTACATGGGGGGAGGGAATCGTGGGGGAGGTATGAAATTTCAGCGAACATGTGAGTGATCGCACACTCATGTCCAAGGAGGTAGCAGCCAAGGCAAAAACGTGGGGTATTCTTCTGTTATGGCCACGGTATCTGTCTTTAATCCGGAGAGTCGTACAGACTCCCCCATAACGCTCGGTCACAGGGTCCCACATCGTGGCCTGAAGAAGCACATTTTGTTTTTCACCGAACTGAGGCTGACGCCGTTTCAATGGTCAGCCGGCTAGCGCGGTCGATGCTACATAACAAAAAAGGCGCATGCCCTAGACAGATGTTCGTCTATTGCTCTGCGACCGGAAGCAAACTGCACCACCGACAAGTCGCTTCATTCGGGAAAAAAGTAGACAAGCAGCTGCAGCGGCAACAAAGACGACGCAACAGCATTGGCAACAGTAGTCACAGCCACTTTCACAAGCACACAGCTCGGGAACGACGACAACGAACGACCAGGGGTCAAAGACGAGCATGGAATGGCCACGACTCTAGCACACCTGGTAGAGCTGCGTGACGTAGTCGGGCTTGTGGTGGATGCCGCTCCTGTGGGGATCGTCGTCGGACACAACTACGACAACAGGAACGGGCTGCAGACGAGAAACAGCAAACAACAAAAAAACAACAAACACACGAGAGAGAGAGAGTTACGGGTGGACTCGAAGGTGAGAACGTCACGAAATGTAGTACCTCGCAAAACATACACCAACAACAACGACGACACGCTGCAGCACCAGCAGCACCAGCACGAGCAGCAGCACCAGCAGCACCAGCAGCAGCACCAGCAGCACCAGCAGCACCAGCAAAAACAACGACAGCAACAACAGAGGCGGCCGCAGCTTACAGCATGTCAGCGTTCGGCGATCTTTCTCTTCACTTCGAGGCATGAGCAAAACAACTTTCATGCCCAGCAGTTAGCTCCACATGGCTTGAAACCCCTCAATTGCATATACTCCATGAAATTTGCGTGGGGGAAAGTAGAAAGAAACGTTATTTTCACTCCTCTAAATTGATGCAGTGAACCCCAACACACAAAACAAAAACAAGCGACGTCAAGCAACACAACAGCAACCATGTTGATTTGTTCGTCGGCCAGAGCAATACCCGTACATACAGTACACCAGATAATCGCACCGCTTGTTGTCGCTAATTCCGTTGTAAACTTTAACTTCGATTTGTTGGTCTCCTGTGTCGACAGAGAATGGTACAAGAACGCCCAACCTGATGGACTCCCTACAGTACTCACACACGCCACGCGCAATCACCCACAACACCGGATGATGCCAACCCGGAAGAAGCTTTAGATATTGTATACCGTATAGTATAATACGCATACCTCATTCATCGTGTACATCCCGCCGCCGGTGTTGATTGCCCGCACTCGGAGGTTTCCCGTTTCCCCCCGAGGCATCCACCCTCCACCGAAGCTTGCCAAAGAAAGCTTCACGGCAGTGCGATTGACAACCTGATGAGTTAAAAAATCGACACAGCGGTAGTACAGAGGGCTTTCGGGATAAGTACATGCGACGCAGGCAAGCTATCTAATACGATGAGTCAATCTATAACGCCGTTTCCTGGATTCGCTCCAATCCGCGGATACCTTTGTTCTTCATTTTTTGTACATGAATTGTCTCAATTACCTGTATTTGTTCCCAATGAATCCATGGGTAGTGTAACAATATCCTCCCAACCTGTGTTTTGATTGATCCCCGAGCACCCCCTTTTTTTATTTGAGGCACAAAGTACTAGAACAGCACGACAGCAACAAATCAAACACATAAGCTCCGGTGAACATGCTCGTCACGAACGTACCTACTTGTATCAGACGCCACAACGACGCGCCGGGCTAAAGAAATACAGATCACATATCATCAAAAAAGAACACTACCTGCTAGCGATGAAAAGCCCGGTTCCCAAACAGTCAGTCGCCCCGCATCTGTACCATGAAAGCATCTCACCTGTACCATGAACTCATCTCGATTGATGGGGGCATGTCGATCTGCCAGGGGCTCGAACGCTATGATTGGCCGGAACGCTTTTGTGAAACCGGTACCTCCGAGGTAGAAGTCGTGGGTCAGTGTGCGCCCGATTTCCTGCAGAGACGGTTCCAGCCTGCAGATCAAGAGTAGCGCACGCGCGCCGGGGGTTGTTTTTGGTGTCGTGTACTGTGTGTTGGATGCAGCAGGAGCAGCCTTCCTTCCTTCCTTCCTTCCTTCCTTCCTTCCTTCCTTCGTGTGAGGCCCAACGAGAAGGAGTTTGGACTCAAGGTCCTACTGGTAAGACTAGTGAGAGACGTCGTGAGGTTTTCATGTTGAACATCGCTGCATTCATTTGCATGAACCAGTTTATCGTGAGAGACATGAAAAGCCAAGAAAGGTCATCCCGTTCATACTCACAATCCCTTCCCCGGCCCCCCCCCCCCCCCCGAAAGGTCCCGTAGATCAGTACTCTGCCGAGCACCCCTCGTAGTCAGCCCTAACCCGATTCCGATCACCTACAAACAAACATGAACGACTGACACGAGGAGTTTCCAAAGGCATCGGCCGTTTGACGTGCGTCGGAGGGTGCTTTTTTCAGAACACGCCCGTAAATATGCAACGTTACGGCACGCGTGTCATAACGCGGCAGGGCCAAGCCGTCTCGCGTGGTGGAATCAGTCCACACGGACGCGAACTGTAAGTCTTACCTTTCTTGCTACACGTAATGATACCCAGGTCGACATAAACTTCGAAAAAGCAGCGGCCTTATCTGGCAGTGATATCGACGGCTGCCTCGGCATACAAAACAAGACAACATCAGCAACAGCAACAACAACAACAACAACAACAACAACAACAACAACAACAACAACAACAACAACAACGACAACATCAACAGCAACACATAAGACAACACTCACCTAGGGTCCTCGTAGATAGTCGCCACCTTCCTCCCGGTCTTGGCGATGGTGGCCCCCAAAGGCACGAAACCGTCCCCGGCATCCGCCGCTAGCAGAATAAGAGGCGCAGGCCACGCCGGCGCATCCTGAAAAAAAAAAGAAGAAATTCGACGAACAATATTCGACAATTGAGCGGATAAGATATTTCGTTTGGGTGGGTGTATTTTGTTTGTTGCTGGGTGTGTTTGTTTTCGGTATGTGTTTTTTTCAGTTTTGGGGACGCAATATGTAAGCAGGTACAAAGATATCAACTGTTTCACGTAGTAGCAATTAAAAATAAGGGTGTGTTTCCTTTTGGGTACGCAGTATCGACACGAACACACGTCCACAACCGTGTGAGTGTTTTTTTCACTTTTTTGTTCTGGACGTTGGTCTCTTACACCTTCGACAGTATTTCTGGTTGAACCAGGCGGGGTCACGTAAAGACATTCATTTTCATTGCCTTGCCTTGAACCAAGAGGAGGTCGACTGACAATATATCAAAACGAAGGAAACGTGGACGACCGTCATCATGTTGCGTCCCAAAAACTTAAGAACAAAAACAAATCAAAACACGCCCGACCAATACTGCTGTGGAGTACACCAAAAACATGGCAGGGTTTTCAAATTGTCATCATTGAAACAAAATGAACAGAGAGCTATACGAAATGAAGTAGCCTCGACCACGAACGTTCTAATACCAAAGTCAGACAGACCCCAACCTTGTTCACCGTTTCATCCCACGCCACTTTAACCTCTATGCGGTGCAACTCTCTTCCACTCCTCCAAGAATAGGAGAAACGTTATCATACATATATCATACATCCGTCATCTTTCGTGCCCCCACCCTTGCTTATTCACTCCTTGTTGCGATGTCACCCTCTCGCCAGCCTAGATACATCGCTACCCCTTTTTGACTGCGGTCCGGCCGCGTTTGAGTTTGCCAGCCATGTCAACATGACGGAACGAGAGACACCTGAGTCTTACTTCGGGAGCTTCGCTGTACTGCGCAGTAGGCTCTCTAGGTATTGAGGAGGGTGGCCCTAAAACTGTCATGCCATTTAGTGCGGGACCTTTCCCCCTCCTATGCACTCAGAATGCAACGATCTGCTTGCCTCTGAAACCAAATGATAGTTAGCACCATCGTTCAAGAGCAGACCAACACTGCGCAGTACAGCGAATCTGCCAACGTAAAAGACCGAGGTGTCTCTTCTTCCTTTCTTCGTCCTCAAGTCTGCAGTTGCCACATACCGTATGAGGCGGAGAGAAAGCACCCCCACCTAGACCGACTTTCAAAAGTCTACGTGTAATCCCTCCACACCCAAGGAGGTGCGGAAAAATCCCGATACTAGTACAGAAAGCCCTCGGCCAGATGTTTCCAAAACCACCAGTACTTGTGTTAGGCACAATCTTGGTTGTGAAGAAATCGAGCTCTGACAATCGTTCTCGGTGGAGATACCATCCCTCCGCCCCTTACGGTGCTCTGCCTCCGTTGCCAAGAGCGCAATGCACTTCTGCGCCCTGCGTACAACACCAAACCATGTTACTCATCCACCCCACATCACTCCTACAAGCACAGCAAATCTTCCATCGACGTGAACCCCCATGATCATGACCACACGCCCTTCCCCCATCAACCAAAAAACTCGTCAGGAGCGCGCGTGCCAACATGCGCATCAACGGCCGATCGGACTGTTAACAACCAAGGTACTTGGAACTTACCGTATGTCTCTGCAAGGCGTGCTGCCTCCGGAGTTAGTTCATCAGAGCATAGTAGAAGTGCCATCAAGGCGCGGTGCCAAGATGAAAGTGTATGGCATGCGTTGGTGAGAATCAGCTGCCAGCTGCCATTACTGGCGTTTCCCCAGCTGACACAGCTGACGAGAGTCTCTACTCGAAGAGCCCAGCGAATCTCAACGCACCAAAAAGTTCACAAATCTGTTATTTCGTTATCGATCACGAACCTGTCGCCACTTGCTCCCCTCCTCCAGCGTGAAGGTGGCCGACTCGGGGGTCACGATCTGGGTGAAGTTCTTCCCCTCCAGGAGGCCGTTCCCGAACCGGAACCTGGTATTGCCGGTGTTGAACCCTTGCCCCGCGATGGTCAAGACTTTACTCGACTGGTACATGGTGACCTCTTCGTGAGTCTCTACCGACAGGGAGTGTCTATTCAAGTCAGCCTGCATCTCGGCGATCGTCACGCCGCCAAGCTACACGGAAACCCGACGACCAAAGACCGCCGGGGGGTGGTAAACAACGCATGTGGGAATCGACGACAGGGGGGGGGTGATCTCATGTAAACGCATACCATACCAGGTAGACTATAGACCGGGACGGAGAAATATGACGGGTTTTCGCTAGCCAAGGCAAAGATTCACAAGCATCCACCGAAAGCTGGCGATCATCCTTGTATTTGATGTGCGGTAGGGGGAGTGAGTGAACATCAAGAGAGAGAGGCACCAACGACGGCACGGACAATGCCTGAAGGTTGTATGGATATCTATCAAGAGACAGATCGTGACACAGGCAGGGCGGGCCTTCGCCAAAACACCCTGACGGCCACTCGCGTGTCCACCACACTGCCGCCAGACGTTCAACAACAAGACGAGATCGTCACCAACGACATCAACGAAGACAACAACAACAGCAATAACACCACCATCAATAACAACAATAACAACAACGACAGCAACAACGACAGCATCAGCAACGATAACAATACCAACAACAACAACAGCGTCATCAAGAACGCCGAGGGCATCAAGTTGGAGTGACCATTCTTGACCACTGCGAGCGATCGAGCGAGCAAGGAGAAGTCACTCACGTCCTCTCGGAGGAGAAGACGGCCGGCACCAGTGTCGATCGCCACTAGCTTCAGGGCGCCTGGCTCATCCGCCCACTGGGTGCCCTCGGCCTTTTTCACGAGGGACACCACGATCGTCGTAGATGATTCCACCTGCAAACAAGCAGGGCGTAGTAAAAAACAGCGCGCCAAAAACATCGTCGAAATGATGATGTTGGGCAGATCGTCGAAAACGTAAATGATTCAACCTGCGTACAGCAGTGTGTAGGTAAAAAGGGAGCTAGATGAAGATGATCAGATCGTCGTACATGATTTCACCTGCACACAGCCGTGCTTGGGAAAGGCAGGAATACCCATCCCTTTCGAGGATAAACGTGATTATTCGCAAGTTTTCTTTGCGGAGACCGACCACTCGCGTCGGGGCCGAACAAATCAAAATGTCGTTCCGGTGCCTGGGCAACATGGGCAGGGCCCATGCACAACACGAACGTACATCAATTGTTACGAAACTTTCGGGCACGTCTTCACCCCACACACTTCCACGGCGCACAAGGCCTCAGATTGCCCGCTTTCGTCCGAAATTGCGGTGGATATTCCCATCGAAACCTATCATTCTATCTTTTTTTATGTACCCACTTTTGTCCATTCCAAAATCGACCCCCACGTCACCGCACGGGAGAACATTTCAAATGAAAAAAAACAAAAAAACGGATAAACACTCTGAGGAGGTTGACTCCCCGCGTCACAACACTTTCCAATCTCCCTCTGGTCAGCCATCCACTGACTGCCAACCTTTCAGAGCCAAAAAGCATGCGGTGCCACATACACACGGATACATGACAAGTCACCAGACAGAAAGATCAAATATCGACTAGCTACACCATCACGTTTTCGGCCAACATGCCTGCGGCCGCAACCTTACCCAAGGATAAACACGAGCACCAAACTCACAAAAATAATGACGTCCCTGCCACCGAAGAGGCGGGGGGAGAAGAAGAGAGCGGTGGTCTTGGTGTTGAAGTTGGTGCCATTGATCATCACTAGCGGGCTGACTGTGAGGTAGAGCATCCTATCGCTCGGGTACACCGTCGGTGTCGGGATCACGGATGCCACCTATATTGATATTCACAGCACACGCGCAACCGATGAAAAAAGACGCGACCAGGGAAACAAAATATAAAGAGAGAGAGAGCGACGAGACAAGAATGAGAAACTGAAAATGGCAAAAAAAATAATACGTGCGTTTCCCCTTCATGTTTGTCATATGGTGCATTTTGTAACTTTTGGTTTTGGGAAGTCAAAGGGAAAACCTGAACAGTCTAGTGTTGAAGAGTGACAACGAGAGAGAGGCAAAAAAGACCGAAATAATGAAACGATGCGCACGGAATGGTGGTAACGAAACAATTCAAGAAGGATCCAGACCCGTACAGTACTCACGAAAACAGGACCAGTGATCAACTGCTTTCCGCCGTGCTGGGCTTCCACAAGCAAGAGGCTCCCATGAAATTCCGCCCACCTGCATGCACGCAACAGAGCAGCAATCGAGCTACGGAGTCAGGCATGGGTGGAAGGAAGAGCGACTTGTGTATGTTCTTCTGGTGCATGCGGAAGATGCCAGCCATAATCTAGGTTAAGAACCTCTTTGTTTTTGCCCCGAGACTTGCTTTCATATTTCCTGTGGTAGGGTAGGTAATCCAACATCAATTACTAATGCATGGGTTTTAGAGCAACATTTTTCTTACCTGAGCATATGTTCTCATGGTCAAGTTCGTGAGTTTCACTGTGCCTGAGCCGGAATTATTCCTATCATAACTCCGGACTCATTCTCAATTCTCAACGTACTGTACCCCAGGTTCTTAAGTAATATGAAGCCTTCTCGTTTCGGACCACCTCCGCGAGAAATAAGGTTTATTGTGAAGAATTCGAACAGGGAGGGTAACCGCAGACCCTATCCCTTACCCTAACCTAACTTCCCCGATTGCATGCTTTATCCAACATGTTGGGTTAATCGATTAACCCTGCTACGGCTACTGTTTTCCATCATTTCACCGCTCGCTGCTCTTGATCTTGTTGGTTGTAGTTGTGTCCGTCTCGGACCTCAGACTCACCTCCCTCCAGGCGCAAGTTCAAGCACGATGGTGTCATCCGACTTCACCGCGGCCCGCTGCAAGACAGCCCCCCCTACCTCCATCGGGGGGTCGAACTTGAGATTCCGAACATCCTCGAGCGAGAGCTGGTTAAACCCCGACCCCTTGAGCTTGATCTTCGGCTTGGTGTCATAAATCTTCCCGAACCTAGTTGATGTAAAATTTATGGCCTTCGATGGCAAGACAACGGGACCAACAGTAGCGCGGAGGAGGGGGGGTACTCATCTTTTGCATGCCTTAGCGGTAAGACCATTGGCCACGCGTCCTCGAGAGAACGGAGCATTTTGTTCCCACAGGACCACCCATATATCGTTCGTTGCCACTTTGCCAAAGGTCGTTCCAAAACATTGTCCTATCCTATCGATATCACTTCCCGCCTTTTCAGCCCACTTCCTATGCCTCAATACTAGATAGGGAGGGGTTCGGAGCCGTTGGGTACGACTCAATACCTTGGTGTAGTCTTATCTGCGAGGCTGTGCGATGTTTGACTGTGCGCGAGACGATCAAGGAAGGCGAGCAGAAGGAGGAGCTTCTTCCACAGACGAGCGCGCATGATTGGTACTGTGCACGCGGCACAGTCGTTTGACGGGCGGGGGCGCGACGCGATGACCTCGCGACAATAAGCATTGTGAAGCAAATACTGTGGCTGTGGGTACAGTTTTCCCATGCGCTCAATTTTTTCTGCTGATGATGCCATTCACGGGCGTTCCTAATGTGTTTTTCAAACGTCACGCTCCGCACTCTTTGGAACGAACTATGGTCGCCCCGATGGTCTAGTTGGTAGCCTCGTAACCTTCTAGAGGTCAGGTCAGGGGTTCGAGGCCCGGCGTAGGCGAGCTTTTCTTGCAAAGTGAGTTTTTCTCTCGCTTCCGCTCCTGGCCAAGTGGATAGCGCTAGTTCGTGTGTACACAGAGGGAAGAGAGTGCTGAACTCTTCTCGCATTAAAAATTGAAGGCGAAGTACCGCAGGAGGGGAGGGTAGAGAGAGAGGCTCTTCTGTGTGACCACGGGTTGGAATAAACAGCACTAGTGCTGTGAGCGCTGATTTGAAGTGAAGAAAAAAAAAAAAAAATGCATGCAACGTCATGCTCCGCACTTCCGAATCAACTATAATGTTGTCGGGTGTTTCTCGCGGTCGACTCCTCTAGAGTGCCCTATCGCCGTTCAGCAGCAGTGGCGTTCTCGCCGTGCGAGAAACGGTGCTTGTGTACCATGTATGTGGTCAAGCCGCGTCGTCCACTTCCAGACACAGTGACGGCAAAAAAGACAGGGAAAGTCGATCCAAACCCAGGACCCGCCGTCGACCCGCCGTCGATCACCGAGCCGTAAGTAAAGCAAATCACTATGCGAGAACTTTCAACCCGTCTAGATCCACCCTCCTTACCTTTTTCAACGTATAGTGGTCTTGGCCAAGGCACAACTCGATCAATCGTAGCTATCGCCACCACATGGCATACGAGGCATTGTGCAGGGGGAATTTCGAAGATGAACAGCCTTTTGCTTCGGCTGAAGGCTTCTCATGACCAAAAGGCTTCTCATGACCAACAGAATTCGGAGACGGTTTACCTTCAAGCTCCCTCCTTTTCTGTTCGTACAATACGAACTCGTGATGCTTTCAAACGTCATGGACTGATTGACCAATTTCCACCACGGCCAATAGTTTGGGATCTCAGTAGTGGTGCAGACAACAACAATGATGATGGCAATGAGGGGAATCCATTTGGTAGCAACGAAGGAGGTGGAAAGGGGTCGGGAGGACAAGGGAACGACCAAAACAGCAACGGAGGAGGGAGTGGAAGAGAGCAAGAGCTTCGAGCCACATGACCTTCCCCGCAACAAACGACGCAGGGCTAGAGAAAAAACTGCCGAAAAATAGCTGTAGAAATGACGATGAGAGTGATGGTGAAAGCAAGGAGGATGATGGTGAAGGCACTCCAAAACGAACTCGAGTGCAAGGCAGCCGCCGTGGTAGACACGTGCAGTTTCCCTCTGTTGCTATTACTGTTTCTGTCTTTTAATCCAGAGAATAGCTTAGCCTCCCCCATGCTGCCCCCTCGTGGGGTCCCAGTTCATGGCATTGACAAATGTAGGAGTATTTTGCTTTCAACCGCACTGAGACTGACGTCTTTTCGTTGGTCAGCCGGTTATCGCGGTCGATGCAAACAATGAAGACACACACACACACACGGAATAACCGATCGCCCCGTATACTATATCGATCTAGAAATAGGCATCGATCGGCACAGATGGTTGCATCACCATCGATCACGCCATGGGTATCGATACATGGTACAGTATGACGACCTTTTGTCTAGCAGCAGGTATCATTGATTGAACGTGCGGCGCCCGATCACGTAATAGGTATCGATCTCGCACCATACGCATCCTATCGACCAAGCAACAATTAATCGATCGACAAAACTGTGAGCCTTAATATCGATCGATGCAACAGCTATCGATCGATCTTATAGGTTGATATTGGAAGTACACTATGTCATCATGCTGGTATTCCCAAACCTATCGCGTAACGCAACGATCCGACATTGACTTGCCTATGGCAACGATAACTAGGGATAGGCGACACCCCTTGCCCATCGATATTCCAATACAGGAGGGTTTGAAGACAAAGTGATAATTCACGCTGGCTCTATTTTCATCCTTAAATCCAATAATTAGAAAGAACACAACCTTCCCGCCCCGGAAGTATCTTGTTTGGGGTGCTCGGTAGAGTATACTGTCTACGGGCCCTCCGGGGGGTACGCGGATGAAATGTGTTGATGGCCATGCTACATGGCGATGGTGTGGCCTGCTGCATGTAGTGTCTCACTCTCTAAGCAACAAGGTTTTGAGTCAACCTTCTTTCTCTTTCGGCCTCTGACGAGCTACCACCCCCAAACATATCGGTTGTATTCTACTGCCGTCAGTTGAGGACACCATGAAAGAGGCGTCGTCCGTGCCGGCACGTTCATGTTTGCTACCGGAGCTGAAAAATATCAAGGTCGCAGCAGACTCTCTGAAACCAGCCCGAAATCTGCGCCGGCACCAAGCGGAATCCAACAGTTGCCACACAACCGTGCTCACCGCCACGGACAGTAATCCCCTGAACGGAGGGTTGGAAGCAGTGGCTCAGCTACGCTGTACACCCACAGTTCAGGAGATTGGGACAGTGGCGGCGACAGCGAGCACAACCAGTAGAAGAACAAGACACGGGTGGGTATGTATGCATACTGTATGTACATGTTTGCGGAGATTTGCGGGGAGTGTAGGCCACTATGCATACTTTGTACAGCAGTACGACCCTCCATCCCTCGATATCACCACCACCACAGAAGCAGATTCGAGCGCGCCAACACAAACACCCCGCTGCTATAGGGTGTCCTCTAGAGACATTAGCACAACGCATCAGATACTTTGCAACACCGACCTTTCTTGAGCTTTGACTCTGTTGACTTGATTTGGAATTGAGTCAATTTTTTGTCTTGATTTCAAACGAGGCGTATGGAGAGAATAAAGAAATCTCTCCGCCTCCATCACGAACACGCGCCCGCGACTCACCCCATTGCCCAGTCCCTGGGCAGCTCTCAAGCCCACCCACGCCAATGCTAACGGAAGTACCCGTCCGAACAGCACCATCTTCTCGTTTATTAGCCAGCAGTCAATCCGGTAATCGGTTATGTCCGTTATATATGCACCTGCCCGCCCGCCAGGGTCGCCCTACCGTGAGCAGTTCGATCTCCCACCAATCACAGGGCTCCATGCAGAACCAATTTTTCTTGCAGTGCAAGCCAATCAGAGCCCAGAATTCGTCATTCGGGCAAACACAGACCATCCCAACCAACATCATCCCGCACATCCTTGCGAGGTTGATTGAGCGATCATCCCGACGGCGTGGCGATGTACTACGCCGTTTGCAAGCACAAGGATTGCCTTCCCGACTGCAGGAGCGAACAAGGATGGATTTCGCGTCTGCTGCAGCAGTTGACGTGAGATTGCAATCAGCAGCTTGTTTGCGTGCACAAAGAAAGGCCGGGATACGCCTAGATACGCCTGGATACGCCTGGATACGCCTGCGGCGTGAGGCTAAAGCAGCGGTCAAGGTGGTTGGCGAGAAGGAAGGGCGGTCCGTAGTTTTAGTTGGTCATCTCGCCAGGATGGTTTTTTGTGCTCTTCGTCTCTTAGATTTGTGTATCTGCGCACCTGAGACCTAACAACATCAAGACAGCGTCATCTTGTTCAATCAAGAAGATTTCAACATGTCCGACGCATGATCTGTACCGCCAACAAAAACGGTCTGGAGGGTTTGAAGGCAAAAGGCGGTACGGGCATAGTCTATCGGCTCGACAGCAGCGATAATTTGTGTCCACGGTACAACAACAGCACTTGTACAATCTGCCGGGCACGTGGCAACATGGATGATGTACATACTTACGTGCCTTTTTCGGCGTCGGAGTCCCAACCTGAGATGCTTTATTATCATTGAAACCGTGCGCTCTGTAGCGACGTAGACTGTATGTGTCGGTGCGCTCAAGTCTGTCGCTGGGGCTAAAAGGCATCGCAGAATCCGCTACTGCTACAACAATCGTACAAGTCGTCCCCGAACGTTATCGTTTGACACTGACTGGTGTATTGTAGTCGCGACCACGAGCCCCGAGGACTGCGTGCGGGTCGTCCAAGGAAAAGCCATGCATATTTTGGCTTGAGCTGTTGCTGCTGCGGTAGATTACAACAGTAGACCCGGTACTTCAAGAGGCTGTGTTTGTGACCACGACCGCTGTTTTGAAAGATGGTTCCGATTCGCAGGCTTTTGGAACGCAGTTGAAGCCTTCGACAGCACAGCCGTAATATCAGCAGATCTGAGCGTGTCAGTCTTACGTGTCGAAACTCCATTTTATCCGTCACTGATGTATGTAGCATTTCAGGCTGGGACCCCGACAACGCGAAGCCCCTTTGTCAGCCCCTATAGTCTAGTCTGTCCGGCTCGTCGCCTGCGACTTCTGGGGCTGCTGTCTGGGACCGTGGTATTTCAAACCTCTGTGATTGCGTTTGCGTTGATGATTCTCGGCCCTTAATTTGCTCTTCAGGTCTTCAATTTTATCCTTTACAGGACTGATGGTCTGTGACCACGGAAGGCATCCGTCAGTTGCACCAGTAATACTACTGCTGTAAACAGCAGTACATTGGTGAAATGGAAACAGACTCGATTGTAAAATGGAGACTGAGATGGTTTTCGTCGATTTAGGGGGCAAAGACGTCCGATTGAAATCTTTCACCGTGGAACACTATTGACCGCCTTGAAAGCGCGGTCATTTCGACGCAGGTTATTTTTTGGCCGACCATGCCACTCGCAAGATATCAGCCAATCGCGACAGAAATATCAACCTCCCGGTTCCAGGATTTAGAAGCTGAAAGGCTTCGCCTCGTAATTACTACGATTTAGAGTTGTGTCCGATAACGACGGCAGTACCATCAAAATGACCGCATTTTCAAGGCGGTCAAAAAAGGTTCCGCCGTGAAGGATCCCAATCGGATGTCTTTGCCCGCTAAATCGACGAAAACCATCTCAGTCTCCATTTTTCAATCGAGTCTCCCTTTCACCAATATACTGTTTATAGTGTTAAAAGGTTTTTAAATCACGGCTGCCACCACTCTTGCCGTGTTCCAACCGCTGGTCACTCGATAAAACAGGGCTATTACCGCGCACTCTGCTGGCCTGCTTCTGTGCATCTCCAGCACTACAGCCGTAGCGCATTCGATGTTGCTGGAGTTCAACCTCTGGTGGAGCTTGAGGATGATGATGATGATGATCAAGATCGGTGGCTTGCTTGCGGCGCTGAGAGAGCACTATTGTACAACAAGTATCTCGGGAAGCTGATCCAGCTGGCCACGGCGGACCGGGAGTCGAGTTGCCCCGTCACCCCGGAGTGGCCGGCCGCCATCGACTCGGTAGGCACGGGCGAGGGGAGTTGGCTCGCCAGGAGCTTATGGGGGGAAGTGGCCGGGGGGACATGAAGTTTCTGCGATGATGAGGCGTCGTTGTGCGTTCGTGTGGATGAAAGTACCGATGATGTCAGAGGCCGAACGCCACTGTCGCACCTGGTGATTTCTCCAAGCTCATGCTTTCCTCGAAGCGATTCACGGCAAGGATGGGCGAAATAATGCCATAATCGAGGTTTCACACCAGGGAGGAGAAGCGCAAGCTAGAGACGACCTGGCGCTGCTGGCGGCAGGGAAACAACACGGGCGGACTTTAAGCAGTACCAGCTGGAACAACCGCTCTCCGTTTCGACCCTCAACACCCAGTGGACTGGGCTGCGTTCGAGGGCTGTGTTGCAGAGATGATGCAGCCTGGTCTTTTCTTCTTACGGGCGTCACAACCTTCTGGAAGGCTGGCCTAGCGGGGGAGGGAGCAGGGGGAGGGAGCGGGGTGTGGGATGAAGGCAAGGGGGGGGGCTGCAGGGGGCCTGTTGCCACCGTCGTCCGTGCTGCGCCAACTGCTGGAGTGTTGATGGTGATACTGATGGGGGGGTGGGGGGGGGGGACGGTGGTGACAAGCAGCCGCGGAACACGAGACGAGAGAAAAACGAACCACATTGGGTTCTGCAGTCATGGTTTAGATTGCGGATGGATGTGGTGGGCAAGAGACACGCTCATTGCTGTTTGTGGGCAAGGGTTTGCTGCGTGTGACGACTGTTATTTCTCAGGGTGTACGAATTCGTGCTTGTTCTGTTTTGCTCTGGATGCACGTGTTTGTTTGTGTCCGTTGTCCCATACATTCTAAAATTCAGTGTTTTATTTTACACATTTCGGTATATTTTATTCTGGACGCATCATCAGTCTGGGTCATGAAGGAGGAAGGCTACACAACTGGAGACTTCGTGTGTTTACTTCACCTTCCTTCTAGCATGTGCTTACTTCACTTTGGACTCAAAAAGAACTCAGCAGTCGCTTTTCATCGTCGACCGCCAACTCGAACCTGTACTGGATAGTAATATACACCATTATCAGGGCTCTGTATTCTACCAACTGACACTCACAGGGATACCGAGCGGCCGGTGCGTCTTCTTTTCTTTGTCTAGATCGGTGTTTAATTAATGTGAATACACATCAACACGGAAGCATTTTCGCCAACGTCAATTCATTCACCGATTATATTTCAAACTTAGACGCTTCGCCGTAGCGACTACTTCAGGATCTGGTGCGTCGTCGGCTCGCAGGTTGGGTGATGTATTGAGTCAATCGTTGCTGTTGCCGTTGTTACCTCCCTTCGCAGCAGCAACGGCAGCAGCAGTATCGTAGTGCCCCATACTAGCTTGGTTGCAACGAATTCATCGTTCGTCACGTTTTCTGCATTTTATCATCTCCCAACACATTCACGGCAAGCCAAATACATCAGGGAGTACAACGCAAAAAAAACTATAGAAAACGAGCATCATCGCGACGAGTAAACATCATTCTCCAACGTCCTTCTTTTTTGTCCTTTTCTACAGCATTGAGAAAACACGCCTCCTCACATTTGTATTGCTCTTCGCGCGAAATAATTTGTTACTTATTTTACATGTAATTCCCAAGCTGGACCCCATTAAAATATGAAATATATGGGGTGTTTGATTTAACTAATTGTTTTAATTAATTGTTTTTGGGTTTGGGGAGTACATATCAGCGGCTCTAGCAGGCTTCATCTTTCGAGAGCTGCTGTGAGCAAAGAACCTCCTCAATACGTGATGTATTTGATAGGCCCACCTTGCACGATAAAAATTTCCACAAGAGGAAAATTACGGCAGGAGGCACTGCTGCATGCACAGAGCGCGTGACGACACAACAATCAATCGTCGTGCGGATCGCGGATGGACCTGGACGGACGTAAAAGTGTTGAAACACCACGGGCTTCGTCCTCCTACCAAACATTAATCAACGGGCCGTGACGTATCAACGAGGGGAGATCTGGGACCGGATCTACTATATTTATTTATACCGGCGACTCTGGCTTTAGGCTTATCATCGATCAATGAACATTGAACGCGGAGAAACACGCACGCTTTCTTCCAGTCATCGGACTCCCCCCAAGGTAGGGAGGGAGTGCGGAAGACAAGGCATATTTTTCCGTGTAGGCATTTATCACCATCCCGTTTATCAACCGTTGCGTCCGCCGTTAATTTCCATTGCGGCGCGCTCACGTTGACGTCTCGCGGGAAGACCTCCTGATCCGTTTCATATCTTTGAGCAAAAACTATCAATTCCTGTGCGCTGCATCCCGTATTTCTTCACGCGAGAATGGTCCAGCACTCTCCTTCCAATCACGAACGGGTGATTATTATCTACAAACAACTAATGGTCAAGACACATCAGTATGCGGGGGGGGAAAGCACGCCTCACCGAGATGACCGCGCAACCCCGACCTAGCCGCTGCAGCAGCACAATATTAATAGCACAACATTGTCCATGTACTTTTGCGCTCTGCTGTTTCTCGAGGAAAAAAGACATGTCCAAGTAGAAAACCGACCCAAGCAGCCAAGAGAATAGAACAGAATGACTGATCATGGTCTCTGTCAGTGCAGAAAGCCTACAACCTGACGTCTCATTTGTCTCCGCCACAGACACACCTGGACAAGATCAACCAGGAGCGTTGTAGCATACGATTTCCTCGCCAGTCAAATCTGTCAAATCGCACAACCCAACGGTCCCCAGCAGGGCAGGGTAAATAATAAATCGCAAGCTTCTTGAAAGGTACACCTTCATTCAATAGACAAATAACCCATCACTATACAATCAAAGTACGATGTTTTTCCTCCAATCAAAAGTAAAACAAGCTCTAATACAGAGAGATGACATGAACAACGAACAACGCCATCATCCCCTGCCGGTGCACGCCCAACAACCTCTTCAACTAGACTTAAACTTGGAAGTCACCAAGAAGATTCCCTATTGTCGAAGATTAACCCTGACACCGACAGCAAAGTTGGGCAAGGAAGGAACAAAGAACTTACCCTACACCGTGATGCGAAATTCAGCACGTGCCCACAACGCCTCTGTCTGGGAGTACACAAAACTACAACAACAATACAAACACCGAACTGCGTAGACTGGCGCCCGGAACAGACAGGACGAAAGACAAAACAAAACACCCCCTTATCTAACGTCTTCACGCTTACTCGAACACAACTTTTCTCGCTCGACACAACAGGACAAGACGCAAGCAAAAAGACTCTCGGCGTGGCGCCTGTCCACATGAGCTAGCTTCTTTGAGAAACGTTAGAATGATGTCTCCGAAACTAGCGGGTGTTCTTATTTTGGTGCCCACTCCAAGAATTGGTGTTTGCCTGGTTGGGCGGTTTGGTGTCTCGTGCCTTGGCTATTTACGCAGCAGCTGCGGCTGGCCAGAACGGGACGCCTGTTGAATCGCGAAAAAAACAACAGCAGCAGTCAAAGCGCCGGACGAAAAAAAGGTGGGACAGGTATTGTATGGTACCGGCAAGAGATAACAAGTTTCGAACACATCGGACACAAAAAGGTATACTACTTCGAGTAAACTACGAATGCTAGGGATGATCGCGACAATGCCGGAAAGAAAAACGTGTCGAATTGTAAGTTGCGAGACGTAAAATACTACCAGGTAAGTTACCGTCTGTGGCTGTAGAGGGGGGAGTGTCTTGTGATATCACAGAAGGAAGGTTGTGATCTCACAGAGGGAAGGTGCTTCATCCCTCCCCTCTCATCCGTGGTCGAAGATTGCAAGGAGCCAAGGTATGCAGCCTATCCGTCCCGATCAAGCAACGGGCGCCCCAAAAGAGTTGCCTACCGAGAAGAAGCGGTGTAGTCCACCCATCCTTAGCATCAGACAGAGGGTCCAATCACAACTCTGTGTACCATGTACCACTCTGTTTTACCATGTACCACCTCTGTTTGTGTACCACTTCTGTTTGTGTACCACTTCCGTTTGTGTACCATGTACCACTCTGTTTGAAGCAGCAAAAATACAGCTCGGATACAAACGTCAATATACCCGCATGGTCCCCATACTTCCAAGCAAGAGGTGGTTCTTTACAATATTATGATCCCAGCCACATCAGACAACATCTTCAAAAACACAAAGTCAAGCAACTACTTTATGACTTCGTTTTAAGTTGATACCAATTGGCAGACCCTTCCGGGCCCATCATATTTGAGGATACCTTTTTTGGGTAAGTTAACCTGTGACCACGGAAATTGACCGGTCAAGTGTTTGATCCGTACCGACAGATGAAGGTACTGAGTAGAGAGATAGGAATGGTTTTAAATGTGACGACAACAACAACAACAACAAGTAAAAAGAAACGCATTAACATTACATAACATTACATAATGAAGGTAGTGGTACGCACCCGAGAACATGGAGGCGAGGAGGATTCCGGTGGACAGCAACGCGAACGTGCCGAGGAAGTTGACCAAGAAGACGCAGAGTCCCGTCGCGACGCCCTTCCCTCTCCCGGTCTTCTTCATCAGGAACTCGATGAAGCGGTCGAACGCTGGGGCCAGGCTCACGGACAGCGCGAACCGGGGCACTCTACGCCGCGCCCGAGAGGTTGGATAGGGGGGGTGTTACATAGCGTAATATGGCTTGTCATTGCTTAACTACCAATGCTCAATCGACAAAAAGTACCTCTCCCGAGGACAGGGCGCCGTTGTGGGGGGGGGGCGGGGGGGTTACCAAACTGTGTTAGAGGCCCCCGTGCCTTCCAACGGAGGCTACCGTGCCCACCCCACAGTGGTGTAGTCATGTCTGGGGACTAAGTTTACCCAGGATCAATGCAGATCATAAAAACCCTTGTGTATTATCCAGTGCTCCTTCCAGCACACATGAAACAGGCCAGACGCCAGTACAGATATGGGCGGGCTCTCTCTCGAGGGGCCCCGCACTTGGACCTCCAATAGCATACCCCCCAAACATATACATATACTCTTCTGATCGAATCTTGTATCCAAGTACCGCAAACATACTGTAAAAATGAAAGCTGTAAAAGGCGTTTGGAGGTTCACGATGGGTACACATGAGTCATAAGCGCAGAAGCGGTCGAACACGACCGCTGGGCAACCAATGGAGGCAAATCATTTGCTCGTGTTCATTCATAGATAGATACCTGAGAACGTTGTTAATGGCCCAGAGTGTGGCGTAGCTGACGAGGAAGACTTGCCACTGTCCCGGTGAAAGCGGTGATAGACCTATCAACAAGAGTACAATAAAGAGATAGGTATCAACAAGACTATTGAGTGCATCATCACCAAGCGAACGGCATCACGGCAAAGTGGCCGGGTGCAAGCCACTCAGTCAACGAATGGGTGCTGCTAAGAGCGTAGCGCGCGGGAGCCATATGTTCCTCCAGCTAGCTGAACTGCCTACTGCAGATGCCGCTGTCGTCATCGTGGTCGAGCCCTATTGATTCCTGTCTTAGTAGCTCAAGAACCGTTTCTCGAGTAGAAACCAAAACACGACTCGCCGCCGCTGCCGCTGCACCTCGCCATGTTGAGATACATATGTAGACTAAATACAACAACACCGCCTCCAAAATAAAAGCACAACACAACAAAAAAGGCAAAAAAAGACGTCTATGCATGCACGAAACCAAACGGCGCCAACAACACCTATCCGTAAACTGAGTGGCCCCAGGCAACGGACGGGTCAGACATAAAATAGACCCAAAAAGAAAATCCCCAAGAGACAAAAAAAAAATACCCCTATAAATAACACCTGTCTTCTTGGAAGATGCGAACCAGGCCAGCCCCACGCAGATGGCGTAGGAAGCGTTGCTCACGAACCCGTAGCTCAGGAGAGCGTACAGCCCGAGCTCCTTGATGTTGGGCATCTTCTTGCCAGCGCCGAAGAACCGTGCCACCCGACGGAGGCCCCTGAGAAAAAAAATAACGTTGTTCTTATTGCGACTGTTCCGATACTCAAGCATCTTTCCGAGCCAAAATTTTCGGTGAAAATGGTCTTGATTCTTGATTGAGTGTGCACTGGAGGAACTTTCCTGGAAAAAGTAGACAGGCTGTGTCTGTACCGGTTTGCTGCGGGCATGAGAAGGGTCTGTCTGGTGTACAGGATAACGACGCAAGGATGAGGAAAACAGCCACCAACGACAGAACAGCGAAAATTCTCAGTAGAAGAAACCCTGTTCACAGGTTTCTTGTTGAATACAGCCTTGAAACATTCATCCGCGATACGGACAGGCGCGTTCCCCCGCCCCAAAGCGTTGTTCCACATCACGGGGCACCCCCTCCATCGAAACGGTATTATTCTGCTACACGGGGCCACCTCTCCATCTTAACGGCGTCTCTCCCTAGAATAGTATCCTGAGTTCTCCTGCAGTGGAGAAAATAGGAGCGGATGAACTTGCTCACCGCTTGATAGGCCCCCCCTCCCCTTCACTGTCGTCAACCGCGGCGCCTCCCGTGGTGCTGCTCTCCGTCGGCTAACCCACATCGTGTGTGATTGTGTTCGTGTCGTGTCGATGATCATGGCCACGGGCATCGTAGGTTCCGGGTAAGAAACAAACGAATAGGGGGGGAGGGTCAACAATTGGTGGCAAGGCCGGAATAGAGGGACATCGATCGATTGGCTACTCCAGCGAGCAGCGTAAGCAAATAACCAGGCGCTTGCAAAAGCGTGTGTCCCCTCACAAACGTGCGAGTCAGAAGTAACGCCACGTAGACTCTTCTGTGCGTTAGGAAACTTTTCATACCGCGCCCCCCTCCCCGACCTACTGACCCAAACTAGGTCCAGCATGAGGCACCAATTTCTGCATGCCCCTGCCGTAACATCATGGATGGTCGAGCCGAGTCGCTGGCTGCTGTGAGGACTATCGTTGTTGTCGAAACTCGTGTGCGTGCGGCATGTGCATGATGTTCGGTGAAGCGGCCGGTCTGAAGCACGACCAACGAAGCAATAATTGGTACGTCCGTACGGTACATTACCTTCGGTGACTCCTCCGAGCCAGCCGCTGCAGCCTCCGACCGTAGCTGTTGCAGGAGAGCGCGCCCCTGTCTTCCCTCCCATCTCCTCCGCGTGGCGCCTGTGTCGGCTACCAGCCTTAGATCACTGCTGTGCCACCGTGCGTGTGTGTGTGCCATGAACGGCCAATACGAAAACATGAAAGGTTAAGGTCTCTCAGCGTAAGGGCTTAGGGAAACAGGCTCAACGGAGTCTATACCAGTATCCAGCACGTGTCAGTTACTCAACCCTCACCGCAATGGATGCATACTGCGGTACACTTAAAGAACTGAGAATCTCTGACGGGTGATAACACAGCAGTATTGTAGTGCGATTGTTGTTGTTCTGTTAGGTTGATTGTTGTTGTTGTTGTGCTTTTTGTCTTCACAGTAGAAACCGTTCCGGTATCTGGTCACAACACCCGACAGGTCGAACCGACACGGAGGCCTTCCGTGGTTACAGGCCAACTTTCACAATATTACCCCACAAGCACACACACATGGGCGCTGAGAAGAATTATTGACAAGAATACATAAAAAACGAAAGCAGCAGCAGCATGTTACGCCCGATGGAAGGATGTAAGGATAGTGTGAGGTGTGAGGGGTGAGGAAAGCCACACTTAACTGCTGTAGTAAGTACGAAAATGCATCCAAGCACCATAATACGTTGCATTGACAGGCGTACACTCTAAATAGTAACAGGAGTAGAGGCAGTATCGCCCCGGTTCAGAGAGGACCCCAAAGCTTCCATATTCCAAGATGCAGGTATTTCTGCTGTACAGGTGAGAAAGATAACACATATCATCTGCACCTTCCCAACATAACATATATGAGACACACAAGACAGCTACCAAACTGTCTTGTTGAGCCTGTTACCCGCAGGGGAGATGTCCCTATATGCTGTCTGGGAAATCGTAGACATACAGGTACTTTCTGACGCTATGAATCCATTGCTAATCTGTCTCAGACTCTTTTCTATGATAGAGATGGTTTCGTTGTGTCATATTAAGAAAAAAAAAAAAAGATTTGGGCTCAGGCACCAACAGCACGAGGTATACTATCAGATGTGTGTGTCATAAGTAGTTCAGATAGACATGAAGGGTCGGCGGCAGAGCCAAAGCCCAACGGAAAGCCCACGCAATTACCCTTCCCCGCACGTCGAAGGACAAGGGTTGACAACGCGCTATTCGACGGACCTCGATTGTCCAGGGGCTCCTGGTGAAGACATGGACATGATCCCCGTCAAGGCTGTAGAAGAGGCAGTCCTTCGGACAGCAGTCGCCGGAGGGGCAGACTGGAAGGAAAACGATACCGTCGGCGTGGCCAGGCATAGCAGCCCTTCGTGACCCAAGAGCGAGCGCCCACGCCAGGATAACAGCAGCAGCAGCAGCAGCAGCAGCAGCGACAGCGGCGGCGGCGGCATCAGCCGTGTGGGGAAGACATGTCAAAATCTCTTCAATTGCACCGCTTTTTTCAGACACAACGGGCTTAGCCTCGGCTGGCTCTCTCGCTCTCGGCTGCTAGGTGTCGGGAAACCTCTTCTGCTGAACACTTGGTTACTCCTGGGATGGCGGATAGCATTCTGCAACGAAGGTCTTACCTGTGAGCGCTCCGAGTCGGTGCATCATGACGGCTAGAGCGGCCAAAGCTTTCGCAGGAATGGCGTGTGCACGCGTGTAGCCTGGAGCGCATTTTCCCTTCTGCGACGAGAGGGAGTTGGTGGTTTTTACGATGGCCTTTGTTGCACTACGCCCCCCGCTCTGCGCGCGCTTAGCGGCGGAAGCCAACACTTTCTCGGTCCCTCTCCGTCGCCACAGCCGGAGCCGGAGCTGAGCTCAGGGAGGTTCAGGGAGGGAGATCGCGTGGGGGAGAGCTTGAGAAGGAAGACCGGGGATCTTGTAAGGTGAGAGCCTTCCCTTCCTTCGTCTGGACTGGACCAGCGATCCAGAAGCGGGAACCAGATCTCTTCTGCAGTCTTCAATGACTGGACTTTTCGAGAGGCACATACTCTTAGACTGCGTAGGATTGGGAGGGTTGGACACATGGCGACTTCCAGCCGCGCACCAGCCCCGCGTGCTCCCCTTACTTCGGAGGCAGTATTATCGTAGAGGACGAACGTGTGAAGAAGTCGACTACAGCGGTGCTGCTGTTCCTCTCGTCAACGCAGACGATCTAAGAAGCAATACGGACTGATGCGGCGTAATTACGTGTAGATATCTGCCGACACCTTACGACACTGCTGGGCAGTGGAAAGTACAACCTAACGCGTTCCCCGACTTGAGCATGAGAGGGCAGAGCCTTCACCGTCCTGTGATGCTTTTAGTAGGTATGTTTTGAGGAAAGCGTTAGGTGAACGAAATCTTGATTGGGTGATGGATCAATACCTTTGTACCAACGTTTCGCTCGGGTATCAAGAATGGTGGTGCATGCAACAATCACTGCTGTAAATCAGCGGGAAATATTGGGGTACTGCTGCTGCTGCTGCACACCAACAGAGTACATCTCCGCTGTGTGCATCTGAATGGAAAGTAACTATGCTACAGCGCAAACTAGGATAGGTAGATATTCAGCAGCAGGCGCTACCACTACAAAAAATGCCAGCTACGAAAGTGAGGGTACCCTGACCATGAGAACAGGTGCTCGCTCAGTCAAGAATCCCAAACCCAATCCTTCTATCGATTTGTCAGGGTAAAAGGACGAAAACACATTCCAGTTGAAGACCAATGCAAGCAAAACGCGGGAGGCGTGACTCTTGTTTTGAAGGATATAGCAGGGGACAGACCAGAGAGAGAGAGAGGGCGAGAGACGGAGACAGAGATGAGACAGGACATTCAGAGAGAGAGAGAGAGAGAGAGAGACAGACAGACAGACAGACAGATAGAGGAAGAGAGAGAGAGGGAGAGAGAGAGAGGCCCACACAGAGAGACCCACACACAGAGACCCACACACAGAGACCCACACACAGAGACCCACACACAGAGACCCACACACAGAGACCCACACACAGAGACCACACAGAGACATACAGAGAGAGAGAAATAGAGGGAGGAAGAGAGAGACAGACAGAGCAGAGCGAGACACACACAGACAGAGAAAGAGAGATTAAGCACTTGATGTTTTGTGACTGTGGCAGAGTACCATGGAGAAGGGGAGAGCGGATGATGCGGCATCAGAGAGGTTTCACACGCCGTGTGCCCCCCGCATCGTGCGAAAAGGGCGCGTTTCTACTCACTGCTGCTGCTATAGATACTAATGCTGTCGTGTATAGTGCTATCTTCAGTTGTATTTAGCTGTACGTCGCAAGCTCTGTTTCTTGTGTTGTAGGTGAAGCGACGCTGCTCACTGTTGCTGCTGCTGCTGCTACTGCTGCTGCTATGCAACTACTGCTGTTGTGTCTCCTGCTATCTTTAGCTGTAATTTAGCGGTACATCACAAGTTCTGTACTGGCGTACCGCTGCTCTGGTCAGTCTTGCGTTCTTCCGATCCCTTCCGGAAACCCAAACAGCAGCATAGTTCAACAGTGCTGCCGGGAGTGATGATTGATTTTACGCATCACGTCAGCCGACGCGAATAACTGCCACACCATGGGCCCCAGGCCGGTGGCCGTAACGGTCAGCGATTTACAACCCAATTTCAGTTCCTCCACGGACTGTTCCCCACAGATTAGTCGAAATCAAGAAAAATTGGTCGTGATTTCGCAGCGAAATATGGAACCCCCATCCACGCACCCCTCGCCACGCATGCACCCATCGCACGCCTAAGGACAATTATTCGTTCCCCCTCACTCCTGTTTTTGTTTTTTTTATCGGTTTCAAGAAACATACGCGAGCGTGGTGGTCCGTTGGTGTCCGACAGGATCATCTCGGAGGATCGAGCGGCCTGGACACATACAATAGCGGGAGAGCGAGGGGATGGAGGCGCTTGTGAACATCGCGTATGACCGCATCAGCGAGGACATCATCCTGCTGTACGATGCCATGCGGGCCTATAACGAGGTATGCATGAATGGCCATAGCGATGCGTTTGTGTGTATGTGGTTGAAGCTATTATAGGCATCTGCCCTTAAACGGTCGTAGTATATTCATTGGCTACATAGCTGGTTAGCACGGTCCATGCTAGTCAAAGACCCACACGCTTTTGCCTCGAATGCACCCTCTACTCAACAGGCCCCGGCTCCTCGACCTGACATCTCGGCCGTCATCGCGGCGATAAGGGGATCTCTGGCCAAGGATTCAGAGAAGGCCATGGGGCACGTCTGGTCCAGAGAAAACAGTAACGAGGGTGGGTGGCGCCCCGACGGAAAATTCTGAGAACTTTCTAGAGATGACAACAAGTGACTCTGCTTTATTTGTTTGTTGTTGACCGTTGTTTCGACTTGTGTCCTCTGTTGTTTTCTAGCGATTCCATTCGACGTGCTTCCACGTTGTGCTCGTACGGGGTGCACGTGGAACTGTACAGGATATTTTCGTCTTCGCTTGGTCAGCGAGTTTTTCAATTGGTGTGGTCTGTTGTTGTTGTTTTCTTCGCATTAAAGTTGTTCCGGTCTCTGCTCACTACCTTCTGATATCCACACTGGTCCAACTGACGCGGGCACGTTCCGTTGTCATACCCCACAAAGGCGTACAATGTACACTTCTTTTCAAAAATCAAACATAATAATAGTAACGGACTCAGATGATACTCATCGAACGCGAATAACAGATGACAAAATCAAACCTGGTTGTAATTTGCGGAGTTTGTATGCGTTACAAAACTCACACAAGTTGCCGGGGCGGTACTACAATGTATACTGCGAAGGATAGCATATACCCGGGACACCCGATATTCCACAAGTTACACAATGGACGTCTTGTAATTTTGTGCAGTGCAAGGTTTGTAGGATGTTGCCCCTTTTTGCCCCATGCGGACAAACTCTGTCGGAAATTTCATACCGGGTTTTCCCTGATGGGCAGAGGGGCAACCTCCGACAAGTTTTGCAATGCACATACTTTGAAGCCATTTCATTGTGTAACTAGAATAGAAAATTCCAAGGGTGTGCTCTGAAGGATGCGCACGCGCGGAAGCATACCGCTGGTAAATTTTACAGTACCCCTACTCGGCACTTGTGTGAAAGCTGTAGCACATACAAAACCCCGGAAATGTTAGATTTTTTTTCCGGGTTTGACTCCCTGAGTACACAACACCAACCACAAGCAACACCAACCACAACCGAGCGCGTCTTAGTGTTAGTCTTAGTGTTAGTCTTGGTGTTAGTGTTAGGGGCTAGACCGGTTTTAGTGCGAGCAGTGAGAGGAAAAGTGCTAGGTCTAGGTCTAGTGTTTGGCAGGTCTACTGGTTGTGATTCTCTTTGTTTTTGGCTGAAGCGGGATGGGCAGGTTTACCTAGTAGTGATTCTTTTTTTTTTAGTGACCAAAGCGGCGTGGGGGCCGAAAGCTTAGCCCCGATGATGCACCCGTTGAAGCCTCTGATTCTTGTATCGACAGGACCCTGCCTTTGTTCGACCAACTTTCGAAACACTTTCGGCACAGCAGGTGGGTTCAGCCAGCGGGGGGAGGAGCTTGACCCCGATGAAGACGTTTACGGTAGCAACGACATCAATAGCAGTCCCTCCGAAAGGTTCGGAGCAGACGACGGGGGCATGGTGCCCATGGGAAAGGAGCCGCAGCTGTGGGAGTTCGCGAGGGACGTGGTGACATCTCTGGTCAGCGACCTTGCGGTGGTGAGAAGGGAATGTGTTGTTGATGCTGCTTGTTGTTGCTTTTTTTTGCGGTGCCTCCTTGCTGTTGTTGTTGCTGCTGCTGCTGCTGCTGCTGCTGCTGCTGCTGCCGCTGCTGCTGCCGCTGCCGCTGCCACCACCGCCGCTGGTTGTTGTTGTTGTTGTTAGTGGTAGTAATGTTGGTTTGCAAACCATCTTTTCATTTGTTTTTCATTGTTGTTGCCGCCACCCTTGTGCTGTTTTAGATTCCGCTGTGGCAAGTCAAGGTCAGCGCCGTGGCCCACAGAGGTCGACTGCCGGAGCTGTGGCCTTTCATCGGGTACAGAAAGGTGACGTGGGGGTTCCGTGGATAGCCGAAGATCCCCCCCCGGCCTCCACCAGGCCGTCCGTACATGTCGACCAAACGCAATTGTTGAAAAGCTTGATGTTGAGTTTCCCTCCTTGCCTCATCAGGTCCAGTACCAGTACCAGTGTTGTTGTTCTTGTTGTTGTTAATGTAGTTGTTTTGTCTTCACGTTATTATTCGTTCCGATATCTGCTCTGTCCATTCCAACATCCGTACTGGTCCAACTCACGCGGACCTTCTAAGTGCTAAGACTATTCCGGCTGTCATCACAGGAAACGCCTCCTTCCATTTGTTTGTCCTACGAGGTCCTATTAAGCCTATGATAGGCTCCTTCTGGACGACGCGATTGAAGGATTGAAGGGTCTTGCGGGCATAGGCCGGGCTAGATCTGTCAAATCATCTCGTGGCTCCCTATTACTCGGTCCATCTACCGGTGTACGTTTTTGTGTTTTGGCGAGAGTCGTCTTTTCTGTCGGTCTAACTTTTGTCGTTTGTCGGGGGCCCTTTTCCATTCGTTACCCTTTTTGTTGTATGCGTAGCGAGGCCCCCTTTCTGTCGGTCCCACTGTATGCATACCTCTCTTTTATGTTGAACCTCTTTTTCTCGTTTGTGGATGCGACGCGATGCGAACCTCAGGCAATGATGGCCATCATCAACGAGGAGGGAACGTCGTCCTTGTTTCGAGGGTGGGGACCCGTCTGTGCTGCCGGCCTCCTCAGGTGATGACGTCATCATCATCCTCCTGTCTTGTGTCACCTGGTGTCTCATGTCACCAACGGTGGGTGTGTTCGCACACAAACCACTTTCTTTCGTAGAAAGCGATTGGTACACGCGGCTTGCTCGTGAAACAACGGAACGGAATGGACGATATCCTCGCGTAGCTGACGACGCGTTTGGTTGGTGGTGTGGCGGAAACAACGTGTCTTGGCTGTGGAAATGATAACGATAACGGTTGTGTGCATACAGGTACTTCCGTCGGAGCAAGCTGCTGTACACGGACTACTACTGGAAAACCACACACCGAGTCACCACGAGGTTCATCATGCGATGTGAGAAACGACCCAACGAGCGCAGTGTAGGACAAGAGATGCGCAGCAGCGTGTTTTTCTGGACACCATGTATGTGAGAAGCAACCCAATGAGTGCTGTGTAGGACAACGACAAGAGATGTGATCAGCAACGTGTTCTTTCCTGGCCCCCATGTGCCTTGTTGTGTTGTTGTTGATGTTTTACCAGAAGCTCATTATGCCGCTCAACAGTCTACTCAACACAACCCTCCCTGGAGCTCTTCGTCGTTAGTATAACAAGAAGTCCATCTTGCCCCTACATAGTCTACCCAACATCACCCTCCCCAAGTTTTCCTCTCGATAGTAACAACAACTTCGTCTTCCCTACCTGAATGGTCCAACCGACATAACCCTCCCTTAACTCTTCTTCTGGACCCCTCCTTTGGTGTCCCGTTGTCGCCTGTTTCAGCGGACAGCTATAGCCGTCACGTCAACGACCCGGAGGTCTTGGCCCAGACGTACGAGGGATTCGCCACGAGAATACTGTGGGCTGGCATACTTCACCCCTTCGACCTCCTGGCGACGAGGATGATGACCGAGTCACGCCCCGAGGTGAGCGGTGCAGTCTTACGGGTTTCGATAATACGGCCATATGGGTCGGTAATACAACCGTATGGGTCGGTAATACAACCGTATGGGTCGGTAATACAACCGTATGGGTCGGTAATACAACCGTATGGGTCGGTAATACAACCGTATGGGTCGGTAATACAACCATATGGGTCGGTAATACAACCGTATGGGTCGGGAGTGCTGGTGGTTTGTACGGTAGATACCGTACCACGTGGGGCTGATTTTTTGGAGCTCGATTGCGTGGTGCACGGTAGTAGTGCAGGGTGAGCGCCAATGCTGAGAGATGGGGTGAAGGTGCAAGTTTATGATGCTGGAAGGATGTTTGCTTTGTCGGGTCGGTGATTGGGGAACGGTCCAGCTTCGAAATCGGTCCGAGAGGTTGCTGCTTTTGTTGTTGTTGTTGGTGGTGTCACTCTGTTGTTATTTGTTGTCGTTGGTTGTGTTGTTGGTGGTTGCGGTGGTGATATTGGTGAAAAAAAAATGATGCTGCTGTGCTTGTCGCGGTGTGTGGTAGGTGGCTGTAGTTGTTGGTTGTTTCGCCCAACATAACCTCATCTTCTTGACCTTGAGTCTTCTTTGTCTCCCCCACCCCTCTTGTTCTCTTGTGTGCCTTGCCCTTGTGTCATGGAACACATGACGACAATGCAATGCCAATGACAATGGCTACGGTAATGCCAATGCCAATGCCAATGCCAATGGTAATGACAATGGCAATGACAACGACAACGGCAATAGTACGCCACCGGAACGGCGTCTGTGCGACACGTCCTTAAGCAAAGCGGATTTGCGGGGCTGTTCCTAGGGGTTAGGTCGTCGATCTTGAACGTTCTCCTTCCCTTCGGTGAGACGTTTGTTTTATTTTGTGTGTCTACTGTACCCACAGATACAGAGTGTTACGGGGGATGGTGGCCTTTAAAGTAAAACCCCCAAGTTAACTCATTAGACCCCTCGGGTTTACGTTTTGTTCTTACGAAAAGTTAATAACAATTCCGTCTTTGTCCACAGCGAAAGAGTTCAGGATAAATTCGTGGTAGTGATTACAGGGTTGTGGCTTTTAGTTGCACAAAAACAAACCATTTGGCAGACTGTCAGCACTATATCGAACCTTTACAGCTGCGTTTCGGTTGCTTAGGAAGTACCTCGTAAGGCCGGGAGGAAGGGATGATCTATGTTGTCAACTTTTGCGCTCAATCGCTCGTGTACCTCTTGCACACTCCATGTGTCGTCTTAAATGACCATGTTTTGTCTAGGACCGTGTACATCTGCGACATAGCTCTGGCTTGGTTGTATACGGTGTTCGCGCGGCGAGGAAAAAGCGAAACTATATCCCTTACAACTGTTTACGTTGGCCAACTGTGATCCGCGATGATGATGCCGTTTATCCTACGGCACTGCCACAAAGTGTAGAAGCGGCTATTTTTTTTTTGAGGACGAGGGTGTATATCGGCAGCATCACAATAATCGCTTCGCCATTGGTTTGTGCTTTCTATGCGTGTGTGTGTGTGTTTTTTTTTTTTTTTCAGGGAACTGGTACCTCCTGGGGGTGCCGTTCTTGATCAAGACTCGCCGGATGCTGGATGGCATGGATACAGGTAAGAAGCAGGTAACCTGTTGCGGCGGGACGGGTCGACGGCCCCGTTTGTCTTTGTTGTTTCAAAACGCATGTTCTTTGTTTCGAGACGCACCATTGTTGTTTTCAGGAGACGCATCGCTGCGGTTCGTCTTCGTTTCCTCTGCTCTCTTAAGTCTCACGTTTGCTCGCACGCTGTTTAGTTCAATACCAGTATCATTTGTCTCTCTTGGGCGTCAACTAACCCTTTTCGCTCTGTTAACCCCGAACGTGTCGTCGACAACTATTTCTTGCTCATAGCCGCTACGCTACACACCTGCCTTTCGTTCATTCGACGGCATGGCCTATGGCAGACGTTTGCTGTACACGTTGAATGTGTCTAATTGTCTCCTTGTTGTCTTGCATCCGTCTGTCCTTGTGCTTGGCAGTGTTCCGAGCCGGCATGGGCGGAAGTTTGGACATGGTTCGGGCGATTTTGAAGGAGGAGGGGCTCGCTGGACTATTTGCAGGTAGGTACTACATGACGGTAGCACATCACGGGAGCACGGGATAAGAAAAGATTGGATGGGATTGGACATTATCCGCGTAGCATGGGCGGATAGATCGGTGCCAACTTTGAACCTGGATCAAATGCAGTGAGATGAAATACCTCGAGAGAGAAAAGGCCTTGTGCCACAGTCTTGCATGTCTCATGTCTCATGTGAATTTAAGTAAATACGTACCTTGTGTTGACAGTAACGTCATTCTGGTCACCGGCAACCGATAATTGCCTTGGGCGGCATGTCGTGATCGATGGTCAATGCAACGTCACCTCTGTGCCCCGGACCGTTATTCTTCGTGCATCATCCATCCATCCATCCATCCCCCCAGGCTACCGTGCGACACTGTGGGGCATCGGGCCGGCGTTCTTGAGCCTCTGCGGCGCGAGACTGCTGGTTTATGTCGTTCTGGGCTCTTCCCGCAGAACGTGAGACACAGATACAAACATGCGTGAATGTAAGATACATTATATGATGCATCATGCAAGACACACGATGCGAGCTAACCCTGACCCCAGCCTAAGTCTTGCTCTAGCCCCAACCGTGAGATGCATGATTCCAGATTATTGCTGAAATCAACGGGAGTTGTATGTGTTTTTGCGGATTGACTCTGGATGCATGCGAGATTGTTGCAGATATCGATGGCAAGCCGAGACCATATACGTCAGGTGCATGATTCGAGAGTATCGTAGCAAGCGACAGGAACACGAGCCTTTGTCGGTGCTGCAGATTGATTGCGGTAGCAGAGCAACAGACGAAATCCTGTCGAGGGTGTGTGTGTGCGATTACTCACACTTTCGCAGTAATTTCATACCCCCCCACGATCCCCCCCCCCCCCCCCCCCGGTGTTTGCCATCGGGGTTGGGTTTTCGTCGCTTGGCAGCGATGTTGTAAAACAAGCCGATCACTTCGTGAGCTCGACAACCAGGTTTCGCTTTTTTTTTTTGCCGTAACCATGAATGGTGGTTGAGCAGGTTATGTGGTGCGGGGTCGAGAACCCTCACTCCGCGCAAGGGGGATGATCGCACCACGTTATGTTAAATTGGTCAAACACTCTCGAGGCAGTTACAAAGTGCTTACAACTGTCTATGGAAGTGAAAGCACCAGAAAATAAATTAAGCCATACGCAGCTGTCATCCGTACGCAAGGAAGTAAGCACAAGACGCCGAACACCCTTAGCAGGATGCTGCGCACCCTTCATGCGACTCGCCGAATACCTCACGACCCTTCGCGCTTGGTGATGTGAGAGCCTGGCCCGGTGAGAACCCGGCGTGCTCCGTCCCGGCTTTGTAGGGATGCGAGGTCAATGGTCTAACGACTACGGCATGCATGACTATGAGTACCCCCCCCCCCCACGATTCCCATCTGCAACGCCCCCTCCACGACGTCCACACTCACCACCTTGGTTTGCTGTGTGCGTGAGTGTTCTTAGTTAGCATCTACGTGTTACTAAAAGCAGTTAGCATCGACGCTCCAACCGGCTGACCAATGAAGTAACGTGTTTTTTTTTGTGATTTTTTTTCGTTGTGCAGGAGCGAGCACAGGAGAAGACGTAATGCACACCTGCGGCATTTGATGACGACTTCGCACAGGGAGCAGCAGCAACAGCAGGCCAAGCTCAAGAGCAGTGCCGCAAAGTAGGCGGGCTGGCACGAAGGAGCTTCGAAGAGGGGGGGGAGATGGTAGAACGGAGAATGATAGATTCCCGGTGAAAAGGGAAGTCGCTCTGTTTTGGATGGATTCATGGGTCCACGGTTTTGTCGGTTGGGGGATTGTACAACATACGGTCTGTTGACTGATGTCGTGAATTTCTTTGTTATGAAATGCTGATGTACTTTCATAGATTGTTTGTGGAGGTCGGTTAAAGAAGGAATTTGTCATTATCGACGTCGCGAAATGCTTTGATCGTGAATTGTCGAAGTTTTTGTGCAAAGATTGATTGTGTTGTTTGGGTTGTCAAGGAGTATGTTGCTGGCGTTATCATCAATTTCTGACAAGTTTGTTGATTGGTTGTGTTGAGTTTCTTTTTTCGTATTGTTGACGTCACGTTTGTGGCAGTCCCTCTCTTGGTTGATTGTGATTGGCTTGTTGCTTGTCGGCTTCGATCGGTCATTGGTCAGGCAAACGATGGGCCCAACAGCTACAATTGGAAGCTTCGCAAGCAAGCGTGGGGTGAATTAGGCCTTGAAGCACCAAGAAAGCACCAAAAAAGTCAAGTACACTCGGGAGCCAAGCGTAATGAGCCTTGTCATTTGTTGGATGCCGGCAACAAGACGACGCTGCTTGTTGTCGAGACCACTCAAACGAAAGAGTGCAGGGCGTGGAAAGGAAAGACTCGACATCCCCTTCCAGCGACTTGGACGTACCACTCCAGGACGAAGATCTTGTACAAACAGTCTATGTTTGTTTCTGTGACAGTTCTACGTAATGGACATCGATCAGTCGATTTTCGCCCCCCCGACTAGGTATGTACATGACAATCAATCGTGATCTTGGAGCTGGCTCTCTCCCGTCAGCATCGAGACGTATGCCACGCTTCCCCTGCCCGAACGGCACCACCGACCACCCCTCCCTACGTGGTGCTTACTTGGCGCTTGTTTTTGCTCTCAGGCGATAGCTTGAGTTGTTACGGACTGCCGTTCGTCTCCTGGTTGTACCGTGTGTCGGTGGGATGGATTCCATACCATCCTCTTTCGGAATTCCGTGCTTGTGATTCGTGATTGCCACGGTAGACGGCTTGAACACCTACCCGTCTGGCGTTCTTTTCCCTCTGGTTTGACGAATCATCGGGTACATACATTCGGTGGAAGGGACGTCCTGTCAACTAAAAGCGGCTGTATGTGGGTAACTTTCGCAGCAACGTAGCTCACACGAATGAATCGCGTCACAAGGGATTGGGTACAGAAATGCATGATTGTTGTTGTGCTGGTGCTTATCTATCTATCTATCTATCTATCTATCTGAAGCTTGGATGGGACATGGGACAGGTCGATGAGAGAGGACGACGGACCCTGACTTATGTTTGCCTCTCTCATCCGTCCGGTAGACGGGGTTCCGGCGAAACGGAGGCTCTCTTGTAGACGACTGCGGTAGGCTGCTACTGCTGCTGCTGTAGTATTCGCCACCATTGATTCCTGGAGAAACACTTGGTGGTGGTGGTGTGTTGGAGGTTTGTTTACGGATACACCAACAGCCGGAGGTCTGAACGAGGAACATTCGTTATGGCGATCGGTCGAAAGCTTTTGCACATGCTCCATCCTGATGGAATTAACTCCCACGACGAGCCGTTTGCTTCCCACGGCCGCCCTCAGCCCTTGCGCCGCCCATCGGCTATCGCGCGCCGCCGGTCATTGCAACGGCGTAAGCTACGGCAACGCGGCCAACGGCCAACGTAGTTGGTTTTCTCCAATCGTGGAAGTCAAAATAATAAAATAAGCGTCCCGTTGGTTTGGCAACCTTCTCCCGCTTCAAGCAGCCGCTGTACATGTGTTTGCCCTGTTCTCCAAACAGCTGGCTGCTAGTTTTAGTTACTTCTCTCCGCGGGGCACACAGAAAATATCCAACGGCAACGCGGATTCACCGTTAGCCATGCACGGAGCGTCCTTCATAACGTTCTTGGACCCGTGCACGCCCGGCTACCTGCGGTGGAACAACCTCCGAGGGGGCACAGCAAAACGCCTCAGGCGGGCAAAGGAACACCCTTTCCTTCCCGGCGGCTAGCTAGCAACAAGGGGGGGGGGTCAACCCCTACTTAGGTGAAGGCTAACATAACGCCTCAGGCGGGTGAGGAACAACCCTACTACATGGATGGGGGGAGGGGGGTTCAACCTCTAATGTAGGTGAAGCCAATGCCCTCCTCGGCCATGCCATCTCATGTGAGGCTCCTGCTGCATCAGCGCTCGAAAACGAAGGTAACCGGTGAACATGTACTAATGCTACCCATCGCGAGCGACGTCATATCGCTCGCCATGTCTACAGCCGCCTCACAAAGGTATTCTACGCTAGAACCAGGATCACCGAGACCAGCTTGTGGACACAGACAGAGAGGGGTGTCGCTGGACGCAAAATCGCTCTTCCCCCCGACCAAGGAGAAGCGTTACTAACCTCGCATGTTGTCAGTGGAGCCCCCCCCCTCCCCCCCGACCGCCCTCGTGCGATTGTGCGACACCCCGCCGGCTACCGCGATCCGCCCCTGACGCCGGCGTTTGAGAACAAGGACACCGCTTTCCCCTTACGCCCTTTCTTCTTCCCCCCACCACCGGGACCGGCTGCCCCTTCCCCCTCCACCACCACCACCCTGTTCTCTCGCACAGCAGTAGTCGGCAATGCCGCTGCCCCGCTGGAGAGCAGCCCGTTCCCCCTTCCGCCCCACACACCCCCGGCGCTACTTCCGCCCACGGGGACACTACCGGTGCTTGTAACAGAGGCGGCACCGCCCCAGGCCCCCGCCGCGGCGTTATTGCCGACGGAGCCGCTACCACTAGAACCAGCGTCTGGTTTGAGGGTCGGGAAGTGGCCGTTCATGGCAGTTACCCTGGCGAACGACCAGCCCCCCGCCCCCGCGGAAGACACGCCAGCGGCGACGGCGGTTTCGTCGGTAGCAACTCCCCCCAAGCCGGCGCTGCTCGATGGCGCGCTGCTGGCATCGCCTCCTCCCACAACGATCGTCGTGGCGGCATGATGGACGCTGTCTGCCGCTCCGTCACCGCTACCTTCGGAGGAAGAGGCGTTTGGGTTCGACGGCGGCGGCGGAGGTGATTGTCGCGGCGGTTCCTCCGCTCCGCCTGGGGTGGGCCCCTGCAGAGAAGGTGAAGGTTGAGGTTAAGGTGTCCCGAGAAACAACGGTGCGTGTGGTCAAAGCAAGGGCCGCGTGCACGGCGGAAGTGTAGGGGCAAGGGTCAATCAATGCCTTCAAGGTGGGGAAGGGTCGATGCCGGCATACATGGATGTGAAAGGGGCACGAGGACGGGCCAGTCGGGTGCACGATTCGACCGTTCTACATAGGCGCACACAAACGAAAACAGCTGTGTTGGAATACTATCCCACAGCCAGTTTAGTCGGACGGCAGCAATCGCTGGACGTTTCTACCTCTTTCGCGTAAACGCATACGTACGTATCGTCCCGCTCTACACTTTGCGCCAGCCGTGCGATCGCCAGTACGCTAACGACAGTAGTGGTATCATGTTCTCGTACCAACCCTTTTCTCGTAGCTGTACGTTAACGACAAACACTCGCACAGCCGTCAAATTGTCGACAGGAGCAAATCCTTCGTCCGCCAGGCAACACTACTATCGGAACCTCGCCCAAAAAAACACGCACAGCAGCAGCAGCAGCAGCAGAAGCAGCGGCGGCGGCAGCACTGCGTGCGTTGCTGAAAACTAACGACAAAAGCGGGTCTATGGCGAAAGCTCGCATGGCTGCTGTCGCCGGGTGCGAATCCTTGGCACAACAGGCTGCACCACACAGCAGTAGCGCCGCGCGCGTTGCCGACAAAACCAAAAGCTCAATGCGTCTGTCCTCCGCGAGTCTGGCTCACCTGCAGGTCTACCGTGAAGGCTCGCATGGCCGCTATTCGGTCCGCGCGGTCTCGTTCCAGGCGGGCTTCCTCCTTCTTTAACCTCGCCTCCTGCGCCACCCTGCTTCGACGCTTTCGCTCTCGCTTTTGAGTATCTGCCATTGGGGGCGGGAAGCGGAGAACGAAATCAGAACAAAAACGTGAGCAACAACGACACAATACACGCGAAAAAGTGAAAATTAGTAGACGCAAACAACCGAACACCAACAGTAGATGCAACAGCAGCAGCAACAACAGAAACGAAAGAAGCAAACACCCACAACATCAGCAGCAGCAGCATCAGCAACGACAACCACACCAACGCAACATCAGCGACAGAAACGGCAGAAGCATACAACAAAAGCAGCAGAAACGATAGAAGCAAACAAAACACCAGCAGCAGCACCAACAACAGAAAATACAAGAGCAAACAATAACAAAAGAACAACAACAACAGCTAGCAGCAGCTGCTGTGACAGGGAGAGGGAGAGAACGATCACCTTCGCGAAACTTGCGGCTCGTCTCGTCAGACACCAGGTCCAACATGTCCACCTCCAGAAAGCTGATGTCGCAGTGGATGGGAAGGTGGCCCAGAAACGGCAGCCGCTTTCTCAGCTCCGGCGTAAGCTTGACCGTCTCCACCTCCAGCACCTTCAAAACAACGCAAGGGAGCATCGTTAAGACGCCGTACGTTTCCCGGGCTTGCAGAGGTGTTCGTCCGGCAAATCAGTGTCACACAGGTATCGTTTTTCGTGGGAAAATAAACTGTGCTTCTGGTTTGACAGCAGCTCGTCCGCACGGCAAGGTGAGCCGCACATTCTCAGAACAACGGCTTCAGGCCTCTTCCAGCGGCCAAAATACAGCACAAAAAAAAACGGTTTCAGGCGTTGTCCGGCGGCCATTCCAGAGCAGAGATCTTCTTCACGCCACCACAACACACTCCCGAACCCGCGGCATGACGAGTGAAGTAAACGCTGTACAGAGCGGCAAAGAGTGTCCCGAACAGCAGCATTCCCCAAGAGAGACGAAATTGGAAGGAGCGTCCGGTTTACAAGCAAACTAAGGGTTCAGGCGTGATAATCGAGGAACACCAAGCCATCAACAGCTTCCTTGCACACGGCGACGCACGTTACACCCTTTACTTAAGAGTTAGAGTACGCATTTGCCCTTCAACCGAACCAATAAGTGCACCCAGCAGACTGCTCGTGCCATTGACATGCATGCGGAGGCTAAGGCTGAGGCTTACAAGCATGCCCCAAGAGAGACTTTGAACACCGAGAGAAGCGTCCGCTGCACTAAACCAAACCAGAGGGCTGCAGACGTTTTGTCAATCTTGTGCATGCTGTGCATCATATACCCACCTTTGCGTCAATCCTTGGGGGAAGCGGCAGTCCCCTCTCCGCATCCTCCAGCAGCTGTCGCATGTCCAAGGGGTGCAAGAACGCCTTCTGCCCGTCAACAGACTGAAAGAACCTGAACGGCCCGCCGCCTCCCTCCCCGCCTCCGCCGCCCCCTCCCCCGTGAGCACCAGCGGCCGCGCTGCTAGACCTCGTACCGAGCGACGGTTTGTCGCTGCTGCTGCTTCCTTTCGCGCTTGGTTGGGCGGCCTCTGGTGCTACCACCAATGACCCGCTAGATGATCCACCGGAGCCCCGTCCGACAGTAGTCCCAGCGCCATTTTCCAGTCCCACAGGGGAAGAAGAATCAGCCTCAACCCGCTGAGCACTATCAACTCTCCTGCCACCACCACTAACACCACCACCACCACCATGTGGCGGGGTCTCCGCGGAAATACTCTTGGTTCCTGGGGGGGTAGCGTCAACCGCCGGGCTACCCGATGCCACGAGCCCCCCTCGCCCTACCGCCGTCCGTTCTTGAGGCTTCAGGCCGCTGGTAGCAGTCTTAGCAGTGATGGTCGTCGGAGGCACGCCTGCAAAGCGATCTAACTGGGCCTTGACCAAGGCTTGCGCCTGGCTGATGTAGGGCACCCACTCCGTTTCCCCGGACGCGATAGAGCTATGCCGGAAGGAGAGTAGCGCCATTTGCTCGGCGGCCGCCAGATCTCGAAGCGTGCTGGGTGGGACATGGAGAGCAGGCGGAGGGGGTCGTCAGAAAAGGGAACATAATTCCCTGCTACAGTACCGTGGTTGCAATCGTGAGAACCATGCCCCTTCCATGACCGATTCTCGAAAGCTCGATTACACCGTTAGCAAGATTAGCTTCGGGGCGGAAAACGGCGGTGTTGGAACCGCCGTCTCATCGGGAGTTTTCCGAAACGCAACATCATTCGATTATGGAACGTTGGTTGTGTCGGAGAGTTTGAGCTTGACAAAGATCGGTCCGGGGTGTGTGGGATCTTAACTCAACCCACGGTATGCTCGTCTATCACGTCGTAAGATTTACGAGCATCCACAACCTATTTAGTGGATGGGAGACGCCGACGCTGGTGAGCTGAAGTGCACTCTAGTACTCCTCATTTTCTCCCAAGAAAGGAGAGACCATTTTTCAACGCGAGACGCCAAGACCGCCGTAGTCCAACGTAACGCACAAAAAACAGAAGAGCTCGGCCCGCGGTACCTCGACCACCGTCGCTTCGATGATGACAAAACCAGAAAATAACGACAGAGCCGCACCCACACAGCGGTCGCCCCCCGCTCTGAGGACACCGTACACTATGTATTGCGGTTTTTATCCGAAAACAGTGTTCGCAAAAGCGGGGAAGTCGCCTTGAAAAAGTTGTACCCCCCTTCAGCTGCCCTTACATTCTGCGCGGCACCATTGCCGTTGTTGTTACTGTTGTCTCCACACAAAAAACCGTTCCGGTCTCCGCTCACTAAATCCGTACTGGTACTTGTCCAACTGACGCGAACGTCATCCGTTATCACAAGCCAACTACCCAAAAGCACCACTATGCTGCTGAAAATAATGGTGTCCACAAACCGTGGAGTGTCCCTAACCTTGGCGCCTTTAAAGCGAGGACGGCACGAGGCGGGAGTTATCATCATCACCTGGGCGCAGCCCTCACGAGCCTCGAAAATCGCTCCGACCCATCACCCTCCGCGGGACAAACGCCCCCCGCCGCCGCCCAGCCCTCGTCCACGGCCCCCCCGCCGCCACTACCCCCCCCCGGAATACTAGCCGTTGCTCCCCCGGGGACGCCAGATGCTGTCCCCTTGTCAGATGCGCTTTGTACGGGCACGAGGGAGGATCTTTTTCGCCTCAGGAGGAGGAGGCTGGCGGTACCTCCCGGGACGTAGGGGCGCACGTCCTGGCAGGCGGCGCGGCGCAACTGGTTCCTGCGCGAAGCATGGTAGGAAGGGAGCCAACAAGAACACGGGGCAGAGGAGCGGTGGGGGGGGCAGCTGATAATGGGCGCCTAACAAGGAAGGGGCATTTAGTCTGTAGAATGACTTGATTTATTCCGTCTATGCCGCCGTTTCACCTGCCTTTTATGGGGCGACCGCCTTGTTCACACAGACCTACGTATTCGGGGACCCTCACTGCAACGCCAAACGCGCAGCAGCGTGAGGAATACAGAAAGAAAACGGTCTCCGTACTGTAGACGGTACAATAACCAAATCTTGGGGAATTGCGAGAGAAAAAAAGCAGTTTTCCGGGTAACCCGGGTCTTTCTCAAGGCCCTCAACCCCAAGCGCGGATGAAGCGACGAATGAATGTATGGTCGTTGATTGTGGACACCGTGTTCAACATGGCCTTAAACACAAAAACTACGGGGTGAGAAACGATACCCCACACAGCTCCACACCCAGTGATAATTATCACAACCAAAATGTTACGATCGGGGTGTGTCATATTGTGTATGTACGTTTTAGACGGTGGCCGTCGCAAGCTTAGCACAGGGACCGTCTACAAGACGTGTCCTCCGTATATGCATATGAACAAAGCTAACGATCACCACAACAGCCACCATGACAATCCTGAAACATATGCCAGACTTAGAACTCCGTCATACCAGGTGCAATTTCATAATTTTCGATAAGTGAGAGTTGGCCCCGACTTGTCCAATATTTTGTCTTCACAGTGCGTCACAAAAAAGCGCTAGCGGTGGGAAAGGTTCCGTCCTTTTCTGTCTCCATTCTACATAACCCATCAGTGCTTTAGCATCATCTTCTCGTCGAGTACGGTATTATAGCATGTTGTTGTTGTTGTTGTTGTAGTTGCTGTTCTCTTCACGAAAACAAACCGTTCTTTCTCTCTACCCTGTACCTTCTTCTGTCCGTACTATAATAGTCTAGCACTTGACTTACGCGGTCGATTCTCAACAAAACAGCACATGACGGCATCACCTTTTACTCCCTCGCCACACTGCCGCACAGTACCCACTACACACTACACACACACACAAAAGAGCCTCCGTCTTCATACCTTTGCATCTTGTCGAAACACAGCGGGCATCTCGCGGAAGCCTCGCCGTCCAAGTGCCTCAGGATGCACACCAGGCAGAAAGGCCCGTGTCCGCACTTGGTCACCCTAGGGGCCACCGGCACCCCCAGACAAATCGGGCACGTCCAATCTCCCTCTTCCCCCGTCTCATCCTCTTGTGTACCGTCGTCATCAGCAGCACCGTCGCCGCTGGGCGAGGCTACCCTCGACTGAACCCCATCGGACATCGCCAACGCCAACGGTGACTCCGCCGCCGCTGAGGCTTCGCGAGCGGCGGTGGCGGCGGCGGCGGCGGCGGCGGCGGCGGCGGTAGGTTTCTTCCCGCTGCTGCTGCTGGTGCTGCCCCATGATACCCCTTCCTCCGCAGCAGCACGCAAGACTGTCAGCCCTTTGAACCCTGGGGGTACCCCCTCCCGCTCTGCGGGGCCCCCTTCCTCCTTCGGGGCAGCAGCAGTAGCAGCACCGGACAAACATCCCGACGCATCGCTAGTCCCCTGGGGTGGTGGCGGTGTACCGGTTGCGGGCGGGGTGGGGTTCGGCTTGACCTTTACCGCCGGGGGGGGGGATACCGCCTGCTTTCGCCTGGAAACCCGTCGAAACAACCGCACGGTGTCAACGGTGTCCCAGTCCACCAGCACGTCGGGGTCGAAGAAAGCCTCCTGGAGACCCGGGGACGCGGACCGAGCGTCCCCTGTCGTTGTCGTCGCTGACCAGGCTGGATTGTGGAGGAGGAAGTGGAAGTTCGCCTGCAGGGCAGGGCAGACAGGACGGTTTTGGTCGGTGATGTGGAGACACAAAATACGCTGCTTGTTTTGTCCAGATTCACGGGGTGTTGAAGCAACACCAAACAGCTACGCATGGCATCTTCGTTTGTCCTGGGGAGTCAAAGCAACACGATGAAACCGCTACCGGGTTAAATTGGTACTGGTACATATTAGAAGAGTTGACTGCGGAGGCTGCACAGTGCAACAATCAGGCGAAAAGGATGGGACGATCTTCGGACCCCGAAGAGTTCGGTGAGTTGACATCCTGCCCTGCCAGCTTGTGTGCTGTAGACGATCATCACAAGCGGTTGAGACAAACAAAAAGGCAGGCGAAATATTTTGCACGGCTACTTGACCTCACAGCTTGCAAAAAAAAAATGCAGAAAACAAATATATATATGGCTGACAAGAAGTTGAGGGAGAAAGAAGAACAGCACCTACCTGCAGAAACTGCTCCTTGCTCATTGGCCCGCGCGTTGCACCGCCTCCCCACACCCCCCCCCCACCCTTGCTTCTGCCGGAGCCCCCCCCGCCTCCGCCCCCCCTTCGAGTCCTGCTCCCTCCTCCACCCTCCGCGGCCACGTTCGCTATAGGCTGGAACTGAAAGTTCAAGAGGTGGTTCGCGTTGCCGCCCTTGCTACTGCCCCCCCTGACCGCGCCGCCGTTCTTGGTCGCGTACCCCCCCTTGGCGGCGTTCGCCCTAGTAGAGCTGCTGCTGCTGCTGCCCCCCGCCCCGTTCTTCACTCGGCCTTTGCCATTAGCGCTCCCCGAAGCGGCAGGTGTGTTGTGACTAGGATCTGGTCTACTGCCACCGCTGGGCGGGGCGGCACCCGCAGATCTATTCACGGAGCCCCTTGCGGTGCTGCTCGTCCTGGCCTTGGCGCTGTTGCGTCGATCGGGGACCGGCGTAGTAGTAGTAGCCTCGGCCGCCATATCGGCGACGGTTCCATCGTCTGCTGCAGGAGGAAAGGATGATCCCCCTCCTCCTCCTCCTCCTCCTCCTCCTCCTCCTCCTCCTCCACCTCCTCCTCCTCTCCGACGCCTAGTGGTACCACCGTCTCCACCACGCCGGCCCCCTCCGCCCGCCTGCTGCTGCTGCTGCTGCTGCTGCTGCTGAAGTGATGTTGGTACCCGTGGCTGGTTGCCACTGCTGTTGGCGGTGTTAGTGCCACTGACGTCATTACCGCTGTTGACTGGCTCTGACGGCGGGGAAGGGGTCCTCTGGGCCTGGTAGGATTTTTCCGGCACGTGTAACCGTCACAGCACGAGAATAAAAAGCCGTCAAAAGAACGCGCTTATCGTACAGCAGTATCGTCAAGAAAGAGGCATTCTTCGTCCATGAAAAAGGTCGCGGCAAGTCTTTGTCTGTCTAGGCGGTCGGCGCAAAATACGGGTCATCCTTGTCCTTGTCCACACCGAAAGAAAGAGGAAGCGGAGAGAGAGAGATGGCACCCCCCCCAGACCAGCTTTCAAAGCGCAATTGTTCCACGACCAACATTGTCTGTACCGTACCGTATGCCGTACCGTGGTATTTTCCTTATGAGTCGGAGAGATGGCACCCCCCCTAGACCAGCTTTCAAAGCGCAATTCTTCCACAACCAAGGAAATTTACGGAAAGCCCTCGACGACATGGTTCCAAAACCACCACTGTTGGTGTTGGCAGGCGCCATCTTGGTTCTGGAGAAATAAATCGGTCCAGAGGGGTTACCATCTCTCCGCCTCTTGGGGGCATGTGTGGCTTAGGCTTCTCGCGAAAAGCCAGCGATGTCTTCTTGCACTAGTGCTCTTTCTGAGCCTCGAGGATGGCTAGGCACGGGTAGGATGCCTGCTGCGTGCCCACGTTCTTTCGAGTCTTTAAATATTATTCCTTTAGGGGTCCACTCATCTTCGTGCTTGGCGCTGTACCAGAATCAGCTTCAATGCAACTTGCAATCTTTGCACTCTACTCGCGCGATTACAGAAAGCGCTATTATAGCACCACCTAAAAACCTCTTATGTTGTGCCCGTGCCCGGGTTTTGTGTCTTGTGGCGTGAAACCTGACATGGACTATATATAGGATTAGTGTAGGTTCCTAATCTGGGCGTCTGTTGCCATGGTCAATTTCTTAAACTTATCCCTGTTTGAGCCTGAATTTCTCAACTCTCAAGACTCGTGGGTGGTGGTGCTAACTGCACTCTACACCACAGGCGCTTCTGAACCTCTTTCTAATGTTGCTCGACTTGAGTCTGAGGCGTGTCTGACGGGTGTTCCTGTGCTCGTGGATGGCACGTCCTGTCCATTCGACTACTTTCGCTCGGCGGTGTGTGTTTACAGCAATTACCCTGCGGTGAAGCTCGTCCACTCGGGCGATAGTTGAGGTATGAGGCCCAACGCGTGTCGTTGGAACAACGCCTGGCAAGTCTGTGGTGTGTGCGACAAGCCAGGGCGATGCTAGACTTGATCAAACTAACGCAATCAGCTTCCACTGCCAAATCAAATCCAGCAAATCGCATCGGCGAGCCGGTTGACACAGGGTGATTGATCTACACACATCGGATGGACCAAGGCATCCAAAACACACACCGAACGAACGCACCTGGCCTGCACCGCTTTTCGCGGAAGCACCGGCCCCTTGCCGCTCTTGCGGGGATGGCGACCCACCAAACGAAGGGGTGAATGTCGCCGCTCTCGCATCAAGCCTGCGTGCCATGGTATCCTCCACCCGGGAGCTCTAACCCTAACCCTAACCCTAACCCTAACACTAATGACAACCTCCCTGCCGAAGCAGATCCAGACCAATCTCTAACTTGTTTACTATCCCGAAACGGCGCGTGGTGTCCACGCAGCCGCTCCACGAGGAGGTGGGGTGGCCCCAGCACGTTCGTCTCCGTCTTGTGCTGGTCCCTCGCTGCTGATGCCGTCCGTGCCAGTTCCTGGTGGTGATTGTGCGCAGGCCGCCGACCGGAAACGCGATGGAGAAACAATTGCGAGTCATAATCAAAGTTGGGACTTGCTATCACAGGAAACTCATTCATTTTTCCCATGGTATCCAAGAGCAAACACACAGAATAGTCATTTTGGTTGTCGACACACCGTGGCTGGCGGCGTGCCGGAAAGCACCGTAAGACCTAGGCTGTACGCCTGTGGGCGATCGGCGCAGACATGCGCATGATGTTCGTTCGTGGTTGATGGTTGATGGCCGGTGCCACGGCGAAGAGGAGGCTGCTGCTGGTGTGCAGTAAAGGGAGGGCAAAACGCTCGTTCGTGTGAATCATCTGATCGGCATAATAGGACGAGTCCGTCTCTTCTCCCTCGCTTCCATACAGCCGTGGCTGCGACGTGAGTGAGAGGGTCGAAATCGGTCGTCATGGACTCGACCCGCTATACGCTACTGCTGTAGCCCCCTCATTCCGGTACAACACGGGGTGCCGATATAAGAGGGGCTCTGATACAAGAGGGGCTCGTACATAAGAGGGTCGAAGGCCATTGTCACAACACCCTTTTACCGACGACTCTATGCATATTATTGTGGTGATGTCCAAAACACCCACAACCCAACTGCAAACATTCCTGAGGTAACACACTGGCAGACGAGGCCGCTGCCCGTATGGGGAACGTTTGTGCAAGTACATGCTCATGTCTACTTTTTCACATGGAAGGAAGTATGCCTATATGTAACAGTTCTATCATTTGTGTTCGGCGTAACTTTCGAGTATTTCCCATTTCCAGCGGGCCGCTCTCCGTTCAAAGATCGGTTGTCTCGAGCCCTGACAGACCAGCATTTCTCCCATCATTTTTCACTTGGATTTAGAGTTCATTCTGTCTTTCCGCTTCTGGGCATGTTTCCGCTCCGCCGCCGCTCCGACCAGCACCAGCACTCTGTCTGCTCTCGGTTCGTTCTCTTCGCTCTCCGTCTGTCTGCAGCTCATTTCTGCACGCCCAGCATTCTGTCTGCTTTCGGTTCGTTCTCTATGTGTCCTCGCATCCGATAAAGGAATAAAGCGGGCCGCTCTCCGTTCAAAGATCGGTTTTCTCGAGCCCTGACAGACCAGCATTTCTCCCATCATTTTTCACTTGGATTTAGGAACGAACGATTTCTTTCAAGTCTCTTCGTCTCGGAACACAAATATATACTTGGAGCTCTGGAGCCCTAAAATTCGATTCGCACGTCGCGCTCCCCCCCACACCTCTCACTCCCCTACACCTCCCACTTCTACCAGTGCCTGCATCTTTCCTACCTCTGCAAGCTTCATGTCATCGCGCAACATTTCAACTCGTCTCCTGCCCCCAAGCGCAAGCCTGGGTCCGACTACGTTCTCGGTGAGGTGTTGGGTTATTGCGTAATATAGCTCTGGAGCCCTAAAATTCGATTCGCACGTCGCGCTCCCCCCCACACCTCTCACTCCCCTACACCTCCCACTCCCCTACACCTCCCACTTCTACCAGTGCCTGCATCTTTCCTACCTCTGCAAGCTTCATGTCATCGCGCAACATTTTCAACTCGTCTCCTGCCCCCAAGCGCAAGCCTGGGTCCGACTACGTTCTCGGTGAGGTGTTGGGTTATTGCGTTCGCCCAGAGTGTGACGGAGCTAAAGTCACCCGGCGCTGTTCAACGTTCGGCGGCTGTGAGAATTCCTCACAAGGCTGCAAGTACAAGATATTGGTACTCTCGATCCCGTCGCCCTGCGCGACTTGCCTTACGGACATCAAGCCCGGCGCCGTGTGCTTGGGAGTCCCGAACCCGCAGGCGGAGAAGACGAAGTCCGGCAAAGTCGGTGCGTTGTGTCTTTGGTTTTTCTTTTTTGGTTGTTCTATTGCTCGGTGTGTGTTGTGGCTTTTTCTCTCCGTGAACCTTTCGTTCTATGCGCGTTCCCACACCATTATGGACTTCCACATTTGCATGAGTCTCTATGCCTGTCTTGCACCTCCTCCACGGTTTTCGTCCAATCCTTCTCCAGGTAGCCTCTCCTGGCTATTATTGAACCTTTTCGATCATCGTGCCTCACACTAAGTTTGTTCACACAATCATTTTCCATGCACACACAATTTTCTCACATCCATCACTTTTTCCTTTACACGATCGCTGCTGTCTCACGCTTTGAAGCCTACGTCAACACCCACCTCAAGTGGGAGGACTGCCTTGGCACGAAGCTCAAGCTGACCAGCGGCCACGCATTCTGTTTTATCGAGAAAGTCGAAGAAGGCGACGACCGCATCGACGTGAGCATCTCCCTGATTGTCCACTCTTTAGTTCCTCTCTGAGTCATTCTTTTTCCCTCATTTTTTTCTCTTCCAATTTTTCTGTTTTATAACGTAACCTCGTGTTTTTA
>FN649739.1:0-211210 GCA_000310025.1 Ectocarpus siliculosus | reverse complement strand
GGGGGGGGGGGGGGGGGGGGTACTCATAGTCGTCCATGTCATAGTCGTCAGACCATTGACCTCGCATCCCGGGAGGGAGCACACCGGGTTTTCAACGGACCAGGCCCTCACATCCCCAAGCGCGAAGCGCCGTGAGGTATTCAGCAAGTCGCACGGAGGGTGCGCTGCAACCTGCTAAGGGTGTTTGGCATCCCGTGCTTACTTCGTTGCATACGGATGACAGCTGGGAGTGGCGTACTTTTTTTTCTGGTGCTTTCACTTCCAGAAAAAGTTAGAACCACTGTGTAACTCCCTGGAGGATGCTTGACCAATTGTAGGACAACGTGGTGCGATCTTCCTTTTTGCCCTGAGTGGGGGGGGGGGGGGGGGGGTGATGGCCCAGCGTCCCCTGTTTTTTTTTCTTTCCTCTTTATTTGTCCCTTGTCGTGTAAACAATTTTTTTTGTTTGTTTCGGCTCAGTTGTGTTAACTGCTCTAGGCGCGTATAATGTGGTACGTCCACCAAACAGGGTTGTAAGGTACTTCTAGAGAAACAAATATAAAAAACCTGTAGCCCCAAAACTCTAACCCTTATCGTAACGACATCTCGAAGGGGGACAACACTTGGCATGCGGTTAAGAGCGGGGGTGGTCGTCTAGCGTCCCCGGATTTTGTTCGTGACGTCCTCTTGTTTTTTGGTTGTTTCCTCCCTCTTTCTTTTTCTTCTTGTTCTCTCCGAATGTGAATCATGAGTACTGCTGTATGATTGGAAGCGGAGAGTGCTCGGAAGCACGTCGTGCATGACGGACGAAATCGCTCGACGGTACATGTACTGCTGAACCCCTGGAATGCTGCTGTTGCTGCTGTCGTTGGTGGTGATGTTGCAGTTGTTGTTGTTATTTCCTCTGGTGGTGTTTGCTGTTTGCTGAGCTGCTGTTGCCGCTGTTGTGTGACGCCACAACGCCCCAACAAAACAAAAGGCATTCTCAGGCGACTCTTATCGCTTTCGCTGTTTTGACTCGTTGCCACGTACATACGGCAGGCGGAATCGTGATCGCGGAGGTTCGAAAGGACGACGCCACCTTCAACTGTGAGGACAGCTGCGTCTACGCCAATGACGGGCAGTGCGACGAAGACCGGGTACACTATTTCTAATATAAAACATTTTTTTTTTTACAAAATGCAACAATGTAATCTCTTCCACAGATAAGAGTCAGTATGCATAGAAACTCTTTTTTTTTTGTGTGACCCAAAACACAACAATTTGTAGTTCATGTGTACAACAATTTGTAGTTCATCTCTTCCACAGATGAAAAGAGTCTGTGATAGAATATCAATGCATTCATGGTGTTGTATGCATATGATGGCCAAGTTGAATTTCTACGGTTCCGTGAGCATCATACAGCGATATCTCCCCTGTGGGTATCTAACAGGCTCGACAAGACATTACAGGATACCATCTCGCGTGATTTTTTTGTCCTCACGATCTCTTTCATTGTTTTGCTGCCGTCTGACCAACACCGACACTCCCGGCAACCATCACTACCGAAAACTCGATACTAATAGCAGTGTCTGGGTGTTGCAGTTTTCGACTTTCTCTCGAACGATCTTATTTGTTATTTGTTCTTTGGGCGCGACGAATTCGGTCGTTTTTTCTTCTCTGTGCTCATGTATCCTCTTCGTATTGTTGTCTTGTGTGTTTCTTTCCAGGACGGAGTGGAGGCTGTGAACTGGTCTGGCGCCATGACGGACAGCATTGGAGAGTCTGAGTCGTTCACCAGCCAAGCCAGCGGTAGCAGGTGATGTCTCCAGTGTACTATTAATACTGCCCGCGGGACCATGAGCGGAGAATGGGATACCGCATAACCAATATGAGATACCGCGTAGCTAAGTCGAGAAAGGCGGGTGGAATCATGCACAGGGCCGCGTTTTATGACGTAGCGTCCGAAAGAGGAATACGCGCCGTCTCTTGAGAAAACAACAAACACGCTCCAAGAGGCCAAGCGTATGTACTTGTAGAATACTGCTGTACGGAATCACGTTGGCTGCAGTAAAAATACCAACCAAGCTCGACAACAGCAGCAAATAGTTCACTATGGACAGAAATAGAAGAAATCGAGCCGCGCGTAGGCGTGGGTGGGCTAATCAAACTTTCGGCGACTCCGTCCTGTTTGTTTTGCGGGGTGCGCTTGTGGAATACAGGTGATTTGGCCAATGACGTGTCCTCTTGTAATATAGGGATGCAACGCACTCCAGATGATCAGGCTTTGATGTGTACGCATTGGCTGCCTACCAGACTGCTATTGGACCAGACGACATGTCTGACTATCACAGCTACACTGGTGTCTACACTGGTGTCTTCAGGGTCTTTCTTACGCGGGACATTGCCCGTTGCCTACCTATGAATCGATCATTCATTGCGGTGCCGGCCCGCTCGTAAGAAACATGTTCGTCAGAAACCGAGGCTCAGATTTTAGACAAAGTCGGGGAAAAGGCCCTGAGAACTTGAGCTAGCGGCCGGTGCTACATGAAATCCTATTAAAAGCCTTTCCTCAGTAGTGGGGACGAAATAAGCTTTGAGTCCCTCTCAAAAGAGAGGTTTCTTGTGGGCGGGCCGGCACTGCTGTACTGCAGCACAAGTGGAAAGAAAGTAGTAGGTACAGTAGCTTGGGTCGTTTGGCGGGAAAGACGAATCAACAGCTCCCACGCCGCAGTTGATGGGAATTTGGTTGGCGTAACTTGGATCATCAACCGCACGAGACAATTCAACTTCATCGTAACTGACGCCGCGCTTAACGGAACTCTGTCTGACGATATCTGTGTCTTTTTTTTCAGGGGATATCTGGGAAGCTCCGCCATGCCAGGGGAAGACTCGGACGATCTCGTCTTGGTGAACTCCCCGAGCTGCCCACTAGGAACAGACTGCACGGACTGCGGGTTAGAGGTAACTCTTGCTTCGTTGTGGTCATCGTCGTTGTAATTGTTGCTGTAATTGTTGGTGTTGTAGGCTTTGTCCACCACCGTTGTCGTGGCCGCAGGTTTCTTCTGTTATGTACCGTTGACCCCAGAGCTATGATAGTATGTAAAGTAGGTGAGCTTTTTTCTTCCCCTTTGTGATCACTTTTGATCAGCATTCGTAGCATTGCTGTCGGGAAGGAGCGTTCCAATCCGTGGTCAGTCACACCAAAATGTTCCTCTCTCGGAGGCCCCCTACCCAAGTGCTTCCCTTCCCTTCCCTTCCCTTCTATGGCAACGGGAACATGCCACTTGGTACGGCTTGTTGGAATGAACATCATACCTATCGATTTTAACCTCTTGCCAACTCCTCCCCCCTCCCCGTGTTTTTTTGTCTTTGCTCTGTGCCTTTGGTTCGTCGGAGTAGCTGGCAGAAGACGGCAGGTGCACCAACACGTGCCGGTTCGCAAGAGATGGGGTGTGCGACGACCGGCGAGCGGTGGGATTGTGCGCCGACGGCACGGACTGTCAGGACTGCGGCCCGTGGGACCAATCAAATTTCACAGAGGCGAGTAGGGGTGGTGTAGAGAGGGTGGATTGTTGGTGCCATTGTGTTCGAGTTAAGAGAAAGAGTTTTTTTTTTGTTTTTGTTCTAGCGTACGTTTTGGCCGTCGCCCGCCCGAAGATCCTAGACACATATGGGGATTTCTTGAATTTTGCTATCAGTCGAACACGGTTTGAAGTCCAAGGGATACATGTGTTTCTTGTGTTTTTCTTTCATTTGCATCGACGGCGCTGACCGCCGCTACTGTAACCAATGAAACACGTATTTATCGTGCCAGCGGTAGGTGTGTGTGTCATCCCACTGTGTCTAGGCGCCGTATGCGTATACTTCCGAAAGTCTTTGCACCTTTCGGTGTACCTGTATGCGCTTGGTGCCAACCGGGGTTTCAAGGGAGTTTTGGACGTTCCTCCTGCCGTGCCTACGGTACCGTACGGTACCGTACCGTGCCGAACGTTCTCGCTCTGTGTACTGTAATATGTATTTTTGTTTCAGTGCTGTTTTGCGATGTTTTTTGTCTTAGGCGCCGAAATCCAAGGGCCACCAGCACAAGGACATCAAAACGTTGATCCTGGTCTTTCTGCTATTACAAATTGCGTCTCAGCAGGAATAATGCGCTGTCGCTTTTTTGCCTCATGTGTGCGACTTGTTCCTGTCTAGAAGAACGTGATGAACAATTTTCACGTCCACTGAAGCCTATTCCGGGCAGCCACGCTGCGTAGGACCGTTTGTTGACAGTCCCTCGGCTAGTTGAGCCGCAATTATGACCGGCTGAGTCACGAGTTTCCGTCATGAGAGGAGGATGGCGATCAAGCCCTTAGGATTGGTGGTGTCTCTCCCCTCTCTTGCGGACGTGCTACTGCCCTCTTCGTGTTGGATCCGTCCTAAAGGCCAGTGGTATTCCCGCACCATGCGTTTGATAGTGCGCCGCCCCTACATAGCAGAAGGGCGTGACGACCCCCCCCCCCCCCCCCTCCCTTCTTCTGCCACCGTGCAGGTAGTGGAGTACGCGACGAGCTTTTCGGACGCGTACGACGACGACGGGTTCTTGGCAAACGATGCGAATCATCCCATCCTGGACGGACAGACGGGCAACGGCATCGGCCGTTTCAAGAGGGTGTTCGTCAAGCACAACTCTATCCGCAAGGTGTGTGTGTGTGTTTTTTTTTTTTTTTTTTACGCGCCGGAGTCGCACCAAAGCAGAAGCTTCGATTGGTCGTCTCACATTTTTGCTGTTTACACAGGACAAGTTCTTTTTTTTTCGTGTGTTTTTGGTAGAGGAGAGCAGTGAGTGATGGAAACACCTAACCCGCCATGCCATCTGATGTGTCTTCAATTATTTGTTTCGACCGCTAAAGCCAGCTGGTCAACCAATGCATGTGTGTGTGTGTGCTTTTTTCGTTTGTTTCCCGGCGGTTTCAGGAGTCCGATAAGGCCGAAGGCGTTTTCATGGAGACCCTGTGGGCGGCGATTGTGCTGGTGGGGTGTTCGGTGACTACTTACCTCACGGTTCTCGTCGTCAGGTGAGAAAATCAACAAACATTAACAACAAACATTAACAACAAACATTAACAACAAACATTAACAACAAACATTAACAACGAACATTAACAACGAACATTAACAACAAACATTAACAACGAACATTAACAACGAACATTAACAACGAACATTAACAACGAACATTAACAACGAACATTTACAAGCATATTGTGCTACAGCAAAGTATAGATTGTAGCGCATTGGGTGTACCCTGGTTTGTTGTCCTCGCCAAATGAGCGGATTGGCTTTTGTAGTCATGGCCCTACCAGCAAAGGAAGGTGAGAAACAAGCCACCCGCAGCAAACACATTTGTGCATATGGGCCAATTAGAGAAAACCTGATTTTTTCCTCGTCACACCGAGCGGCGGCTGTTCTAGTTACGGCACTCATAAAGGAAGGTGAGACGAAACAATCATACCACAAGAAGAGAAAATTATATTCACAGTACGTGCGATATACAAAGCGGAGAAATGTTGAGATTTTTCGTAAAATGTCGAGCAGCGACAATTTTCAGTCATGGCACTCGAAAAGAAGGAAGGCGACAAACAACCGTAAACGAGAAGACAAAAGAGAAGAGCACTCCCACCCCCTGGTGACTTGAGAGGTTTTGCTCTGGTCGAGCGTCTTTGAAGCTTTGTTTACCAATACCGTTGCGACGATAATTTCCTATCCATGCCCGCTGCTTTTCTCCGTGGCAGGTGTGCGAGAGGCGAGAAAGTGGAGTTGCCCGTCCCTACCAACCCGGACCTCGATCGCTCTCGAAGATGATTGGCCCGAGCGATTTTTTGGCGCGAGTTGATTGGTCGGAGATGGTGCGGGTCAACCGGTGTGATGCGATTTGTTGGAGAATGCTGCCTCTCGGCGTGGCAGGAAAAACGATCGGGATAATCGATCACCATCGTCGTGTTCCAGAGATTCCCACGCAAGGGGATGGGCGGGGCGAATGCCATGTTGTCAGGGCGAGGGTGTAGGACAAGTGGCAAAGCCGTTGCTCAGGCATCGCCTCTTGGAAAGTGTCGGTTGAAACATGTCATGTGGCGGTATGCCTAATAGCTGGGGCCCGATTGCTTGGAGGGAGGCGACTGAGGTGGTACGTGACTTGGCTTTGTGGTCGGTCGAACGCGATTGTCCTGGGTCCAGAACATCGCTGATTTGGTGTGTCAGGTCAATTTTTGTCTTTCACCGCAACGCTATTGATCGTGTGCAGCAACGAGTCGGTTTTCCTTAAGGAAATACCGCCCCATGACGAGGAGGTCGGATGCCGCGCCCAGAAACTGTGCTCTCCGGAGATCATGTCACCCTAACATAACATATGTAGTTAGGTCTAGTCGCACCCCGGCCCCGGTGTTGAAGGTTACTTTTATTTTATTTCAAGTTGGAACACTGTTGGAGGATTTTTTGAGGGGGGGGGGGGGGGGGGGGTTAGGACCCATTCACGTCGAACGCTTGCATGGTCGTGATTATGGCGTATTACCCCGTTGTTCCCCTTCTGTTTGATGGCGGCGTCTTCTCACCTGTAGGATGCGCGCTTGGGTAAACGCAGGGTCCTTATCCTACCGGGACGGCCGCTAACCCTAAGAAAACCCTAAGCGCGACGTTCTAGATCCTGGGGTAGGTATGTAGTCTCCACCTTTGTCATGGAGAGCGCTCGTTACTGGAGAGCCAGTCCCCTGCTCTCGTCAGTTGACGTTCGTGCTATAAGTGGATGAGGCTAACTCATTGTTTGTGTCCTAGTGACGGGGTGAAATCGCTGGTAGTAGGAACCACGAGGTCCGTCTGTATTTTTCATGCTATGGTTTTATTGTGGGTTTTTTCGTGTATGTGTTTTTGGTTCTCCAAAAAAGACAAGAAAAGAGACCAAGCTCGTCTTGGGGGGTTGGGGTGAGTCGAGCTCTGCTCTACTCGCGGGTACTGCTGTAGCTCTTGAAAAGCCTGTTCGTGTGCTTGTGTTTGAAACATTCTAAATCGCGTAGAAATACCGGCGCTTACACTACGCGGACGCGCACGCTTATCGAAGACGGTGTCTGCAACTGCCCGCATCCCGCGATTTTGGCTTTCGTGGGTCTCCCTCTCTTCGTGTATGGCAAGGATGGATGGTGTCTTGTTCGCTCGAAGAAGAAAAACGGGTGTGTTTTGCTTTTGTTGTTTTTTTTCAGCACTTCGTGTTTGTGCCTTTCCGGTTGTTTTAGTCACGTCTTGTCGACATTTTGACTCTTGAATCCAGGAAGTCTGATCGCGTAATATGGTAATGCAGTGCAATTTTGGTTGTGGGAGCTTTCTCTCCTGTTTTTGAATGTAGAATGCGACGGGCGCATGTTTTTCTGTAAAAAAATATTCCGCTGCTCTTTTTTGGGAGGCGAGGGCGTCAATGAATGATCGATTCAGTTTAATTTGTGAACTCGACTTGATTGTTGCTGCCGTCGGGTTGCGTTTTTTTTCCTGCGACCGCCTCCTTTGGCTGTTGGCAGTTTCGTCCCGAAACAAAGTAGTAGTACGGGTACACTGACTGTTTCGCGGATCATGTGTCGAGTCCAGCAGCTGTACAAAACCGAGCTAAATACACGGGCTGACATTCTTCGTGCAACATGCATGAGGCTGCTGGAAGAAGAGGGTAGCCCTGCCATCATGTACATTTCGACTACTGCTGCTGTACCCCATGCCCCATACAGAACGCGGTGCCACTTCATCAAGAACATGGGAGTGATCCTTCAATCCGAAATTCTAACAAAGAGAAAAAGACGCCCGCTGATTGGATGATGCGGATAGTGTGTGCAGGTATATACAAAACTGCCCCCCCAAAGGAGCGTTTTCTTGTCTGAAAGCCATTTTCTTTTCTTTTTTTGTCTTCACTTCAAATCAGCGCTCACAGCACTTGCGCCGTTTGCTCCAACCCGTGACCACAGAAAAGTTATTCCTCTCCCTGAGGGTGCCTATCCACTACCCACCCACCCCTTCCTGCGAAGCTTTGCCCTCGACTTTTTATGCGTTAAGAGTGACGCACTCTCTTCCCTTTGTGTACACGCGAACTAGCGCTTTCCACCCAGGCCAGGAACGAAAGCGAGAGAAAACCTCACTTCGCAAGGAACGCTCGCTTGCGTCGGGATACGAATCCCTGACCCTGACCACTATAATAGAAGGTCTTCGAGGATATCAACCAGACTACCGGGACGACCGACATTCAAATGCCAACAGCTGGCGGGAGCGTGGTAAACCCGGGACGAGGTTCTCAAGCTACTCCTCTAGAGAGAAAGCGAGACTTTGTAACAACCCAAGGTCTAGGTTGCCCAGTGCCTCCTGCCATCGGTGGGCGAGGTGCTTCTAGTGCTTCTTCCGCACTTGCTCCTAGAGTCCTAGAGTAGAAAGAAGCGCTTGCCACCCAAGCACAAATCGAAGCGGCGCAACTTCGCTGTTGAACTCGCGGTATCGTCCCGCGAATTGACCTGTCATGTACCCTCTTACTCCTCCACTCTACAAAGCATCCACACTAGACTATAGTTGCCCCCGCCTGCCTCGGCGCCCCCCTTGTGGAGTTCAAAGAAGGAGACAACAATGCCCTTCTTCGCGAGCTAAAACAGAGTGGAAGAAGATGGGGGGCCAATAAATGGCCCCTAAAGTCTATCTAGCCCTAAACCTTGAGGGTGTAGTCAAAAAGTGTTCATACCTAAGAACTTGAACTCCACCGTACACTAACTTGGTTTCCCTCAAAGAGGAAGTAAGCCGCTACCTTATTCAGGGCTGTCGAAACAACAGTCGTTTCTTCAGTGGTCGCGCAATCTGCGCCTCGAAATAACGCGTGCGGCTACTGTAGAAGCAGAGGACCAACTCTGCCCAGCAAAACGACCCAGAATCATATATCAAAACACGGTGCCGTCACTGACGATCTCGATGGGGGGCCCGCAGGTCTGCGGCCTGAGCGTCTTTGCCATGTACCGGCCGGCCTTCCACGTGCCCCCTTCAAGCATCTGTTCCGAGAATTCGTCAGGGGGAGGTGGGGTCAGCATCTTCCGACAGTTACACAGTTCGCCTCTTGTTGAGGACGGGCGTTGGTGATCGCAAAAACAATACAATACGCACCCTGCTTGGACAAACTACAACGCGGCAAAAGGAGCAGAGGCGGCACCATTTAGAAAAGGTGGCGAAGAATGGGGGTAGCTGGGAGGGGGGTGATTCTGCATGCCCTCCCCCCCCGAATCGGTGTTGGCTTCAGCGGCAGAAAGTATCTGGGCAACAAAATCACTAGGACGCGAACGAGCCGGGACGCACGAGCAGCTTCAATCGGTACCCAAATCGAAAACAAAAAACAAGCCTCGATCAATCAAAGCATGGCGGCCCCCAACCGCTACAAAAACAAAAACAAAAACAAAAACAAAACAGGCGTGATGCCATCGCTTCTTGTCGTTTCTCCTTGTCAAATACTCCGTGTACCGAACTCGTCCTGGACTCTGTGTGGTACATCCGTTGTGACAAAAACAAAGACGTATTTTTCCTGATATCGGGTCCGTATCGTACATCATACACACACGCCACAAAAAAAAACAGAACGGATTGAAGTGTGTGCCCACCGGCGGCGAGCCACGTGACAACAGCACGTACCTGTTCGAACCGATCCGCCAACACTTAGGGTGAGGCGGGTTAGTTAGGGTTAGGGTTAGTTAGGGTTAGGGTTAGTTAGGGTTAGGGTTAGTTAGGGTTAGGGTTAGTTAGGGTTAGGGTTAGGTAGGGTTAGGGTTAGTTAGGGTTAGGGTTAGTTAGGGTTAGGCGAGTTAGGGTTAGGCGAACGAACCCCCTGCCTCGCACCTTGACCAGCGGAAACTCTTTCTCCGTCTTGCCCAGCTTTTGTCGAAGGGCTGCCGCGACCTCGTCCAAGAGGCACACCGTCAGCGCTCTCCACTCCACGATAACCTGCACCGGAATAGGGTTAGGGGGGTTAGGGCTAGAGTTAGGGTTTCATACATGTACATGCGATCGACAAAGAAAGAAGAAATCTCAAGCACGAACACAACGCCAAATGGGGACTTCCCACATTACACTACAATACTCTTCCTCTTCGACTTGGTTGTCGGTGTGATTTGTGATTCGAACGGCCCTAAAACAAAAGACACAATCACCTCGTACACGATTCCTGGCGAGGCAGCGCGATATCATAAGTTCCAATCACGCGCCCTCTTAGTCGCCATCAAAGGATGCATGCTTGAACCAAAGCGTCGGCATGCCGTAAAGTCTAGACACTTAGTTGTATGCACATTACACCATGTCGCGATTGTTTTCGCCCTCCGGCGGTGATCTACTGGTTGCCGACAGCCGCAATCGTGGCCACTCTCTCGTGAGCTTTCGTACGTCAGTCAAACGAGCGCAATGCTACGCTATGCTCTAGGGCGAGCACCGGAGGAAACGATGGCAACGAAACTGTACGACACCCTCCTCAAAGTGACTTCACATCAACTAACAATCTAAAAACGACATTCACGCAAAATACCGCACGCGCTTTGCAAGAGGGCACGACATCGGGTTAAAGCACCACCATGAACCGCCGCAGGTATATGGATAAACGTGCGGGAAAATGAGCCTGAAACAATGCACGCCAACACCCAACACCCACCTCTTCTTCTGGACCATGTGCTTGTCCAGTCACCCCCGGGTGCTTGGCTTCCAGCAGCCCCATGTCCAACAGCAGACCCCCGTTGCGGTATTCCGGTAGACCCGTCATGAGCTCAGTCTCCGTCAAGACCAACCCGGCCGCCTGCTGCGGCGGTGAAATAATCACGAAGGGGATAGCGAAAATGACTTCTGACGTTGATGGAGAAAAATGTAAAAGTTCACGTTTCTTGTGTTTCCGTTTCCGGCCTGTTCTGGCGCCAGTCTACTCCAGTCGTGCCCATTGAGCGTACAAGTATCATCCGGCGTCACGCAGGATAACACTAACAAAAAAAGGGGCTGTTGTGCACTTACACGTTAGCGTTGGCGTCAAGCAGCAGGTGCACCGTAGTACCCCGTCCGCTCAACTTCCACACGACTTCATTTTCCGTTGGGGCTGCGATAGCACCACATGCTTGCGTTAACCGTGCTCATCAGACTTCACTCCACTACCTCGTCAGTGGTGGAATCTAAATCTAAATTATGCACGGTTTTTGAGCCTGATTGCCTGAACTGTAAAGTGTAAATGGGTTGATAGCGCGCACTCCGTACCATAGCGACAACAATAGCAGTTGCACCAACAACTACAAAAATTATCGAGGACACGCCTGCAGAGATGACATGGGCACGTCTCTACCACCATCGCCAACAACAGCAGACAAGCACCTGCAGCGGCTCCATGAGCGAGTATGTCATCCACTGCGACAGCTTGTGGAAAGGCACGAGGTTGGACCACCCGCTGCCATCGTCCGGAAGAGCCGAGTGCTCCCAAACGTCCCCCATGCTCCGCCCGTCGAGCTCCGTCCTCCCGGCAGGCCACATGGCCTCGAACCCGTACATTACCACCTCCCACACCTTGGTGATGGACACGGTCTGCTCGAAGAAAAAGAAGCGTAAAGAACATTCGATTCAAAAGAAAACCAAGCGAAGAAACCATTCCCCATATCTTGGTGATGGACACTTTCTGCTCGAAGAAAAAGACACGCAGAGAACATTCGATTCAAAAGATATCCAAGGGAAGAATCCACCCCCCACACCTTGGTGATGGACACGGTCTGCTCGAAGAAAAAGAAGCGCAGAGAGTATTTGGTAAGCGATTCAAGGGAAGAAAGCGCTTTGTCCTCAGCTGTCTGCTATTGTACAATAGTGACAGAATCGAAACCACCAGCCCCACTCTGCTCTTGGTTGTAGTACGGTCTACACACGTATCCGTTCGCCCCAGGCCTTGAAGGCGCCCCGCTATCTCGTCTGTTGCAGCGCCAGAATATTTACCTTCGAGTCGTCGCTAGCTTGGGCGAGGAGGTAGTCCACCATGTTACCGGGCCTAAAGATTCCTCCTGCCTCGAAGAACACCGGGTGTTGTTCAAGGGCCGTACCCAACCGCTTGAGCACCTGCACCAAAATCATTCGTTTGGCGTAACGAAAACGGCACACGCGGTAGACTCGGGGACGTGAAGGGAACATCCCCGGTTGCCAGAGCCAAAAGGAAGGAAAAGCTTGTCTTCCATAGAGCCCAATTACCCTACCGACGAACCGGCGAGACTCCAAAAACAAACCAGGCATATGTAATAGGCATGAGACTCTTAAGTACATACCAGAAACATATAACAGTCTACAGATACATGTAGTAGGCACGAGAATCTAGAAACATACCAAAACACAGACGGACCTGGGTTCTTCCCGTCGCAGCCCACCAGAAACACCATAGCCTACACATAACGAGCACGAGACTCTATACATTTAGACTGTCACATGCAGTCTTTTAGTGAGAGGGTCCGGAGTCTCGTACCATACAATATATGAACGAAGAACATACACAGGTACAGCAGTAACAAGCACGAGACTCTAGAAACATACCACATTACACACGGACCTGGGTTCTTCCGTCGCAGCCCACGAGAGGGTTAACGCCATCATCCACCTGGAACGCCCTCCTCACGGAATCGTCCGCGAGCCCCTTCAACCCCAACGAGTCTGCCCGGTGTGGGTTACTGCCCGTGTCGCTCGAGAACGCCCCGGCCCCGAACATGTGGAAGCTGGCGACGCCGAGCCCCTCGCTTCGGCCCGCCTCGAAACCCGTGGACTTTTCCGTGTACTTCCAGACGTCGCCAGCGCCGGCATCGAGGAGCACGGAGGTGACGACTAGGTCTACCAGACGCCGCGCTTTCTCTGAGACAGCAGTCGGTGGGGGCAGGGCAGGGCAGGGCAGGGCAGGGCAGGGCAGGGCAGGGCAGGGCAGGGCAGGGCAGGGCAGGGCAGGGCAGGGCAGGGAAGGGCGGGGAAGGGCGGGGCAGGGCAGGGCAGTCCAGGAAATAAATGTTGAAAAAACAGAAAGCTCCCGCACTTGGGAACGTGAGAGCTAAAAAAATGAGCCAAAAAAACAATAACGATCCAAGAACTTGAGCCCCATTTGTGCCCTCGAACCCCTACACGAAAACCTCTATAGCGACCATGCACAGCATTTCCCCAGCAGCTAAGAATCCCAGCCACGGCCGAAAAAGTATAATAGAGGTTCTCACGTGCGGACGTTTTTTTTTTCTTTTCCGCCACACATGCGGTCGGACCGTCAGCCTCTTAAAACGTGATTATGGCGTCGGATCCACCAGATATCTTCGAGGAATTGCCAACACGAGTTAGGAAGGAAGAGTTATGGCGATTTCGTCACCAGCGGCGACGGGGATCAAAGCAGCAGCTACGAGAGGTTGCTTTGCGAATTGGAATAGTGGTAACCGTAGACACGTCTGTGGACAATGCGGACATGTCTGTAGCTGAAGGTGCTTCCAAACGCTCTAAACATCAAGGTAGCCTTGAGAATAGGTTGTATAGTGGCAACCGCAGACACGTTTGTGGACAATACGGACATGTCTGTGGCTGAAGGTGCTTCCAAACGCTCTAAACACTAGAATCGAGCAGTACGAAAGGGGGAGAGGTCGGCGGTATTCTGACAGGGAGCAAGAAGGGGCACAGGGGAAGGCAAGAGGAAACTGAAACCAAGGGATCGCATCATGTTGTGTCTTACGGTCCTCTGGTCGTTTGGCATGTTTGTCGCCCCCAAGGAAAGCGTGCAGCAGCATCAGCACCGTTGTTGGCAACCGTACGCCGGAAAGGGGCTATTACCTTCGGACAAAGTCAACTGGGTATTGCCGTCCACAAGTAGTATAGTCTAGGACCATCATATGCCTACGCATGCATACCTCAAAAGACAGAGGTGAGAAAAAGTCTTGGCGGTTCGCGACAACATAGCCAGCCGAGCCTTCCGTGAGGTTCCCAACCGCCTCCCAAGGTGCATGGAAAACTACTTCCACGTCACTTCACGCTTCGTGGGAACCGGAATCATCGGGCGTTGTGGGTGCTTCGATGAGAGCCGAAAACATGTAGGGTTGTGGGGTTTCCTGTCATCCGATCCTCAACGTGTTTGGATGAATCGGGATCTGCGGAGACGTGCATGTCAGGGGCAACGATATACCCGACGCACGTCGGAGATTCTTTGATATCTCTCTCTGTACTTGCTACGAACTTCGAAATAGGTAACCTAGTGGAAGTACAAATTCGCCACAAGACCATGCCTTTCAAACGGAATGGTACGAGGTATTCAACAGGTAGAGATACCGAAACACCAAGAAGGGCTATTTTGCGTTCTACAGGTACCCACCTAATTCGTCGCAACTCTTGCTGCCGTCCCAGGCAGCTGTAAGGCGCGCCGTGCGGTCGAGCCCGCCCGCCTCGAAGTGCCGCCAACGGGAGTGGTAAGGCACGTCGTCGTAGCTGCTGTAGTCACGGTCCATGAGGCCTTTCGTTCCAGGGGGAGCACACGAAGGGGGGGGACTGACTTCGCTTCGTCATTCGTCCAGCTAGTGCAGAACGTGCCGCAGTCATCGGACTGTGCATCGCCGGGTAGTCACGTGTGCGTCATTTCTGATGTGGAAATTGGGTTGACGCACATGGCCCGAAACTGCTGTGCCAGGCTGGAAGAGGGTACAGCGTCGTCTCGCCTAATCGCATGAAATGACATGAAATGAGATGCAATGATGATAAGAGGTGACGGCTGTCGTAGCGGTAAACGAGCAGTCGAGGAATGATGAGATCGTGCAGGCCACAGATAAACAAGCATTTGCCATTCACTTGTACCTCGAAAGCTCTCACGGTTGTGATTGCGAGATACAGCGGTGTACACCATCATGGCAAGAAACACAGCAGTTCATTTCCTGGGAGGCCCTCACTGCTCGCTTTCCAGGTTCTGCTTTTCGCCCATAAGTACACAGCATGCGATTTGACGAGTCGGATTTTCTACAGCGGCAGAATGATCTGAAGCCTCCTCGCCTCCACCTACAGACGGTCTCTTCTCGAAAATATCTATGTAGCATACAATCAAACACACATGAGCGGGGGGTATGATATACACCGTCACGTACTGCTGCCGCACTTACTTCTGAACCACGCTGAGCGACGCTATTGTGTGGCTCGTACTTATGAGCGCGAGCACTGCCGCATGCACGAGCCTTACATAGTGCACGATCCCATGCTACAGGCACAGCAGTTTCCCCCTGATGAACGCCGTCAATTGGCTTCCTCGTTCTATGCTTTCGTCCTACAAGAAAGGGGCCACCGGCCCGGAAAGGCTCACAGCTGAATACCGACGAAAGAGAGACGCGCCATTCAATAGTGTGCTTGCATGGTATACCGTACGCGCAGCGTCACGGCATTGGGCTCCGGTCCTTTGGTGTCTACAGCAGTGCAAGCAAATGGCGCTATCATCTCCCGACGCCTGTACTTGTACTTGTACTTGTACTTGTACAAGAGCTACTGCTGTGGTTGTTGGGAAGATCGCGCGAGTGGTCGCCAAAAAGAACGGCAAGGCTGTGCATGTTGAACTCAGCGCACATCACATGCTCCGGGCGTTTCTATTTCCGTGTAAAACAGGACCACGACAAACGCAGGGACAGCTCGCACAAACCCCCTAGCTTCGCTCCGATACACTACTGCTTGATGCTGCACCTTGCACGAAGGTGGCAACGTCGTCCATCTTGGAGAGATCGAGACGGAAGTGGGCGAGCTTGTCCGATTTCGCCGCATCGAAGATCACCCCGCAGCGTTCCCGGATGCACGCCAGGGAGCGGAGCGTTGCGACACGCTCGCTGGTGCCTGCAGGCGCCGTGTAGGCGAGAGATGACATCGTTCTGCGAGAAATGCGACTGCTGCAGCAGACAGTGGGCAATTCAGTGTTGACTACTGTACACAGGGATAGGATAGTTGCAACCCGGAGGAGAAGTCAGCTACGGGGCTCCGCAGAATGGACGTGGGGGCTCCGCAGGTTCAAGGTGAAGTGTGCCGAGTGCCGAGAGGAGACTGCCTCCCCCCGCCCCCCCCGACACACTCATGATGCCATACTTATTACATGTTTATGGCCGTTGGCGTCACAACCTAAACCAGCTGCCCGATGTGTTGTGGGAAATAAATCTTGATATCGTCCATTGAGTAGTGCTGGACGGAAAATACGAAGACAATACTTGACCGAGACGGTCGCCTTCGCCCAATGATGGCCCAGCCTCCAGCGCACGACAACTAACTAACAGCTGTATTCTAATCATTCATTCTTCGTAGTTCATTTCCGTGCTCACTCGTTGCCATGTTCCATTTCATGATGGGAAGGTTTTGTCCAATTTTGAATTCCCGAATTAGACGTACTCGATATTAATAGCATAAATAAAGTGGGTATTATCACCTAGAGTGGGGCGGGGTACTATCTAATGAGCGGTGGGGTACTACCATCGATTTCTTGCAGTAGTCTATATCTGCAATACTGTCGGAAATAAAACGGCCCCTTCCCTGTCGTTGCATGTTGTTCATGCACATTCAAACGCGATCGTTTGATTCCGTTGACGCCACGCGATGGGTCCGAACTAGAATAGTGTATGACGTACGTACCTGCTTCTTCTACTGATCACCACCCACCTCATTAATGTTTTAGCTACAAATAATTGACGCAAGCTACAATATGCCTACAGTGCACCCAAAACGGGGTTGGTTTCCGTGCGGAACTAGCTGTGGGCCCGTGTCCAACTACTCAATCAAACGCAACCAAACGTGAGAGATCCCACCTTCCTCTCGCGTATATACAGATAATTCCATGTCCGTATTTCTGCCGGTTCTTGGTTCTTGGGTTCCGAGGCTGAGAAGTAATATTTGTCAATTTGGACCAACACCAACTACACGTTGGAAAATTACAACGGTAGACTACGTACATCCATGAACCACCCTGAAAACCGCCATCATGACAAATACTGCGGAAGAATCGCTAAAGGCTAAAGGCTGCCAAAGAATACCACCTCAATCGACCGCGTTCGAACTACAATACTTAACACATTTACGATCGTGTTACGGTCTGACGCCGCGACACGAATAGAAGACAAACAATCGCTTATGTACGGCCAAATGCACAATGATTGAAAACACAGGGCCGTAGGGAGCACTAAATATACATCCCGGATCTACCCAGGCTTTAGTTTAGTCCACAGACTCGTAGAGGTGGATTCCTACTGTACTGCTGTTCAGATTTCGTACACAAAACAGGCTAAAAAACACTTCGGGCATTGCCCCTTGCCGATCCCAGGATCCCAAGTATCCCTAGGTTGCTCTGCACGTTCCGAAGGTACCACACAAGCTCCTCACCCACGACTGCGCTTCAAACGTCGGCATCATCGCAGCCGATCCCACATTCACATTTACAGTAAACAGTCAGTCTTCAAATGGTACGGCAGCGGTGATCACTGGCCGCCCACATGAACCCAATCTTCATCTTCTTCCCCTCGCCACTGGAACGCCGACCCTGCCCGCGAGACTCGACGAGAGTGATCCTTGTACGTGTCACCCCACGTGGTGCTCCCGACAGACCACTTGAGGGTTTGTGCGTGGCCGTCATTCTGGGCCGGCGGCCGCCTTTGGCAGTTCCCCGCCTCGTTGTTGCTGCCGAGGCACACGTTCTCGTACATGTCGTCGTTCAAGGTGAAGACGTCTTTATCGTCCAGGTGCTTCATGACAAAGATAGCCGGAACGTTCGCGGCCACGACACTGCCATCATCGGAGGCCCTCGCACGGCTAGAGCGACAGCAAGGGTGCAACAGCCGTGGTGGGAAGGTCGGCGTTTGTGTCTCATTTCATGTGATACTTCCAAGTACATATGTGCAAGAGCGCATTCATGTGATCGGAAAAACATGTGTGCATCAGATCACTTGGCTTTGGAAGTTACGTACTACTGCTGCTTGGGACTAACCAATTCCATCAATTCAGGCGGAATGTGCGACTAAGAGTGCATACAGGCGTACAGCGCAAAAACCCGCTGGGTGTTCATGATCGGGATTTTCTGCCAACGGAAGTCAAATATAGCGGAAGTCAGAGGGAAAAAAAAGTGGCAGGCACAGTGGTAGTCACCAAATTTCTAGTGAAAAACAACGGCGAGGCGAAACACCCACCCACCCTTGCAGGTTGAGTCCGTGGAAGTCGCCGTTGTCGCGGTCCGCAATGTGCCACGAGTACTCATCGTGATGGTAATACCAAAGGTAGTTGATCATAATTTCGAACTGGGAATAGCTCTCCTTTCCCGCCGAACAGATCACTTTGAACGCCTCTTCAAACGTCTCGGCGCCCAGGTTCTCCGCGATGACCTGCCTCATCTGGGAGAAGTGCTCAGACTTAATGATGATGGGGAACGCGATTCTCGTCATGAACCTGCCCACGTACGGGAAGCCCCCGGTGGCTTTCCTGCTGGTCTCACTTTGCCATTGAGTGATAATGTTCATGCCCCGTAGGATTGGCTTTCCCTCGTCGAAGAGATCAGACGGAACCACTGATGGCAGCGCCGATAGAGCGAACGGTGTACCAACGGTTGGGCGCGAGTCGGGCAGGGATGAGATGGACGCACGGCAAGACATTGCGTGTGAGCAGCGTTTTTGTTAGTGTTCAGTTGTCAGTAAGGGTTTTCAACATATTCTGCCCAGGAATTAGCGGCGGTCAAAAGCAAAAAATGGTGATACTCGTGCTCATCAATCTACGCCTCGACAACGGCTCGAGAGCAGCCGTCAGCGTTTCCATACAAAATTTCTAACCCGCCAGCAACCTTGAAAATATATACCAAACCTGGAACATGTCGGCATTTGAAATCTAACACTTGCGCTCGTGTTGAGAATTCATCAAATATTGCTTACAATAACGGAGAGAGAGGGATGTCATGAGCTACAGCTTGAGTTACAACCACTCATGCCAAGATCATTTATTTTCAACTCACCTGGCGAAATGAAAGCGGCGTCGGTGTCGATAATTCCCATATAATCCGCATCCGTGTACAAGTCAGCATAGAAGTTTGAGTATTGCTGTCTGGCGTAACCTTCGCTCCGCCAGTTGTTGCAGAGCGTGCCGGGGGGGGCAGGAGTCTCGTATTTCACTTGCACCTTGGACGGCAAGTTTATATTCTGAAGGAGCGTCCCGATCCTATGGTCGAAAGCGCTATCACCGTCCAGAATGACAACGAGGCCGCTGGACTTCCATGACGAGATCGGCCAAAACATCTGAGGTCGCCACCAGCGTGGGACAAAAACAATTGCGGCGGTTGGAGAGGGCCTAGATCAATAAAACAACGTCGTCGTATGTCCTCGCCGGCTGTGATGAAATTCCCTGGTGTCTTCCAATTACACCGTGCATACAGCATGCGGTTTTTCGGAGGGCAGTATGGAGGACAAAATGTAAGGCAAGATGAACCGGTGCGTCAACACGTTCATCTTTCACAGGATGGACCACCGCAATCGAAGCGCTCGTGGAGGAGACGGCGGTTACTTGCTCCTCTCAAGTCCTTAAACGAGGACACGCACAGCCCGACCGTATCTAGAAGGGGATGCACAATCAAAACAAGGCACGGGCTGGGGCATACAGTGAGACGAAGCCAAGTCTTTTGGCCCGGATTGATTGGTGGTTCTCCTGTCTGTTTCCTACGTTCAATCGATCTGATCGTGAGAAAGGATACTTTTGACTTGTTAGTTGCCCATGGATGGACCAGAGTCTTTCGGAGGAAACGTTCATGATGTGCATTTTGTACTTTCTGTTCTGGCCCGACGTATTTTTGTCGCATCGCGATGGTGTTCATGTTGTGGGTGAAATCCTCGGACAAGTGTGTATACAAGAGGCTACCCCCTTAACCCTTAGCCATACCCTCACATACACATACGAGCTCAGAGCTCTTCTCTGCTAATATACGAACGTTGAACAGACTCCCCTACTCTGGATGACCCTTCTCCCTAAACATTAAGCTCACCAGGTAGGTCGGGATGAAAGTTTGCCAAAATATTTGAATGGCCGCGCCATACGTTCGACACACCAGGTCAATCCGCGGGGCGTTCTGCCAATCAACGCCCTCCACCAGCCTTAGGCTGGGGCTGGGGCTTGCTCCCGGTGGCCGCAGAAGCGCGAGGCTGACGAGGAGAGCAAACGCAAAAATGAAACAAGCGCACCATCGCCTGGGGGGAAGGCGGAGGAGTGTTTGCGACGGAGGGGCAAGAGACAATTAAGACAAACCAGTCAAATTAGTGGGCAAGTGTCATACATGTGGCGACACGAAATAACCGTGTTGAAGCGGCTTCGATGGAAGGAGTCCACAAGAAACAAGAGATGGACAAAATCGCCTGAAGCACTTGGGAACGGTTGCGTTTTCGACGAGATGGCGCAGCATTTCTCCGGTTACAAGTAAAGACCGTATCAACAGCGCACGGGCAAAATGGTACAACTTGTTTATAGACTCCCCTCCAATATACGCCGCAGCCATGGTCTGTGAGAGGCACACGAGGTGATGACCAAGGTGGCTCCCCACTATTTGGGAGAGGCTGCGAGACACCAAACGTAAAATCCCATAAAAAAACGAGAGGCGTCGAATTTAACTCTACGCAGTAGTGCCGCCAATTCGGGTGTGTCGTGTATGCGCCTTGCTGGGCCATCTTGTGCCAGGTATGTACATCACCAGGGACCACGGCTGTGTCGTGACTGGGGTGATAAGACCAAGGCTCTGCGATTACAAGTGTCATAACCTCAAAAAGTGGTGTGTGATATCTGAAGTATATGTAACCCGAAGTACCGACACTGAAGAGTGTAGTACTCACATACACTGAAATACGTGTAGTACACGTCTCACCACGAAAAATGAGGGGATTGTCCATAATGAATAGGACGAAAACAGACAGCATACCTGGTGCCACGTTTTTTTTTTTTTTTTTTTGTCTTCGCTTCAAATCAGCGCTCACAGCACTAGTGCCGTTTACTCCAACCCGTGTTCACACAGAAGAGCCCCTCTCCACCCTCCCCTCCTGCGGTACTTTGCCTTCGATTTTTAATGCGAGAAGAGTTCAGCACCCTCTTCCCTCTGTGTACACACGAACCAGCGCTATATCCACTATTAGTCCAGGAGCGGAAGCGAGAAAAAAACTCACTTTGCAGGAAAAGCTCGCTTCCGCCGGGATTCGAACCCCTGTCCTGACCTCTAGAAGGTTCCGAGGATACCAACTAGACCACCAGGGCGACCAGCCCATTAGGACAGGGTGTTGCATTTCGTGTGCGGAGGGATGTTGTCCTACGTGGTTGTGTCATCTTGTGTCCAATACCGAAGGTAGGTGTGGTGCGAGTATGTATTGCTGCACAATGATAAAAGAGTCCATCCCTCCCGCTCAGCACGAGGTGCGAAGCAATACCATGATTCTTTTGCGCTCGGTACGCATCGGCAACACGTATTTGGGGTTCTGGTTGTACAACGCCCAAGCTCACCGGATGAGTAAAATCGACGTTCGGCAGCTTTCGGGCGTTCGTGCGGGGGCCTACAGCACTAGTCTGCATCATGGACCGGGGATGCTTCAGAGGGTATCACGGCAAGTGTATCCATCGTTCTCATGCTCTCCCCACGTCTCTCTCGCTCTCCCCCTCACACACACAGGGTTATGTTCTGAGTAGGTGTTAGCGGCTGCGGCACAGGAAGCGGCGCAACTACGTAGCAAATAGTCCAGTTGTTAGAGGTAAGACGAGTTCGGACGTACGTAAATTCCGCATGTACTATTCCCGAGCCATGTCCACGTATGCACTGGTCTCGCACGAACTCCTACTACGTGAATTCAGCCCTGCAGTTGTGTCATTTCGGTGTTTTAGCAGGAAGCTTGATATGCTGGGTTTGAAATCGATGCGTGGCTACAACCCGTCGTCTGTGTGTGTGTGCGGGGGATCACGCACCACAAATCTCTCCCTTCCTGGCCAAGAGCACCCCAGCGCACCCAACTTTGGTCCTGGCTAGACCCTCGACCCCGAAGACCATCAAGTGTGGCTAAGTGTGAGGCGTTTGCGAGATCAATGCCAAACCGTCAGTAGAACGGTGTTGTTCCGCACCCAGATGGTGGGAGAGCACACGTATACAAAAAACAAGAACAACTGCCAGCAGTCTCGTCGTTGTGGCATTGTGTACAACACCGTCCGTCTGCCCCACACAAACATGAAAGCACTGCTGTGCGCACCTGGGCGCTGCCATGCAAACCGCTGGGAAGCACGTGCCCATGCCTCTACAGATCCTTTACGCCTCCGGCTCGGTGCTGCGTTGGGGTGTGGATGAGGTTTCCTGTGGGCAACACCAGCTAACGGCCAGGGGAACGTTCCACGAACTCTTCGTTCAAAGATTTTTTTTTTTCCCTCAACCCCCACGCCGGTCCCCCATTGGTCCCCCACAAAAAAGCAAAATGTGTTGTTCCCGCAGTACATCGGTACGCGGGTGGTGGGTGTTATACCGTAATTGTGCGTGCTATCACACCCCCGTGTCAGCGTTTTTCTGTAGCGTATTTCTCCACAACAACCAGGGAGGTATCACCTCCGAAAAGGGTGGTTTTGGAAATTTCTCGCCGAGGGCTTTCCGGAGAGGTATCAGTCAGTTAAACAGTTGGTGTTCGCACCCTCCTACGTAGTTGTGGAGAAATACGCTATAGGAAAACGCCGAACACCGGTGGTGCGATAACATGCACAATTATTTACGGTATGTACGTTGTGTGCGTTGTATGGAGGTCGTCGTATAGTTATCATCGTGGTCGTCTTCCGTGTAACCCGTGGATACCGTGTCATCGTTTATGTACTATTTCCCTCCGTGGATCTTCCGAATTTGACCACCGCCCCCCGCCTTGAAGGGTCATTTTAATCATTCCAAATTCCGGTTCCAAAGTTCCAAAGTTCCAAATACAGTATTTGGAACTTGTACGGAGGCGTTCCTCCAAATTTCTTCCAAAAATTTGGAACGAACCTGGGCCCGAAACTTTGGAACGAGTTGGTTCCAAATATTTGGAAGCTTTCCAAAGTTGTGGAGCATCAGTCCACAACCCCAGGCAAGGGCGCCACAGGCCGTACCACAAGGGCTAGGCAACAGCAGAGCTAACTTGGATACTGTCTGAGTCATGGTGGACAGCAGAAAACATGGTGTGACTCCTGTATCAGCGCTTTTTCTCGATCGAGAGGAGATGATGCTCCAGACGAGGTGCACGCAGCAGCTACCTCACCCGACAGCACAGGGCTGAACACAGGGGTGGTCATACATATCGACGCTCGTTGATGAAAGAAGCAGCAGGCTCTTTTCGAGCCGCGGCACCTATATGGGGAAGAGCACACACTTCCGTGCTTCCTCGCGGACATCTGTAGGCGGCGACACTCTCGAGGATGGATGTACGCATCGATGAACGAGTACGCGTTCAACAACTGATGATGGAGCAGCTGGCACATACATACCCTGGAGCACAAGGACGACTACTACCAGGCAAGTGGGCAGAGAGGGAGGGAGACGGACATGCCCTGTTTGTCTCCAGTAACCCGTTTCCGCTTGGGTTTCCCGGCCCTCTGCTATTATACTACTGCTGTTCTTTGTGCTCTTTTCCGGTACTGCTGCTGTAAACTGCTGTGTGCTGCTGTGTGGGGAACTGACACACCTGCTCCGGTTGTACCGTACATATTCAACATCCGTGCGGGTGTCTTTTGAACATCCGCTTCCCGTTGTCACGCTGGCTACAAATGGCAGCCTCTTCTACCGAGGCTCGACCTCTGTACCACTTGGCATCGGCATTTGTCCATCAGTTGTTTTGTGTCTTTGTTCTTTTACGCTCCTGTATTGGTTGTTGTTTCTCATCGAACAGGCTGGCTGCTGTTGCATCGAATTCACGTGCAGGAACATAAAACGGCGTTGGCACGCTGTCGAAGATTCGTTCGCTTTTGCCGACTTGGGGAGGATATTGCTGAGAGCTTCGTCCTTCGATGTCACAGTGCTGTTTGGCGTTGCGGAGGAGCTGAGCTTCGTGTCCCATGGCACCAACGACGGACCGTTCTATACGCACGTGGCTGGCGAATCTACTGCTGCTGTACAGGTATGTGCTTTACCTCTACACTGATGTGATACCTCTTGAACCAACAGGTGCAAAGCGTTGTTGTGGACGAAGACGTGAAATTGTCGGCATTTAGCAGCAAAAGGGTCAGTTGTGTTGGGTCTGTATTGGCGTGGTCACAGCACCAGCAGTACAGAACCGTTCGTTTACGGCGATGTACGGTAGATTCGAAACCCGCTATTGGTGTACGACGTATTCTTGTAGCCCACCATTGAGTCGACTATGTAGGGGCGGAGCTTACGTGGAGTTAGAATCTAGGGATGAAGTTAATGCGTATTTCAGCAAACCCTGTCGTACTTTGTCGGGAGGATTTTGAAGTAGACTACCAACTTGAGACAACCCCCCTCTTTAGCAACGCTGTTTTAGCACTGGTTCTACAGCAGTGAAACAGGTTGACTGAGGTACAGCAGGGCAGAGCCGGACTTGTTTTTCGTGCTCAATGCTTCGGAACTGGTCTGTGCGGTTTGCTTTGACTCCTGGGTTATCTTTCGGGCTGGGTCACAAACCCAAAGAGGTTGAGCATTTAGTATTGTCTGCAAGGGCTTCAATCCTTCCCTTCCGACACCTCACACCACCACCCTAGACCCACCTAAAACTGAACAGATATCGGCTATTCGGGCGTGTGCCTCCGGAAACCGCCTTTCGAAAAACGTCAATAATGCCACAGGGCTTCCGTCGGGGATTCGGTGCAGTACCAAGTAACGTATGGTACAGGGTATGAAGTGGGATGAGGGGTGCTTCCGGAGACGCTAACGGAAGAGAAACAGCAGCAACGAGGCACGCCGTCATCCCCCCAACCCTCTTCACCCACCCCTTCCCCCAGCTTGTTTACCTCGCCGTGGGGCCTCGTGCGAGTATTTATTTCGTTGTTGCGACAATGTTTTTTCCGAAACAAATGTTTGACAATGCGCTGTCGTGCGTAAGGCCCTGGGTTGTGAGTTGGATACATGGCGTCAGCTGACAGGAAACCCATCTGCCGTGCTGTTGCCTTGCCCCTGCGAATTTCGTGATCTAATGCCTAAGGCGAACATCCAACGATACGTTACCGACTAAATATCAAGAAGACTGGCATGGACAAGCGAACGGGGTCCGGCGAAGTCGACACGCGCATGACGATGACGATACTGCTGGACGAGCAGCGTGGATACCGTCCGGACACAACTTGGTCCCAACCAGAGGGGGGCTAGGGAAGAATTTCGTCGGGCGGGCGGGGAATTTTGCGTGGACGTGGTGCCTCAAGGAGACTGTAGATTTGGGGTCGTGGGCAGGGGAGAGAGGAGCTTTAGCTTTGGCTGGGCCGGGGCCGGCGGAGGGCGACAGGTGCTTGTGTATGTGCTGTTGGGGGGGGGGGGGGGGTTGTCGTCTAGGTGGGGACCAAGGGGGTCGTCAGCGAGAGAGAGGCGGTGGACGAGGGAGGGTCGGCGTGGGTTGCGCCATTTCGACAAGCACCCACTGGTCGCTACACGGACAAGGGCGGCGGGAAAGTTTCGGTAGGCGGTCTTCCATTTGGAGTTCATTTTTGTTTGCTGTCTTTTCATGGAAAGGTGCTGTACAACTGTGCAAGGTTAGTTTTCTTTTGTTGAATGTTGAACACAGTCCCCTAAAATAGGCTCAAGGAGTAGGTGGAAGACAAATGCCCCCCTGCGATGTGCGCTTGCAGCCTTTGCGCTTGGCGTCTTTACTTGGTATATTGTTGTTCCTGTTCTCAGTGTGCTGCAGCAAAGCACCGGGTAGAGGTGCTTGCCTATACGCCGGAGTTGTGGCTGATGTGATTTGCTGGTTGTGTGTGGGTATATGTGTTTCTTGTGTCCGAAGGTCGCTAGTGGTTGGTGCTTGGATGTATGTCGTGATGGACACCCCCCACACTAAATTTATGGGTGGAAGGGGCCATTGTTGCAGAACGAGGAGTGCCACCCTGCGGAGGCGAATGAAACGATGAAGATCCCGGGAGTAATGCCTCGGAAATAGTCCAACCACGACGAATAAAACTAAAATGCCCCAGGGCTTACTCAAAGTTTGAGGCTTCGGCCAGATTTTGGGGGGGGATATTCTCATGGCGGGGGGTGTTCTGCACGTATTGTAGAGCGCACGACATAGAGAAAACTCCCTGTGGGGAGGTGTGGCGTTTGTGATTTACACACCACGAACAACAAAATGTTGGGAACTCACCTATCTATCAATTATCTCTTACCTACGGTGCCCCCTTTGATCTTTCTAACCGTTCTGCCAAAACACCAGGTTGTACAACACAACCTTCCACTTGTCGTACGTGTGTCTGTGCTTTTCCTGAATCTCCATATCCAGACCTCCACACCACGACTCGATCCAAACGACACACACTTTCTCACACGGTGGCCTCTACAGTCTGTATGTACTTCATTCAGTGTTATGTCGTGTGACGGGGTGGGGACCCTTTCACTGCGTGTTGTCTCATTCTTGGTAACGTTCCAGTTTTTTTGTAAGTCCGAGGTTACCGTCAAAATGCGGGTCTTGGCACGGATCGGCTACATCGCCCAGGCCGGGGTGTTGGCACAGTACAGACAGACAGGGGGTGCGGAAAAAAACCCGGGTTCTAAGGGTTTTAATTGGTTATCGCACAGGTATGGTTGACTTCGCACAGGGGTGTGCGGAGACCCAGATACCTTCGGCGAGGTTGGGTGATACCTCGCCGCTACTGCTGTACCAAGCAAGGTTGTATCGTGGGCTCCACTGCCGTACTTTGGAATCGTACTCATTTCTACAGTGTAGAACGAACCGCCTTTTTGTTCAACATTGTTATTTTTGTCGGAGTCGGCAAATATGTTCATTCTTCATCGTTTTTCCCTACAGTTAGCGCCCGCCCGCAATTAAGAAATATTTTGTTAAGAAATTGAGGCTCACCTTTTCACGAAAAATAAGAAAATAGGCTTAAGAAACATAGCTCAATCTGGGTCACACAGTAAGAAATGTCTCAATAAGAAACACAACAGCGACTGCTGCCCTACTACATAAGAAACGAGGGGTTACGGGGGAGTGTGTCGAATAAGAAACAAACCCCACAGCTCTCTCGCTCTTTCCCCCTCTCCCCCTACCCCCTCCCCCTCCCATAGTGCATTATTATTAGTTGTACGCCGAGGGGGGAGTGTTTTTTTTTGCGGCGCCCCCTCCGGCCCCCTGCGGGCTCTGCGCTCTGCCTTGCTGGCCGCTAAAGCTCTGATTTTCGTTGTTGGCTGTCAGCGTGCGGGTGAGGCATCATGCGGTGTTCATGCATTTGTTTAGTTTCAGCCCTCACTCATGAGGGGGGTACAAGACCTTGTAGCGATAGCAAGACGTTGCCGTTGAATACATTTCGCTTCTAGGGACTGGCCTTACGTGCAGCCGTCGGTAGTGAGAATCGGGATTGAGGACGGGAGGCGAGGAAAGCAGAGAAATAAGAAATTGCCGATTTAAGAAATTCAGCAGGATTTGGCTGCACGACAAAATAAGAAACATGATATATAAGAAACTGAACGACACACGCTGAGTTTATAGCCCACAGTAAGAATTCGAGGCTGGACCTGAAATAAGCGTTTCTTTAATTGCGGGTTCTAACTGTATTAGGGTAACGGTTGGAGGGAAGAGGGAGGGATGGGGGGGGGGGGGGGGGGGTACTCATAGTCGTGCATGCCGAAGTCGTTAGACCATTGACCTCGCATCCCTACAAAGCCGGGACGGAGCACGCCGGGTTCTCACCGGACCAGGCTCTCACATCACCAAGCGCGAAGCGCCGTGAGGTATTCGGCGAGTCGCATCAAGGGTGCGCTGCATCCTGCTAAGGGTGTTCGGCATCTTGTCCTTACTTCCTTGCTTACGGATGACAGCTGCGTATGGCTTAATTTATTCTCTGGTGCTTTCACTTCCAGAGACAGTTGTAAGCACTGTGAAACTGCCTCGAGGATGCTTTACCATTTTAACACAACGTGCGATTATCCCCTTTGCGCGGAGTGAGGGTTCTCGACCCCGCACAACAGAATCTACTCGACCACCATTCATGGTTACCGCAAAAACAAAAGCCAAAGGTAAAAAAAAAAACCCGGTAACCTGGTTGCCGAGCTCACGAAGTGATCGGCTTGTTTTACAACATCGCTGCCAAGCAACGAAAACCCAACCCCGATGGCAAACACCAGGGGGGGCGGCCTGTTTTACAACGTCGTTGCCAAGCGACGAAAATCCAACCCCGATGGCAAACATCGTTGCGCTACGGGGGGGGAGGGTAACGGTCGGAGGGAAGGGGGGGGGAGAAACATTACTGAATTTGGGGGCGGGAGGTCGTACAACGCTTAAATCGGAGAGCCCGTGTGGCAAGCTTGCGTTCTGCTCCGCCCGTTTGCTTGCGTTTATTCAGCGGCCATCGACGAGGCCACCCAACCTACCTATTCATACCAAAAATAAGTACGTTGTACAGGGACAGACGCACGTCGCATCGTTTGTACTGCACCATAAAATGGATTGATGTTTGCACACGTCTTTCCAGACGACGATCTACGTAGTACGAAACCAATCAACATCGGCCAGATCAACACCTTTCTTTGCGTTGCTGGCAACCTCATGAAGGGTTGCGCAGGACCATAGCGTTGGCCGAGGCACCAATCTCGTGGGTGAATCATCAGCAACGTTAACCAAAATAAGATTGACGATGCGGCCACGACAACGATGACGACGATGAAGGCCATGACCACGTCAACAACAACGATGACCCAGCACACTGCGGTGCCTCATTACTAAGGGTCGTGCTTCGCCGCCGGCCGCTTCGAATCCTGGAGGGTTCCGTTTCTCATTTCCTGCTGTTCAACACGCGAAAACACACAGCGTTTATTCGATTTACTTCGCGTTGTCTGTCGGTCTGTTTGTCGTTCTGTCTCTGTCTCTGTCTCTGTCCCTGTCCCTGTCTCTCCGTCTCCAAGACAAACTTCTTTTCCGTCTGTTCGGTCGTGCACCCTCGACAAACCAATGTTCTTTCACCTCGACGGGTTTTCTTTAGCTCGCGCATGACCTTGAGGAGAAACATCGCCTAGAATCTGTTTGCATGTTCGCTTGATGCCACAGGATATAAAATCAGCGTGCTTAAGTATTCTTGAACCGCATGTGGGTTGCAATGGCTTGCCGTGGGGCTCGCTGCGGACGCCTGCCTCTGTGCCCGTTGTCATTGGTATACTTCGTGATAATAACGTGGGACACACTCTCAAGACAATTCAGAATTCCTGACTGCGACCAACAACAGACCTTTCTCCCCAATGCAGCAACGAGGTTGTCCCACCCGTCCCACAGTGCTTGCGGCTGGGCCAAAAAATGCGGAGCCAGAGGACTACTATCCAAGATTTTTGAGCTTAGGCAGAGCTCAACAAACGCCTGTAACGGCAGAACGTGGTAGCAACCACACGGTTAAAAAAGCGCGTCAAGAATGGAACGCATCAACAGGAAAAAGTTGCTCGAGAACCATGTGAGTTGTTCGTGCTAGCTGCGTTGAGATGCAAATCCGAGGTACTGTTGTTCGTGCTAGCAGCGTTGGGATGCAACTCCGAGGTGCTGTCGACGGTCAAAGTTCTGACAATTCTCCCGACATTCCTACACGTTCATGGAGAGAGAATCCACAGGGAGAGAGAGAGAGATAGAGAGAGCCCAACAAAGAGTCGGAACCTCCAACCACGCAAAAAATACGCCTTTTCCTCTGTCGATCTTCCCTGCGGCTGTGGACAGGTGCTCCCAAACCAGTAGTGTACAAAAATATTGCGTTTCGGCCAAAAATAGCGTATGACCGACTTCTTCTACTGTCCTAAAGGGAGAACAAACATACCTCCCTGTCGATCTCCTCCCTCTTGAAGTCGTTCATGTGAAACGGTACCGCCCACTGTGTCAGATCATGGACCATGTGCACCCAATACCTGAGGTCGGCAGCGTCGGAAACGACTACCGGCATGTGTATTCGTTCGTGACGTGAACATTTGGCTGATGATGGCCTCTGTAGCAACGTCCACAGAATCTCAGCAAAACTGTCAACGAAGCAACAGCAACAACGGGATAAAGACAGAAAACAGCAACAAAAAACAATAACAACAACAACAGTTATTCAGTCCCAACGTCGTTTTTATTCTCTGGGCGAGACAAGCTCCACAGGCCATCCCAGCGCGATACGCGTAACACGGAAGCATTTCCACACGTTTCTCGTATCACGATCGGAGTTCATTGGACATACGCACTTCTTGCCAACATCCGTCTCCTCCTGCGCCCATAGCCCCCTAAACAGTGTGTGCGTGTTGTCCCATTGGATCTTGCAACCTACGGGGAGGCGTGGTGAGGAGTGGTGTCGAAGTGAGAACGAAGTTGATGGTGATGATCTTCACCAACCTTTGGAGCATGATTGGTCTTCGTACAAGCATTCGGCCAACGGTGCTCAATGAATGGAGACGTTGCAAGGAGAACTGATGATTCAACGATCAATCTCGGTCTTGTTAGCCGCCTGTTCGTATCTAGAGTAGTTCTCGATGGTCGATTTCGAACAAGAGCCTCCGGGATCCACCCTAGCGTCCCACCTCTCTTTCGTGAATGTTGTAGCGGAGGTTAGTGGAGCAGAACATGAGATTTCCGATCGGTGCATTTCGAAAAGATTTTCCCGTCTGTTCGTGCTGCACGAAATGGCGTAAACGTAGAGTGCAGGGCAAGAGCGCCCTCAACAGGTGAAATATCCACGGAGCAAACACGGACTTCTCGGTGATGAAAAAAATCTCCCACAGTAAAACATGCGCGATAAGCCTGTCCTGGGGCTCTGCCTGTTGCCAGACTCGACTGCATATAAGCTTGTCGCTCGAGTACTCCCTTGGCCGGCCTCACCTTTCTTGTACATGTTTCTCACGTCCACATTGGACAGGGTAGGATTGAGGTAGTTCAGGGCGAGCGCTAGATCTTCCTCCGAGAGCAGCTCGACCACGGGGGCGTTCATGCTGACGTAGTCCTTCATGCAGGTCGCCTCCCCGGTCGTCTCCACCACCCAGCTCATCGCTGTCTGTAAGACCGATATCCCGGAACCAATTGATCATCAAGCCGGTGCTTTAGGATCAGTACGCAGCAGATTTGCTTGCCACTTTTGGTCTCTATGGCTAGTCACGCTGGTCACCGTTTCGTAACACGACGTCACCACCTTACCCTGGCATGATCACTCGAATGATCCACCGTATGGATGCAGACACTTTTTTTGTATATGACATCCAGTCGACAACCACCGTAGTTGCCAATGGAAGTAGGCGGACTGTTGCTCACTCTACGTGTCACCAGGAACGCAAATTCGAGCAAGACGCCATTGACGTCAAGGAAAGCTACCCCGTTCCTCACGTAAAACATGCTCTTAAGCGGACTTCCACCAATCAGCTACCTTGGAAAGCTTCGCCGAAGGCCAATGAAGAAAGGGCACGGAGTTAACGTTGTGTGGCACAAAGTTTATCCTTGTCGTGCAAACACCGTTGAAAGTCTCTGGGAGAAGGTTTTGGAGGACTGTTGGTGAACCCACCCCATACCCTTTGAGTACGGTGTGGGACGAAACGAAACGTCTTCACTCTACTATCAACAATTGCATTTCGTGCTTGTTGCGGTCACGGCTGGGTTTGGTTCAGGGTTTAGCTCGATCTCATCAGTAGAACATCGTCGGGCCGAAAGAAAGTGGACTTATCGTCTCGGACTGGCCATGAGAAAAGCAACAATTGGATGTTTAGAACTATAAAATAACGAGTGAAGTCGGCGCTGAGGATATCTTCCAGCTGCTATATTCCAACGGTGTTACCTGTGGTGGTGCCGTAGAATAAGCCGGTATGTCAAGCCGATCTTCCTGGGCCTTTGACATTCCCTCTGCGAGCCTCATCATCATGCCTGGCTCCCCGGTGCCTTCCTGGGTGGCACCCTCTGCCTGGCGCATAGTGTCATAGAGCTTTCTTCTCTGCCTTCCTTCCACCAGGCTCTTGCTTAGCTTGAGAAATCGAACACGACACATAGATGCATGCATATTCTCGCTCAGCCATTCCGGGCACAAGGGTGTTGCTTGGGCGACGACTACGATAAATGCTACGGCAGTCGCGAGACAACGGCAGCAACAGCGGTAGCAGCTGCAGCACCAGAGTGCCAAGTAAGCAGACCGTCCTGATGCCAGCGAAGCCCTGTGATAGTCATATTGAGAAAATCTGTTGCGTACTCTAGCCCCAGGTACCACAACCCCCCACGACAATGACATTGGTCAATCCTTTACGGGTCGTTCCGACCTGCACAATGACCGCGTCTCTAGCCTTTGGCGCATCGTCCGTTCCGAACCGCATTTCCTCCGTAACCTGTCACCGACAAACTTCATATTATCGGTTGCGAGACGTCGTATCTTCGAGATACTGTAGCGGGCCTGCAATAGATACGGGTGTGGAGATCGTTGTCCTCACTGCGACGACCGAAGACAGCTGGTGGATTTTACTTTCGATGGCAAAACCGTTGTGATCAAAGAGTTATCCCTACGCTCTTTCCATTCATGACCCTTCTCCTTTAGGCCATGTGTATCGACTCCTGAACCTACCACATGAGAGGTACGCGGAGAGAACAAACCAGGAGACCAAGGGAATAGATGTTCGTACTCACAGGCTGAGTAACGCATGCGAGTGGATAGTGGATAGTACCCGAGAGAGCCACGATGCGCTGGAAGACAGCTACGAAGAGTCAGTCCATTTCGTTCAACTTCGCACCAAGAGGTCTTGCCTGAAACGTGGAGCTGTAGCGGTCGAAGGCTAGATGGATATGCGATACACGGTGTTTCCACACTCCCCTCCACGCCAACATCGCTTGCGGCAACAGCTCATCGAATTCCACGGTCTGGAAGACAAGCGTTGGGAAATGGACCAGAACCACAGGAAGCGCGAGTGAATAAGCAAAAGGAGAGTCAATCTGACAGAAGCCTCGACGTTGTCGAAGAAAGACGCATGTGCCGAAACTCGTACATGCCCTGTGGCGATCGTTGTATAGCACCTCGTACATGCCAGCACACAACAACTCATGGCACTCGTACCTGTTTCGCTAGCGGTACCTCCCCTGGGGGCATGGTGTTGCCTCGCTTCCCTCTCTCTCCGGGGCGCGCCCTTTTCGAGTTCAGATTGTTGGCGTCCTGCAGTGACAAGCATCGCAAACAAGCAGTCCTGATTTTCTAGCACACAGACCTACATCTGAACATCGAATGCTTGAAAGCGGTTATGAATACCTATGGAAAGGCACATGCAGAGAGAGAGGCATGGGGGATAAACTAGCTCCTCCGTCTCATGGTCCTGGACTGCAATTAACGTTCCTCCCTTCCGATCCCAGGGCCTGCTTGAGGAACCATCACCATCCCGGCATATTCTACAAAGAACGTTTCAGTAGGGCAAGGGGGTGTTCAGGTGAAAACAATGGAAAGTGAGCCCATGTGCGAGAGTGCAAAGCATGTTCGAAGGTGGTTAGAAACAGTTTCGTGTTAGGGGTGACAAAAGAAAAATATTGTTGTCACGTGGGGGGCGATGTGAGTGCGGCAAATATCACACTTCGCAGGATGACCTTCCGCCTAACACCGAAAACAGACCATCGGTGTTCTCGAACGTCAATGTTCTTGTTGTGGGAGCATGGCCTGAGAACCGTCACCAGCCGAATTTTTCGCCCCACCTGAAGGCAAGGGATGAGGACCGTCATCGGTGGGGATCCCTGTGGTAGCATCGGTCCTAGAACGGTTCTTGCCGCCCGCGCTGCCTGTGGTTGTTCCAAACATCACGCTAGTTGTTGTGAATTGGGTACATCGAATGCGGCGGAAAAGTGGCATAGTGAGGGTACAAACGCACGCAGAATCGTGAGGTGCGAAAGGCAAAGACTATGGGTGTTTGTTGCCTTGTTATACTAGGTGATATGTCATGTACTGACGATACCAACGTGGTGGTTCCTGAGGAACTGGTGTATGGTTTACTAGACATCCAGAGTAGGCCCTGAGAACTAGTATTGGAGACCACAAGTGTCTACGCGCACCGCCTTTATCGCGCACAAATCGTGAAGCATGGGTCGACGATTTTTTTCTAGCGCTGCTCTGGGTCGTCACTCACGGCGGTTTTATTGAGATTAATTTTGATAATCCTTTCTCGAAGGATGTCTTCGCTGAAAACGCCGACCTGAAAGAGAGAAAACGATTGGGAGGGCAGCGGGGGAAAGAAAGGCAGGGGTTGTTTGGTGTTGCAAACACAATCCTTTTCTTTGCAGAGGTTGCCTGGGACACGTTTAATCACAATGACGAATTGATCTGTTGGCATCGGCCGTCAAGTGGCGAGGTCGCAATGAAGCCCAAAGTTTCTCAAAGGTATGCCGACTGCAATTGATACACGACCGCAGCACAGAGAATAGGACCATGTTTCCAAGACGTAGCACAGCATACCATGCGAACCCTCCAAATTATATCCCTTGGCGAGGATGTTCTACTGGAGCTAACCGTTCTTAGCTCCGCCAGGAACCGGTAGAGGAACAAGGCCGATCGGTGATCGAAAGGGGGTCCGGTGGCAGGGTCGTCCACTCCGAGTAAATCTCCCAAGACCTTGCATCGTTTGTAGTCCGCAAAGTGAACCAGACCGGCCGCGAACTGCGCCAGCATCAAGTTCGTTGTATTCTCCATGCCGTGAAGGAGCTGAAAACACAGGAAGTCAAGAACGCACCGGCGTGAACGAGAAGACCGGTCGATAGGCACGGCACCTATTCCATGTTCTTTGAAAGTAGTGAAGTAAACAACACGTGTTGTGCGCATATACCGCCTGGTTGACGACGGGGTGGGTTTCGATATCTGACATATTGGGGAACACCTGGAAGTGCTTGATGGCGATCTCGGTCATTCCCCCCGGCTTCTTGCACAAAGATTCCGGCGTGTCTAGCGATCGACTCCACACAAGCATCATGTCTAACACCTGTATTTACCCAATTCGTCAACGCGGGCAAAGCAGGCGTTCATCTCGATATCAAGTTATTCGGAGTATAAAGCATTCAAGTACAGCTGTGGTGTAGTTTCCACACTACTTCGTACAAACTTCTTCCCAGGCCGATGAATGAAGACGGTAGTGGTGCAATGTACAGCGAGTACGCTGGGCCATTCGGAATCTCTTCAAGGATAGCTCGAAGCACGTAAATTAGGGGGCAAACACAACGGTATACTACCGCAGTGGCGCCTCTTAAAAGCGAACACCAGAACATACGTCGACGATTGCGCCTAGATCCCTAGAGGTGTTTCGGTGTACGCCGAAGCATGCTTTTCTCGACCATTAATGTAGATGACGTTCATGCACTCTATCTATCGCGTGAAGTAGTTTCTGTTTCTCAGCACACGGCTGTGAAGGACGATCACTCACCGTGCGGAGCATATACCCCAGGGTGGGTATCTTTTTCGGGGCGGAGGCCATCCCGATGCTGTTGCGCAAATCTAGCGGAAGGATCTCGGTCTTAGATCCCTACGTGAAGTGCACCACATGTTGTACGCACATCCTTCCATCAGCCGAGAGAGTAAGGCATACTGTTCTCTAAGCTATACATCTCGGATATGGTGCTGTCGTTTGGGGGGAGGAATGTCTTTCCGCGACAGGTGGACTAAAACCCCAACTTGTCAAAAACGTGCAGCAAGAGAGTCAGCGCACGAAAGCGCGAACAAGCTGCCGCCGAGTGTCTGCGACACTGCACGGATGTCCAATGACAGCGGGAAATTGGGTTTGTTGGAAACAGAAACGGAGCAACGTTCAGATAATTCGTGTGTTGATGAGTAAACCTGCCCTGTTGAAAAACTCGCACGGAAACCAGATGAACCACGTTTTGCTCTTGATTTTCTCTTTAGGAAGATAGAGCAAAACTGCGCATATATGTGATGGTGAGATAATTCTTGTGGTCAGCGACAAAGAAAACACCTTTATCCATGCTTCTTTGTTTTCTGGTAGATACCTACCTTGGTCTTTTTTGGGGGCCTCTTTTTGCCTCCAGTGCCGGTCCCCGGCCTGCTGTCAGACTTCTTGTCGCGCGTCGGCCTTGTCTGGGTCTCTTTGGTGCGCCTCATGGCCTTCCTGCCCTCTCTGCACGAACGAGAGACAGACGGGGGGACAGGGGGGTGAATCGTCTCTGGAAAACACTGGGCACTTGGTTAACAATTTCAGGCAATATCAGAAGGGGTGGGGGGATGGGGAGGTCTGTGCCAAGGAAGTCTGCGTGAGTTGACGGAGGTGACGCAACCAGAATCCGTCTTGCGGCGACATGAAGCAAGGCACATCGTGATTAGAAGAAGGTTTCCGTGGTGATGACGATTTTGCGTTTGAAAAACGGTACGTCATCGAGGTATGGTATTGCGCTGGGGGTGTGTGCTGTCGGCCGGTTGTTTCCTTAGAGAACCGAACCCTAAGGAGGAGTCCAGCTGTCGATATGAAGAGTCACTGGGATTAGGTTGAGGCTTAGTTCGTCGCTGATCCGTCTACCAAGGAAGCTTCGGTAACGTACAACAGTAGCGAAAAAGAAACATCTCAAGTTGGGAAATTCTTCACAACGACAGCATCGTCATGGGCACTATAATAGGTAAGGACCCGACCGTTCTCATTACTCGCTGTCTTCCGAATTGGGTTGACCGCTTTCACTTCTTTCTGCCGGTCCCAGCGATTACGGAATAACCTCAGGAGGTGGCTCTCACGCGGGGCTCACTTATTTATTCCCTTCAGGAAGTTAATGAAGTGGACCCCGTCGATGAGTTTTGCCAGCGCGTTCAGATCCTGCGGAAGGCATCATACGTTGGAGCGTTGAAAAAGGGAATGGGATAAATACGACACGGCGAGCGCCACACTATTCCTAAGAAGACTACGGTTCCGCTCAAACTGGTCAACCACTAGTACTTCCAGGGCGAGCGGCAACCAATAGACATATTCTCAGAGCAGGTCACTCGCACGAGCTCGAAGTAGGGAGCAAGGCTGGATCGATAAAACCTTGATTCTTTGTTCACGTCTTTGGCTATCGCTAAATAACGATGGTCACGATGTTCGTTCGTCTGCGTCTAGGCTTAGTGCACAGCTTCGTATTCACCTCTCCAAGTTCTTGCTATGCTTGTTTGATAGGAAATTGTGTACACATGAGCTTTACGAAAGTACCGTGGTCATAGAACTGCGCAGTGTGTGCCTGTCCGTTGCCTGCACTACTATGATAAAGCCTAACCAATGCTCACTCTCGCGAGCTTGCTTCTCTTGGTGCCAACCTTCGACTTCGTTTTTGGTGAGCGGAATCTCGCAACGAACACGAAGGAAGGTGGATGTGCATGTCGTCAGTGAATCCTGTCATTACGGGCGCCAAAACACTCATCAGGCTTTGGTCGGGACAGCTCACACTTGTTTGCTTGCTGCTCTCGGTGCTGATCTGGGACAGCATCTTGTTAAGCTCGGTCTCGTGCCTCGCGTGCATGTTCATCTTTTCGGTAGACAGCTCCAAGATCGTCACCACGTCGTCTGCAGCTAAAGACGGTCTCTGCCGTAACGTCAACAGGACCAACGAATGAGAACGATGGATTTTTCGTTGGCCTGAGGAAGCGATGTTTATTCCAACCACGGAACCATTGTGAGAAACGACGTCAGTGAAAACTCCCCAGAACTATTGAAACAGTAACTACTGTACTGAACATCCCGTCGTTCGTTGCAGGAGCTACCAGGCCGCATGAGGCGAACCTGGCCTTGATCAACTCCACGGTAACAGTGCCATCCGGAGAACAAACCAGAAACGACGGACACAGAATAAAGGAGATCTGGCGTTGTTCTCCGCGCGCACTTGTACGGCAAACACGACTCCATGCGGATCACCTCTGTTTTCGCCTTTCGTGCAGGTGACTTCGGCAAGACGACGGCCTTCTTTCCTGCCGGAAGAATCGGCATGGATACGCCGTCTTCGGTCAAAGAGTTGTGGACCTTGGCATTTCTCGGTCCTTGCTCATCGTCATCAACCTTGTCCAGAACAATTTGCCTGATGAGTAGGTTCAATATGTATCGAGCGTGATGTCGTTTTCAAATGTGGACGGAATGTCTTCGTTGTTTTAACCACAAACTTGGCCACTTTGAGCAGCCTCCGCGTCTTCTTCGCTAACTCCGTTTCAAAACTGGCGGAAGATTAAATGGAACTCGGCGATGAATATGGAGTTGGTGCTTCTACCTCTACCGGGAGTGTTTACCCACCACTGGTTTTATCCAGAACAGAATGCTCGTTCGATCACAACTCATGCCAGGATAAACTTGCTTCCTGAAGCAAAAACTATCCCCATGCACTTCCTACCCTGGCCTTGCAACGTCCTTCCCTACTCCTGTCTCTAAATCCGCACGGTGTGTACAACGGGAAGTTCATCCCTTGCCTGAGTCTGGCAACTTCGTCTCCATAGTACTTGAGCTTGACTCGCAAGGAGGAGCACAGCGCCCGACTTTCCCTTAGCTCGGCCTTTGTGAGATTCTCCATGAAAGCTTGCTCTTCGATGAGGGCATCCTCTTCGTTCATCTTTCGGTTTGACTCACCCGTCAAGCCAGCAAGCTGGGCCTATTTTCGTTGTGGAACGCGCTGGAGGTTGATATCGTTGTCGCTGCTGCTGCTGCTCGAGAATGACGGAGGTTTTCCTCTTCTGTTGTTGACGAAGGTGCTTGTGATGTTTCCCTCGCTGGGCAACGGATTGGGCCACCTCCATTATGTTCTCACTTCCACGCTCGCGAGATCGTGCCTATGCACCTTCTTTCTCTTGTCGCGCGTTGCTTTCTTCGCTGTGCTCATAGGTTACGTCTGTTGCTTTTGGATTGTTTGGCCTCACCTATGTAGAAGGTTTCAACCAAAACCCAGAACTCCCGAAACTAACCCGCCCTGATCCTCAATATGCAGGACTCCAAGTTTCGAGGCCACAGGGCAATCTCACTTTACTACAACGCATTTTCGCTGTACGAATATGCTTCAAACAATCTCACCACTCGTGAATTTCATAGTGCTCTGTTGGAGTGATTTCGATTACGTACTTTGCGACATGGTGGTCAAAACCAATGAAGCAACTTTCGGTGATTTTTCCCGATATCATCAGCATGCAACAGTGTTCGTTGGTGCTGACCTGCAGTTTTTGCAGCTGGCCCTCACGGGCATCATGGACCTTGATCAGGCGAGTGAGCAGGGCGTGGTGCCCCGTGAAGGCCTGTCAAAACCAAGACCAGCCGAAAACGGGTACAGGGATGACGTTGGAAGAGGCTATCTCTAGCAATGAAGTTTGTCGCGTCCGGATGCCCGTAAAACACCGAGCACTCATGAAGGAGAGGGAGCGACAGAGAGTGTTCAGTTTTCAGGATGCGGGAACGGACAATGCGGCAGATTGATAAGCCGAGAACACTTGCTCGACACTCCGAAAGGGCTCTGAAGGCACTTCGGCGCAGTTCAAATGTTGGAAAGATGTGATGCCGTGTGTACTCCCCTGAGTTTTCCCGAGTGCTACCTGGCTGGGGGGCACACCCTCTTCCTCCTGCCTGCCGATGACACTCTTCGAGAACGACGCCGAATACTTTCGTCACAGTTAAGAGTGAAGATGCAGATGCTACCAAAGCGTGGCGGCGAGGATAGCTACAACGCAATTTCATACTACCAGGAAGCCAGCCTGTTGCTCTGATTTCTGATTCACGACCAAGCACCCCGAGTGAAGCTGGGTTTATTGAATAAAAGTTGCTGTTATCACCTCGTTCCTGTAGCGCCACGAAATGGGTGAGGTTTATCGTGAAAATATCCGGCAGGCGGCGTCCCATAAAAGGGGGATTGGTAACCCTGTTCCCGTTTGCTCACCTTCCCAACAAGTGTGGCCAGGGCCATGGAGTGCACCGCCACTTGCCGGATGAGCTCGTCGAAGACAATGCCGTATCTGAGCGCCTTCTCGTTGTAAAGGTGTGTTAAACTTTCTCGTTTCGATTCAGGATCCTTTCCCGGTGGAGGCGATACTCTGGGAAGCGGACAGGAAGGCATATATCGCGCGTGAGATATCGAGCTCGCATGCCCACGGCGCGCGGGGTATGATCACAGATCCTGCTTTGTTGTCATGTACGACAAGCATACACAAAAGTATAGGGTATCGTGGTGGCGACCATTGCCACACGTAACCCTACCCCCAAATCAAATAATCCTTCAAACGTGTCTAGAAAAATGGATCAAATTGCATGATTTGTGAAACCGTTCCCTAAACGTATCTTGGGATCCTGTTGAATGTCCCTCGAGTACCTCAAAATGTTTTGCTATAACCAGTTTTTGCACATCTGAATGGATGGCGCACGAACGATGCTTAGATCATTGCGTTGCCGAAGTGTACCAGATTCATCCTGCACACGCATGCCTGAGCCCTTTAACTCCGGCGTCTTCGTCATAATAGTCTGAGCACAACGACTCTAACGCATACGAATCCCGTAACACCCCTCCCGAAACGTACTGTGGCTTAACGCCTTCGGGGCCAACGGCCTCGCCGCCGCTGACATCGCGCCGGATGTCCAACATTTCTCCGATCCACTGTTCCAGGTACGCCATGTCGTGGGCATGCGCGTGGAACACGCCACGCGGATGTCGACCTCGTGTCCCGTCATCGTCGGTGGTACCCCCTGCGTTTTGCGGGTCGTAGTCTGAATCTGGTACCCGATTCTTGATCAGGAAGGCGTCAACAGCTAGGGATGCCCCGGCGTCTTCGGGCGACGAGGGGTTCTCCGCTTGGAGACCGGCTGCCGCAGAAGATGAGCACGAGCAAGGGTATTTGTTCAGGAACTGGAGTCGTTATCATTGACCTACGTATTTTTCCTGCTCGCCATATTATCAGTACCACGTCTTCGCCACCCGCACCCTCGTTGATCGCCGAAGCTGTTGCAGGATGTATGTTCGTGTTCGATGTCCCTGCAAGAAGGCATACTGTGGGGGTAATTGTAGCCAATGAAGAGTATACGGGGCATTTCGCCGCCTTGCTGCATGATCAATGTTGCAGTTTCTTTGGTTTCCAGTCCAACGGTAAGTTTCCGCTACGAAGAAACCATATTCGTTCCACCTTTGTAGTATGGGACTGGCCACTTTGGACTGAGTTTTTCCCATGGAATGAATTCCCGGTGTACATGACGCGCGTCGTGTAGTGAAAGAGTTAGGTTTGTCGGCGGGACACACGTATCAGGGAGCACGGATTGCGAAACTCAACGTGTCATTCTCGACTCGAAGAATCCGATAACAGTTGGTCGAGTTTGTTGTATTGGTGGGCCCGAGCTCTCTTTTTTCGAGACTCAGAAACCGAACAATAGGCTCTTTTGGGAAGCTTTTATGTGTTCTACAGTAGGTTGGTTCCCTACGTACCCTGTTTGGTTTCGTGCTTCTAGACCTGGAATTCTACGCGAGGAATTCATACTGAATGTGCTTTTCCCCAAGTGATGGGAGATGCACCTTGGGCCACATATTGTTATCTTTAGCATTGTTTCGGGTGTGTGCGTGACGATATCTATCTGTCTGACGAGTAGGGAGGACGCGTTGATCGAGATAGGAAACGGATGTTTCAGCGAACAAGGTGGATAATAAGATGTTTACATCACTACTGTGCGACGTACATCTCCTTTCGTACAAAAATCCCGCATCAAGTGTTCCCTCGATTGTCCCCACTCTGAAACCCCTACAATGTCAACAGTCTTCTCATACTCTTGTTGATCATTGAGGGCACTATTTAGCTGCCGATAGGGATTTTAGAGTGAAGTAATCTAATCGTTCTCTTATCCTAGTGCCCACGCCGGGACTTTAATATCGCTTACATGCCAGCTGCTGCTGAGGATAGGACCTGAGTTTGGGTTTTGGCACCGTTCGTCCAATTGATTTCTTTTGTTGCACCATGCCCACCAAGTTTAGAAAGCGTTTTCTAGGGGTTCCATACACGGAATCAAGGCTACCGAGAGAAAGGCAACGGATGAAACTTATCTAGGAACGCAGCACATTTGACAGCGGAGATAAAAAAAAATAATGTGCAGTTGATCTCATGTGTCGCCGGGTTGGTGCGTCCATACACTTTGCCGAAATATGTAGTCTGACGTTCCACAGCAGATCGAATTGCAGCGCACGCTAGATATCGCTTCTCACCCAACACGTTGTTCTGCCGTAGGCCTGGAAAAGTATCTGGCTTGAGAAAGGAGATCCCCTGTGACTTGGAACGTTCGGGCGATGTGTCCGTTCGGGGTCGGACCGGCATGGCTGATATTTCCCCCGACTTTCGCTTGCTGGCAAGAGTGGCTACAGGTTTCCCAAGGGTGAGCGAGGGAGCAGCAGCGCGTCACGTTGCCCTTGTGTACAAGGCACACGGCATACCGCGCCTTCACATATAAGCGGAGGGATAATAAAGCGGAGGAATAAAAAATGTTCCGGTTCGTCTTCGGGTGTTGTTCCCGTCCGTGGTCGTAATGACGGTTTCATTGATTGCCGATTGCGTCGTGCGGACAGTTCCGAACCCGAACGGCGCCCTGTTCGGGGTATGTATCGACCGGAACGTCTCTTTGTGACTGTACTCATGTATTCAGAAGTATTTTCTAGGAACAGGGTGCGAATGGCAGCGCGCGACGACAGAAGACAGGAGGAAGGCAGGAGGAAGGCAGAGAGGCTACAGTACCAGGGAAGCACCTTCCCAGTTCGTCCACAATTTCGTCCATAGCGAAGCTCTGCGCAGTCTGCCGGTTCGTTCCCAGGGATTGATCATGACGGACAATAGCCAGCAGGATCGACCTGCAACGGAATCAGAGTCCTGTTGTGCTATCGAATGGCATCGAGTCGAGAGGGCCAAGTAAGTGTGTCGATACTGTAGGTCATGATCGTGTCATCAGAGTACTGCGGTAAATGTGTGTACTGCAGTCAGTTTCTTGATGTCCCACTTTCCATTACGTCGGAAATCTTCAGTACTGCAGAACGATGACCACAGTGATACGCTCAGCAGTGGCATGCGCGACAAACCAAATTTCAGCATCTGCGGTGGTGCCACAATAACTGAGCGGAGAATGAAAGAATGTCAGCCCCCCCCCGGAGGAATAACATAGACGAAAGTCACTTGAAGGGGCGGATCCTCGAGGGATAGCCATGCGAAAGGTTTGGGTGTGTCCCACACGGTGGTAGCCTGTAGTTGGGCCTTTGCACCACTGCCGTGAATACGTAGCGTGTATCAGTACTTGTGGAATACACACAAAACGGAACATTGTTTGGCTCTGGTGATTCCACTGAAGGAGAGCGAACGGCACCGCTGCTTGCTCGTGGTTTTCAACAAAGTAGGCAGGCGCTGCGCCACAGGGTGGGCCGCTTGAAAGAAAAGAAGCGTGTGGCTGACACAAACAAATGGGCCGGGCGGAACTCCAGAAGGTCAGCGTACTACGTGTTGTCTGAAGATGCATGGCCTACTGCTGTACGACGGAACGATATCGGTTTGGTTGGAAATGCCAAGTACCACGATCCGGAGCAGATCATGATCTCTGCCCGGCAACTTGTGAAAAGCGTGTAGGAGGGTTCAAAAGCTTCTTGCAACTTGGCGCCACGGTAAACGGGTCGGAGAAGAGCAAACCCATGTGGTCTAAACAACTCAAGCCGCAACTTTCAACCGGACCCTTGTTGGTCGATCAAGTGCGAAGATGCAGGTGGCGGTGAAACAGGCACTACGCGACTGGTTCGAGGCCGCTCGGAAAGGTTCAGAAGGGGTATCCGGCACTGAGGTTGTTGACGCGGTCGTCACGCTCGGGCTAAACTACGATTACAAGCAGGTGCATCGACACCGTACTAACTTACAGCAAGGACGGCAACATTACCCAGAGAGAGAGAGGGTTAGCCAAAGTTTCAATCCCTGTCTTTTAAGTGGAGATGGCATCACTACTTCCCGATCGACCGTAGAACGGTGTTCGAGCGTAGTTGTTAAGGAGGACCCGATTCGCAGGGTATCCGTCGATTGACTTTTACCAGAATCGGTACACCTTCGCTTATGGCGTCAGCTGGATACTGGTTCGAATCTCCTTGGGTGCACGTTTTTTCTCCTGACTTGGACCTTTTCCCATGGACACAATGTGTGTCAGTCCTGAGAACACCTCAACCTTGTGACACTTCCATCGAATTACCCGTCCTGGCCACAAGAGGTTCCCAGTTGAGGGTAAATTCTGTGGGTGGAGAGTGTTAAGGAGGACCCGATTCGCAGGGTATCCGTCGATTGACTTTTACCAGAATCGGTACACCTTCGCATAGTGAAGTACATGTAGGCAAGCATGACCGCACAACGTAATCGTGGAGACAATGTGTGAGTCGACTCCCGAACGACACGCGTGGACGCTCGACTCAAAGGGGCCCACTACTCAAACGCCCACTTCTCAAATCCGGGTCAATACGGTAAAGTGTTGCTAATATCACGTTCGTTGCCCCATATCATGCCGTCAATATTCTCAAACAAAGCAGGTGCAGAGAATCGTCTTCGCCGAAGCCCGGGATACGAACGGTCTTCTGTGTTCCGTCAAGAGCTTCACCGCGGCTCTCCTGGCGTGCTGCTCGAGCGACCTCGAGAAGGAAGGATTGTTTCGATTGTTGCGTGGAGAAGGAGACTGGTGGGGGTTCGGACTTGGAGGTAGGTGTAGAAGGCACCCTTTCCGTGTTCTGGTTGTCGTGCGACCGGTCTCTGGTATGCATATGTTCCAAGTCACCCGGGCTGCAGGAACGTCTTTAGCGAAAAGACCTCCAGATTCTGTGTCACAATCGTCAACGAACTCTCCATCCTCATCACGTACTCTTGAGCAAACATGAAATGCCTCCAGCTGTCGCCAAGCAAGTTTGCTGAACGCGAACCTGGCCAGGGCGTTAGCGTGTCGCCGCACGATTCTAACGAACGGTCCGGTATTGCTCAAGGTGCTAGGGGGGTAGGCTGAAATCAATGATGGAATGGTCAGCACCGGAACAGGACACCGATCCCAAAACTAAGCCACAAATACGTCATCGCAATGTTCTTCATGTATAGATTGATGTGAGACGTTTAACCACCGACCCACGGAATGTTGACCGTGCAGGGGAAGATGTGTCTACATACACAAACCCGCATATAAAAACGCAAGAAATGGTTCTGAGATCATGGCCTGGTTGTTCCCTGCCTTCCATCCCTCCCGTTGGGCGATGCAGGGGGCGGAGATACGCCCCTGCAGACGGCTGCTGCTGCAGCAGACACCGGCTTTGTTTCAGGCGCGCCGGCTTTTATCACCCGGCTCGCTGCATATCGCAGGAAGGTGGGCAACATTCGACAGCATAGCAGTAACAAGGACATCTGAGGGTATCAATCCGGCCTGGAGTAGTCTATGCTTTGTACGTCAAGTTCTAAAAGCCTGCGTACGCTTCCCGATGCCAACCTAGACCTGAACACGCTCGGTTGTTCTTCGCATCAGGTTCTCATGGCCGCGGTCGCGGAGAAATTCCCGACCCCTGGCACGGCTTCGCTCTGGATGCCAGACAGTGAGAATAAAGGACAGCCTGAAATGGGTTGCTGCCAGTTCCCCGAGAGTGATTCCTCCATCGACACAGCCAGAAACTTGGCACCCTCTGCCCGGACACCCAGACTCGCTGCTACCGGAGCGGGCTGCGCGATTCGCGCCAGCACGAAGCATAACGATGGCATGGGTGCATCATGTGGGCAGTTATACTCTGTGCCTGTCAGCGGCGGGGATGGTGATGGTAGCGGTGGCTCGGGAAGGCCATCAGGTGGATCCACAGCCAGCAACGGTACGGAATACGGCATCTGTCGGGAACCATTCCGATACACCTTCTGTAGTGCTGTTGCTGGCATTCTCACAACAACTGTTCATCAGCACGACGCGGAGCAACGACTATCCTAAACCTTTCAGCGAAACGCATCGCGACGCAAAGCATAGTGTGCACGATCGCCTGCGGCACTACTGTAGCTCAGTGTTCCGCGTCAGTGCTTCCAAACCGATTTTCGGTCCAATCACCGATGCTGCTTGCCTCCGTCAACAGGTGTGGTCCCAGCCCGGACGATTTCAGCGGAAGAACGAAAGCGGTACGACGCCGTATTGGAGGGTATCGTGCTGGCTCAGGAGCGTAACGAGGTCCACAGCGCTGCCTCAGCCGCAGGGGGACCAATACACTACACCGAACAAAAATCCACCAGCACCGGGCAGCAAGAGCAAGCCTTCCCGCGGGAGTCACAGCCACGATTGGGAAGCGGTTCGTCGACGGCGCCGGTCGCAACACGGGAGAAAGGAAGACCTACAGCGAGATGCCGGCCACGCACAACGTCCGCTCGTCAAGGTGGTCATTTTCGATCGGCGGCCGCTGTTGCTTCCGCGACTGGAAACAGCTCGAAAGGTGCGAGAGTGTTGCGCGAGAACCATGAAACTGTTGTGGGCGACATCTATTATAGGAGATTTGCTGCCGTCCAACTGCTCCCGTCAGGCGTGGTGCCCCACCGGGCGTGGCACGCCGTGCTTTGGTCCCTACTGCGAGTGTTAGCTGCTATCCCCCTCTGAAAGGCAAGAAAAATATGACCCTGTTTGTCCGCATTCATTGGTTCGAGTGAAGGCCACCAGCGACGTGGAGCGCCCGGGCAGACCGCACCGTCCGGCAACGGTGATGACTTTGTTGCCTGGTCAAGTTCAAGCGGGCGAACCACGATGGCGGCCGCGAGGAGCGGTCAGCCTCAACAAGGGGCTTCGGCGAGGGAGGTACAAATGTCTGAAGCAACTGGCCTTGTTCGGGCATGCCACTCTCCTTTTGAAAAAGCAGTTCTGATTTGCCGCGCCTGGAAATTCACCGGAGGTTATTCGTATTGATATGCTCTCGAGATGATAAATACCTGTTCGTAGTTTCCAAGTAGGATAACCTCCCCTCTGAGTGCCTGGAGCAGACATGTTCCAAACGCCCTGAGAACTCGGCTGTCAATTCGAAGGTTATCCGCAACACGGCCGAGGGACTACGAGACGCTTTGCGCAAGAGAGAGCTGCACCTCGCCAAAGTGGAGGCCCGTTGGGAGAATTATGACGGTAGGTGTGTCTCCTGTTATTGTGGTCCACTTGCATGTGATGGGTGACGGCTGTTCGTTTGTGGACAACATGTTTTGACGGGGATCTGACGCTCGAGTCAACCCAACGTTCAGGGTGCTTATATCTACCGCCGAACAATGCAATTACGGGACAACACCACCGCCAGTAGACTATAACTGCAAGGTACTTCACCACAGAAAAGGTACGTTCACCCCACCATGCAACAACTACGACGGCATTTACTTTTCATTCCTCTTTGAGACTCCTATGGTCGTCGCTACATCGTACTGTCGTTCTCGTCCGCCTCGACGCTACACCCCTGCCTCTTGCTTTGGGCTTGCCCTTCAGGAGTATCTACGTGGGAATAATCCTGCACCAGGTGTATGTGCCTAACACTTTCGGCGTGTGCTTGCACCTGTTCTCGGCGTCAGTTATGAAGAGGAGGTGGTGGCGACGCACACCCATTGGTATCTTGAACGGCGACGGACTTGATGAGGCGGACAGGAGCTACTCTCGGATGTCCAGACCGAGTACTAGCGAGGTGACGCACTGTCGGAAATCACTAGGCCAAGGGGAGAGGGCGGGGCGATCATCAGCAAGTGTACAATGAAAGCGCAAGGCTTTGAGGCCATGCACACACAGCGGAAAGATTGAATGGTCACGTGTCATGATTTGCATGTCCAGGTGGCGTGCCTCTCAAGTTGGCAAATATAGGATTGGTCATACATTCGCTGCATCTGCTGTGCCGATACCAACGTCCTCGAAGCAGGGGACTGGCTCCAACCGCCTGGGGTTCGCTGGAATCGGCTCGGCCAGCAGCCCACACACAGTTGGACGCGTATGCTCGGCGTCCACATGCTGGCGGCCAAGCACCGCGCCAGCAGGCACCATCACTCAAGACTCACTCTCGCCTGTCGCAGCCATTGGAATCAGCAGCTTGAATTCCATGACTAGCCTCACGTTCGCTGGAACTAGCAGCTGCTACGACGGTAGGAGCAGCACCAGCCGGAGACGTGGGGCGGCAAAGCCCATGGTCCTTGGACCCATCCCGCTAGACGAAGGAAAACAGCTGCGATATCCACTTTTGCAGCTAGATAGGGAAAAGAGGAGAGCCGATAAAATCCGTTGTGCTCGCGGACGCACGCAGTCCACCGACGGAAACGAAAACGTCAACTCGGACATGTTCGTGGATATTCCGGTTGCGAGGGATTGGAAGGGGCGGTGGCGACCTCACTTGGCGAGAGTACCGTGTGGATTTCAGCCCGCCTAACACAGGAGGAAGCCCCTTCCGTGTGAGTATTGTGTGTTCGTCTTATTCGTGGCTACAGTCCCCCCATTTTTCGTGGCGAGAGGTTTACCATACACGTGTGTCAGAGTACTACACTTTTCAGTGTATTTTTTGTACAACTAATCTACAACCATCCAGGGTCCCACAGGAGGAGGTAGACACCGGGGTGTTTTCTTCTTTCCGTGTGCAGTACCGAATGGTAGCAGTTCGGTGGGAAAACGTTGCGTTCTACTGTAGTCATGGGTCTGTCTTTTACTGCATCGCCGGAAAGTACGCTGTGGACACCAACAACCTGCGTGGGGTCGCGAATATACGCAGGATCAATACACATCACACAGGGGGTGGACTAGACATCGTGCAAGACACCTTCAGAGCCGCACACCTGAGAACCTGCATCCTGCACGGGCATCCTCATGAGGGTCAAGCGAAGTGGAGGTGACTGTCGCCTGGGGTGGACACAAATCTTTGTGCAGTCTGGTCCGACAAACCCAGTGTTTGGAGGGGCCCACAACCAAGCACTCCCGGGTTCTCGACACAATGTCGAAAACAACATCGGCTTGTCAGATGAGATCCAGAGGCATCAACTCGGTGATCTGTTCATCCCCGTACGCCAAAGAACAGTTCCGAGGTCGAACGCCATTGTTCAGAGCGCCTCGGTGTTGAGATAGCCGCAAAAATGCCGTGGCCAGGGCGGAAGGCTCGCGTACCACAGAAATGCCAGAGATTGAGAACTCGCCAACGATCCGCTCTTGTGTAAGAAAGAGTACGCGTTGCCTATTGAAGTGCATGCGACAACAAAAACATTCTTTCTGGCAGTCGCGTATTCGTTGGCTAGCTCTAGCGGTCTCATTTGAAACATGGTACCACTGCGCCTACTACTCTCCGAACCGCAAGGTTTGCGCTCTCCGAGACCTCTCTCTTCCCCTGGAGGTCCGTTGCTTCGAAAAGGCTAGATAACCTACGGCCATCATCTCGCTTGATATTATCTGCCATACAAGCCCAGGCTACCTAAAACGCCTTGGTGTACTATCTAGATCAAACGTGTGGGCACTCTGCCCCTTCCCCGTCACAGTACGGAAGGCCAAGCCGTACTGAATAATATGTGCTTGTGCGTACCACCAAGCATACCATGGTACAGCCGCGGCTCCCCCCGGTTCCGGTCGCAGGGATCCTTGGATTGACCTAATGCGCGACAACCTACTCGTTGTGGCATTCAACGCCTCACAACACGTCACCTGGAAAAAGGGGTCTCAAAATCCGAGAATTGGTCGTAGAAACAGGACCTGGTGTGAGCGTAGCTCGCCCGCTTACGGGAGAATAAAACCGACAACATCGCATTCAAGCCTCTCACGCCCAAGGCCTCGTATCTATTTGACCTCATCCAGTGTACAGCAAAGGGTCCGGCGAAAATGGTATCTACGCCATCAGACACAAGGAAGGCAACCAAGATTAGCTCTTGACCATATTGGCGGCGCGCGTGAACGAAAACCACGACCATGACCAATCGGGGTCTCTCATTGTGACGCGCTCTATTCCTGCACGGCATGTGAAACAGGACTTGGTCTATCTCTCTATTCGTCCCGTGGCTGAACCACAAATTGTTCAGTCCTTGCCGTCGTCGGCTTCCTTTGTTCCGCCCGGTGCTGGTACGTCCGCGTCCTCCTTCATCGCGCCGAACGAGTCATCCATTGTGATATCGTCCATCGTGCCCTGACGGCGAGCAAACACAACCTGCATTCCCGAACAATTCACGACGTCGGCACGACGGCAGTTGTTGCAATGGTTCCATGCATGTCCTTCGTGTCGGCTATATCGAGGCCCTTGTATCGAAAACGTTGCAGATGGATCATGTAGCGCAACCACTGCCTGGTCGTCCTGCAGCGAGCTTGCTCTTCGCGCCCTGACGGCAAGGGGGAGATTCCTTGCGATCTGGATCGGTTTCGAAAGGGTTGGTGTCTCCGCTCGACAGCGTTTTCGTGGTGTTGTGAGCTTCGGGCGAACAAACCATCGCGTCAAAATGCGGATGACGTCAGAGGGGATCTCAACTCGAAGTGGCCATTGTCGACTACCAGGTACGTACTAAAGCGCTTCCGAGTGGCATACCCTACATCGCGTTCTCACCTCATTCAAGCTCTGCCCCTGGCGCGTGTACTTGTACTTGGCCTCCGTGAAAGATGGGCAAGGGCGGTAGGCCTTGATGGGCAGCCACGGAACCAGCGCCCCGACGCCCCCCGAAATTCTGCTCCAAGCAAGAGTCCACCGCGGGGCAGAAGCGAAATCAAAGGTTCACCCAAATACATGCTCCGTTTTCGCTTCGATGAATGTATCAATCGGTAAATGACCGCACATAAAGCGGGACTGCAGAAAGTGCCAAGCTTTCTTCGCTTCCGAGGTGGAACGTAATCCGTCAACTGCCAACGCGGGCACGGTGGCGGCGAAAGAAAACCGTGTACAAGTATGTACTCGCGGGATTTATGGAACGCTTGTCATGGACTTCGATCACGGGCGAGGGCGAGGAGGGCCCTGGCAATAAAACGCGCAGGATTTGTGGGGATCCCGGGAAGAGAGATGGGGGGGCACTGGGATTATAAGCATGTGGTGCCCTCTGTGAAAGGGGTAACCGTCGAAAACCTGTTCCAATTGGTATTATTATAAAGTGGTTGTTGCTGAACTGAAGACCTGCTCATGACCCCGCCAGGAAGTCAAGACGAGCGTTACGATGCATATTCTGCAGGGAGGAGGTCCCGGGAAGCTGGGTGTAACCACCATTGGAATTTCCGGTTGAAGCGACTCACGGTAGTTATCGGCGTGCACTCATACATAGACTTTGTACCTCGTGATGACACTGAACGCGATGGATGCTGGATCTCCTTACTGTCACATGTCTACGCTTACGACACACAGGGCTCACGGTCAAGAGAGAAATACACGTAAGGATCGGTGAGATGAACACTGGCAAACCTCGGTCCTATTACTCTTCTTTTGAGCCTCCTTCTCTGAACCCGACATGGTGTAAGCATGCCTTCTGCACCCGTTCAAGAGAACTCTCGCCGCAGCGCTGAACATGTGCGGCGCAACAAATGTCGCATGATTTCAGGACGTCCCCGAGAGCCAACATGATACTTGTGCGTGTCCACATGTATCACATGTACACCGCAGCAGGCAGCAGTGTGTGCGACGTACACATGAATTGTCACCTCGAAAGAAGCGGCTCGTCCATAAACACGCATGTGGCCTACCTTCCTGTGCCATCGCATCCCCTGTCTCGGTACTCGCCGCTGCAGCGGGGGTAGCCCGGGCAGGCATCATCGCTCGACCCAGGCGGCGCTGTTACTGCGGCATCCTCCTCCTGGGCATGCAATGCTGTCGCCGTCCTACAGGTTTGTCGAGAGAAGTTTGGCGGGGAACGTGGCACCACCAAGAACCCCGTTGCTGACGGGATGAGGCCCGCCAAGAAGAAGGCCAGCAGGCACAGGAGCAGCTGCATGGTGTTGCGTTCAGTGTGCTGAGTGCAGTGAGGCACCAGCAGCAGCAGAGCACATGCGGGGGAAAGCATATCCCCCCCCCCACTGACACACGAAAACTGCGGCGTGCGGGTGCCCCTATGGACTCGGCGTGTGAGCACGTGCCTGCTGCCTGCCACCGCACATCTCCTGTATCATGAGAGGTTCCGTGAGAACTCTCGCGTCCTTGCTGGTGGCCGGTTGCTGGCTATCTAGCGTCCAATGCTTCACGGGGCTCGCACCACACCGGGCAGTTCGGCGAGCTAGTCTTCCCACAAGGAGCAATGCGGCATTTTCTTCGCGTGTCAGCAGACGAGCCTGTGATGATGGTGCCAAGCGGAGGGGTTGTGGTGGTGTCATGATGGTCTCAAAGCCGTCGGCAGCTGAAGCTAAGGGGGAAACGGTTGATCCTGCTGAGGTGGAGGCGGCTCTTGTAGAGGAGGACAAGAATGTGTGAGTGTTTGTGAATGTCATCGTGAGCTTTGTCGAGTCAGAAAAAAATGGCCTGAGTTTGAATTTTGGCCGATTCATGTGTCACAACCGTCCGGGCGGTAATACAAGCCATCGTACAACACAAACAGCAGCTAGGCTGACGTTCTCACCGCCTGTGGTTAGGAGAACCAATATCTCCTTTGGTAGCCAACCTCTCGTTTGTGTGGCGTTGTTCGTATTGATGTCCGACAGTGATTCCTACTGCATGCAAGACGCCAGACATTACGATAGATACAAGGTGGGATACAGCGGTGTAGGCTACCGTATATGACGCAAGATAGCACACCCCCTGGACCAATTTTCAAAGCTCGATTACGCCGCGACGAAGAGGATGCGTAAATGAAACAATGCATTTTCGGAAAGCTTTCGACGATACAGCTTCAACGCCACCGTTTTCGGCGCTGTGACTCTTTCTGCGGCTGAGAAATCGAGATGTGAAAATCGGTCCAAGGGGTGTTATCTTGTGTCATTTACGGTATGCTGCTGGTCGGTAGATGTGAACATAGCTTCAGAATATCTCGATAGATACACCAGTTCCCGAGAGGGGTGCAGCATGGTCTAAGAGAAGATGTCGCTTCCCACCTACACTGGCGTTGTGCAAGAATGCGTTGAGAGAGTGCATGGCACCGGAAGGCAGTTACAATGAACATGTATCGTGAATGAAGAACGTTCCAAGACGTGACTGGCACCTCCTCAAAAACATGCCGCAGAAAGAGTGCGATAACCGTATCTCCGGTTCGATTCTGTTGGAAATGTTGAAGATTACTCCCGGTCCGAGGGTGCTGTGAGATCGGTCGGAGACAGTAGAAGATCGAGCAAATATCTGTAACAGCTCATGTATCTCAGACTGTCACGTTGATGCCGAACGTTATTGTGGATGATGTTCATGGTTCCGCTCTTCCTAAATTTTCAGGACGGCTGCTGCACGTGGATACAGAATACCCCGTTTTTTTGTCAAGGCCCAGTCTACGTAGGTAGCAGTGGGGCGATGGTCGCACCCCTTGTTGCAGAATACTGCTGTGGCCTGCTCAAAACCTTGCGCCTGTGTTCTTTTACTCACAGCCATCACTGTCTCGGTGCTTCATGCTGGCACATGCACCCTCGTCGATTGTTTACGGGGGGAAAAGCCCCCATGTGCCGCACGCCAATCAAGAGATTCGCCCCTAGTTCCTTGCCCAGTGTCGCTTCTAATGCGCGATGTGGTCTTGCGGCGCGACCTGCTGCGGTGTCGGTGGTATCGGTGTGACGTCAGCGGTGACGTCGGGAGGCCTTGTACCAACACGATTTCGCGTTTCAACGCGTTTGTGGCGTTATAAGCGGAACCTCATGCTTGTATCTTGAAAATGCGGTACTGTCGTTAACGAAGTGATCTATCCGTTTGTTGCAATCTCTCTTCGCCGAATGCAGCTACCTTGGATTGTTCGCGCTGCAGCTGCTCCCTTCCCTCCTCATCGGCTACAAGCTTGCATCGTTCGTCTACTTCGGCCTGCTAGCCGTCAGCACGGTGTACCTGGGATCAAAGAGGATGGACATCCCGGACGTGAGTTGACTCGGATTCCGCTTAATGCACTACTTGCAAGCAGAACAGATACGCCGCCGCCGGCGTACGGGGGGGCCTGCGTGAAGCGCGGTGTGCCGCGGCGACGGGATAACAGCGCACGAGCGCACTGTTTGCCGAGCGGCGAAGACGAGCATGTGGTGCTCGGGGGGGGGAGATCCCCCAATGTTGTCATAGGTTCCTGTTAACCTGGTCTTGTTTCGCAGCGCTTTGAACCTAATCTCGTGTTACTGCGTATTACCCATTCCTTTCTGCAAATGTCCTTTTGTCGAGAGGCTGCCTTCCCCTGTTCTTGCTTGGGAATAGCCGTTGCGCTCTTCTTCGTTGGCTTCGTCCTCAGAGACAGAGTTATCTCGTCTCCCAACCTTGTTTACTTTGCGGTACCATTGTTGTCATCAGGCCGTTTGTAACACGGTACTTGCAACTGTACAACCTTCTTGAAACCAGACAACAACCTTTCGAAACTGCGAACGGAAACTTGGTGCATGTATTCATTGACGAAAGGTGTGTATCGAAACACGGGCCTGGCTCACCACCCCTACCATCGTATCGCGCGCCGCCACAGGAGACGCGGAATCCCATCACCGCTGCGCAAGCTTTCGGCGCGCCTTTTGCGGCCTCGGTATCGCTCTTCGGCGTGTTCGCCCTCCTCAAGTACACCGACATCTCGGTCGGGATCGCTTACCAGGCGAGTTTATTTTTCCGCGAGAGAGAGAGCTGTCTTCAGACGGCGTGGTGTTCTCTGCTTGGTCGGTGCCTTGCTTTTCTGACGTCTTTCTTGGCCTTGTGGCCGATTTGCCGTCGGTATTTGTGCCGCGAGGCATGTTTTGTGCCTTGCAGTTTCCTTTACTGGTGTTGCCCAGTGTATATAAGATGGGAAACCGATTGGAAACGCCTCATTTCAAGAGGCTATCGCGCATTGCGCTTTTTTATCTGCTTCTTTTGTTTTTGTCTGCACGTCCTGTCGACACCCCACACGGTGCATCCAAGTTGAGTAACGAAGTCGTTGTTGCTCTATTGACTTTGTGTGTTTGTACATACGTTTTCGGGTACTTGGCCAGTGCTGATCGAAAACGTCCGCCTTAGTTGGGTCGTGCTGACGTGAACAGGTACTGAACAGAAACCGGAAGGGTTTCTATTGTGAAGAGAGCAATCAATAAGTCAGCGGAAGCGCCCTCGTACCGTGTTAGTACTGATTGTCTTGATGAGGATGGTATTGCCGTGGCTTCTCGGCCATGCCGTACGGCTTGGTTTCGAGGCGCGACTCTCTGACGCTACGATTGTGTCTCACAGGAATTTTCCTTTATCGTGCCTTGCCTCATCATGGTTTTCCCGCTGTTGTTGTGCCCCCCCGTTGCAGTACTTGACGACTTTTCTAGGCGTGGCGACGTCCGTGTCGGTGCTCCCGCCCATCCTCCGCTCAGTCCTGCCGGAGAATGTGGTCAACGCGCCGGTTTCAGCGCCTCTCGACACGGTGCTCGCCAAGGCATTTCCCGAGGTACGATTATCGTGGCAAGGAGGCACACAGTGTCTGAACCGTGCGCTTCTGTACAAAGATGATTTTTACATTCATCACGGTTTGGGCTTAGCGTTCGAGATTAGGCGACCCCGCGGTGTTCTGGCGAAGAAGACCTAACCTTGTGTCCAGGAGAATATCGTGCGTCGGCAGGGTGGTTATGTGCTGCGCCGTGTATCTCTCGACGTACGGCGGTATTGTAAGCTGCTTCTCCTCCCCGATGCAACTCTTGGCATCATCCCATAATTTATACGAGCTTTTCCGCGATAGTGTCCCGGCAGCACTTTGTATCCATGTTTTTCGTTAGCGAATCGCGGTTTTGATCGGTTTATCTTTCCCTTCAGCTCGGAACACGAACGTTCAGATTTATTTAAGCGGGTTGGACCTTGATTTTCTTTTTCCCTTCTCCTTGATCCCCTATCCAGCCATACACCCTGCTTAATCTCATTGCACGATTGAAGTACTAAGTTTCACCGCCGGTCATGTTTTCGTTCGTTAATCGATCCCCCCGCAGACCTGGGAAAATGACGACCAACCCCTCCTAGACTTCGCCGAGCTTGCCGTGCTGGTGTCGGCAACAACCGCGGCATTCGTTTGTGAGTGCCCACGTCACACGTCTTGCCTGCCGTACGCCATGCAGCCTCGGATGACAGCCCTCAATCCCTGGGTGTGCGCCCTGTGTGACCCAGACATAGCTCGCGTTCGTAGAAACACGGTGCGTATGCATAGGCCTTGCCTTGCTTGGTGCCGCCTGCGCGTGGGCCTTGAGAAGCCTTTCCTTCCTTCTCGTGACTCCTGGGCTGCTGAGAAGTCGTACGCTTGTTGCAGCAGGCGGGTCGTCGATACGTACCGTACTGTTTTACGTGGCGCCGGGTAATTCTTTGTGCGAATCGCCGTTCCGTTTCTCTACGGCGTGTCGTCTAGAGTATTGCCGCCCCTCGTGCGAAATCACGTTCCGCGCATGGAGTCACACTCCTTTTACGGAATACCGTCAAACTTATGCGGAACAGCGCGATGTGACTGTCCTCTTCAACTATTAATATCGTTTTCTGCCCGTCGGTGATTTACCCACTCTCGCACGACGCACGCCTACAATGCTGGAGCGAAAGGAAACCCCTTTTTGTTTCCGACCGTGTTCCTCTCTTGCTGCTCTCCCTCTTGTGCCTTCTCTCTTCCCGGACACCAACCGCGTTTGGTGCGACGACACAAAGACGTTAACCCCGCGGTGGGCTTGAGCGCCAAGTTTCTCATCCCCAACGTGTTCGCGTGGTGCATCGGCATGCAGGTTTGGTGCGCTCGTTGGCCATGTCTTTTTTAATGATTATTGCCGACGATATAGGGTACAAAATCACGTTGAAGCCAGGCGGGGTGCCTAGGCCAGTGGGAGTCCTCTGCGAGCAATAGTTGTCCCTACGCACCCTCTACTGGAGGGCAACACTGGAAAACCGGCATAGCTTTTTTCATGGTGTCCTCCTGACTATCCCATGTTGCATTTCCAACATTCCTAAAACGTGCCTCGTGTATATAAATATCTAGATCACACCACTTAGCTTTTTGTCGACCCGCGCACAACAAGCGCGTCTCTTCGCCATATTGCCTCGCCCTAAAAGCGCGTGAAGGTGCAAAAGGGTCGCACTCGCCATTGAGCAGGAAAATAGCAAAAGATAAGATTGGGGCACACGGAACACCAGGGACTACTTTGTACTTAATACTTTTTTTTTTTCAGTGCTGGGCAATAAGAGAGCTCTTGTTGACCTGTTGTGGGTATGTCACTATCGCTGTTTCTGCCTGTGTCGCCGTCTCGTTTCTCCCACTTGTAACCTCTGCAGTGTTTCGTAAACATTGCTCTCTCCCTCGTCCATTCCCTACTGTGCTCCTCCGCCCTATGCTCAGTCGATCGGTCTGATTAGCATCTCAACCTTTCCGGCGGCAGCGATTTTGCTGACGGGGTTGTTCTGCTACGACATCTTCTGGGTCTTCGGCACGGAGGTCATGGTACGTTCCGTCAAGCCGTGCTGTGTGTGCCATCGCCTTTCTCTAGAGGACCGTGCTGTCAATTTTGGCTGTCGTGTAGAGGCCACCACCTATCTGGCGAAGGTCGACTATTGCTGCCGCAGTTTTACTTTGTTCCACTCCTTCACACCCTAGGTGCTGGACACCCTTACCTTACCCTTTCCCGCCTCTCGCCAATCGCTTGCTCAGAGTCCGCGCCAAAGCTCCATCCGCCCCAAACGCGGTCTCATTTTTGTAACCATTCCGACGCTGACACCAATGCCTCAGAACACTGGAAGCAGTCTCTCTCTATGCACGTATGGCATCCTTGTGTCCCCTCTTGAGGTCCTGCTGAATAGCTGGTGCTGTCCGTGCACAGATGACCGTGGCCACCAAGATCGAAGCTCCCGTAAAGTTCCTGTTCCCGAGCTTGACGGACCCCTCCAAGCGGTACCCCTTCTCGGTGCTCGGCCTGGGTGACATCGTCATACCGGCTACCTTTTGCACACTCATGAGGTGAGTTTCCCCGCCGCCGCCGCCGCCGCTGCTGCTGCTGGTACTGCTGCTGCTGCAGGGTTATTGCAGTGTTTGTGGTTGTTGTTGTTGTTGTTGTTGTTGTTGTTGCTGTTGTTGTTGCTTATGCTGTCGTAGTGGCGCAACGGTAGATGGATATCACGGCCAGCTCAGCCTGTGGCTTTTTGTCGTCGATGTGGCTACTGGCCATCCTACACGCGTGTGTGGCTTCGGAATCCAATGCGCCCCTTCCCCCTCCTCTATGCGCAACTAAGGATTGCCCCCCCCCCCCTGCATCGTCGCGAAAAGCGCTCGACATACAACTGAAGGGCGGGTTGGTTGTGTGCTCATAGCCTCGCATGCCGTAGTCGCTAGACCGTTGGCCTTGCATTCCTACAACGCCAGAACGGAGCACGCGGGTCTCACCGGACCAGGCTCTCACGTCACCAAGCGCGTAGCGCCGTGAGGTACTCTGCGAGTCGCATGGGGGGTGCGCTGCGTCCTGCCACGGGTGTTACGCATCTTGCGCGACTTCCTTGCGTACGGATGACAGACAGCTGCAAATGACTTGGTTTAGTTTCTGGTGCTTTCACTTCCAGAGAAGTTGTGAGCGCTGTGTAGCTGCCGGTGCTTGACCAAATAAGCGCAACGTGGTGCGATCATTCCCCTTGCGCGAAGTGAGGGTTCCCGACTCAGCACAAAATGATCTACTGTACTAGGCCACCATTGTCGTCATCGAAAATAAAAAACAAAGGAAAAAGTATTAGCGGTAATCTGGTTGTCGAGCTCCCGAAGCGACCGGCGTGTTTTACAACGTCGTTGCCAAGCGACGAGAACTCAACCCCGAAAGCTTTTCGGGAGGCGGGAGAAACAACTGGACGGGGCGGGGAAAACACACCTAATCACCACCCCTACCTGCAACACAACACCCGTCCACTGCCCACCCTTTCTTAATAACTCATAGCATCTGACATTGTTGTTGTCGTCAAGGTCGTTCGACATCTACCTGGAGGGGGCCAGACAAGCCGAGGCTGCGGCTGCCCGAGCCCTCCTGACAGAGGTAGCAAACAAGAACCCGATTGCTCTGTGGCTAGACTCGATCCTGGGCACACCGGTAGCACAGGCCGGCTCAGGGGTTTCCGAGGCATCCCCGAAGGGCATCCCCCCTGGGGGTAGATTGGCAGCGGCGGGAGCTGCCGGCGCTGTAGGAGAGGCGGGGGGCGGCAGATCATACTTTGACAACAGTGTGGCGGCCTACGCGCTTGGTTTGGGACTGTGCTTCACGGTGAACTTCGTCTCTAAGTCCGGGCAGCCAGGTGTGTTGATGCTGCTGCTAGTATCCCGTTTCCTGCAGTGGTTACCATGCGATAAAGGCATCATTCTGTTGATGAGTCGAGCGACCCGTCGGGGTTGGGCATCCTTGCGTCGGATGGGAGGACGGCGGCGGGGATTTATCGCAGGGTGGAGGGGTGGGGATGGGAGTTGAGCCCATCGTTGTTCACTCGACTTTTTTGTTGTCTTCCCATGTGCGCCGCGGTAAGTCTCATCCTAAGATCAACCCAACAATATGACGGGAATCTCGATCCAAACGGACAGGTCGCACGAGGAACATGTGTTTCTTAGTGGCCTCGGTGGTACGTATGTCTTGATTGCTCACTCTGCCTCTCTCTTTCCCACAACGGACCTCGTAAGGTCGTTCGGCGGTTGGGCTGCTGTTTTTGTCGCATTTTTTTGTCTGGGTTTTGTCGAAGTCGTTCGCGTTGTTTACCCAGTCAGCCAGTGAGCTGGTTGCTTGTTAGTAGTGATAAGAGAGAGAGAGAGCTAACGAGAGAAAAGTTGAAGTTTCGCGAAACGGCACGGCCATGTGTTACTGTTTCGCTCTTCTTGTGCCTTGTATTTTCTTTCCTCCTATTGCCCCTTCGCAACCCGTTGTGCTCTCCATGTCTGACCAAGATCCGAATGATGCGATGCCCTCCTTTGGCTGACTTGGCTGACTCGGCACCGCCGATGGCCTCACCCCCCCCGCCCCCCCGCATTCTTTTTTCGCTTTACTCGCAGCACTGCTGTATTTGAACCCGGCGCTACTTTCGAGCGCCATCTTGACAGCAGTGCTCAACGGCAATGGGGAGCTAGGCAAGCTGCTGGCGTTTGGAGTAGGGAAGGACTCCAAGGCATCGGAAGACGACCCGTGATAAGGACCGCGCTAACGAGTAGCAGGAGTTACCTGTTTTGTCGACCATATATTTGCCGTCGATTGTTTCATCATAGAGGTGGTGCCTTGCAGAATATTAAGTGGACAAGCCAGGCAGAGAGTGATGGAACCGGTTTTGTTCTGCGGCCGTTGAACGAAACGGTTGTCTCGTGCTTCTTCCTCTCACTTCTGACGTCCAGTCAAGGAGGAAGTAGCTGAAATTGTTCCAGCACACAGCGCTGATTCAGAGGCAAAGGAAGATCGTGTGTACTGCGGCCGCCTCTCTCTGCTGGTGCTGCTGCCGCCCTGCCGCCCTGCCGCCCAGTATGCACGCGCCCTTAATTGGGTATTGTTCCAACTTGCCCCGATCATGTTGCCAGGCCCCCCTTCATGACCAGCCACATCCATAGTTACTGAGTTCCAGGTTACAGAGCCAGTAGTGTTGCAGTAAGGAAGGCAACAGGAGTGCTGTTGTGCGGGGGTGAATCAGAGGCTGTGTCGATATGTGCTCATTGTCTCAACAACTACACAACTGTGGACGGTCGGTGAAACAACTCGGAGAGAGCAGTTCCGCGCAGATGTGTCTGTCCGGTATTATTTTGTTTGTCCCACCGTTTCTGAACAATTGCCTTCGCGGGCACAGAAAGCCAATCCTCCCGCTGTCTTCAAATTGCAGGAATAACTGCGGCCGCAAAGGAACCGGCTCCAAGCCGCAAAATAACCGGCTCCAAAAACCCACAGCACGTGAAAGCTCGAAGGGATGACCAACTCCGATATCTAGGTATCCCTCAGCCCTCACCACATATACATCACAACAAATGCCTCTGAGAAGTACCGGCGGCGACGAGTAACCGTTTCTCTGATGCTCTGAATACTACCCTTATAAGAAGACATATTCCACATTCCGCGGACATGACTCCCGGGTCAACGGGCAATGGTAATGATCCTACGTACCTTATAACAGACGTGTAACTCCGCAGAAAGTACATACATCTGTAGTTCTGCTGGTATGAAATAGCAAAACACCAGTCTCTGTGGGAAACAGGCCCCGACGTGACGGCCATCTGGTTTATCGCAGTGTGGACGCGATAATCTCTTTGCTATTAGAAAGGTTTTAAATATGTACACATTCACGCGTACGTACGCGCACGTGATTACTCGTGGAGCCAGGAGGGCAGAGAACCAAACGGCACTCTTTGGATGAAACTGTCGTTTTCGACCAATCGCGCCGCTTTAGGGCTTTTGACAGGTCCACAGCCCGTTGGATGCCATCAGAGTGCAAGGCATCAAGCATAGTACGGCCACCGCCGGATGAACGGCCATGATGCCGATACGGTGCTAGTTCCACAAGGGCCACACGCATGTCTTCCACTGCGTGTCGCTGCTATGGCGGTACATGCTGCCCTCACAAGGAGGATGCGGAGGCATTCTTTCAAGGCATCAAGCCGGTATGTATGTTGAGCTCTGTCTACGCTCATTCAGTCTGGGGTCAATATACCTTTCTACTGTAGTCGTCTGAGAGTCGGGGGCGACCATCGGTGCCCCATGCTGCTGTAATTAGCCAGGGGCAGAGAAACCCTACCAGGGCAGCGGTTCAATGCTGCTGTGCGTCACACAGGTACGCGTGTTGTTGGGGTGCAGGGTGATGTGTGATACAGAGTACAATACCACATGTAGTATCGTGCCGCGCTACAGTACACGGCTGACCAATGGGAACCCGTCAGTAGTGTACCAGGTATGTTTTTTCAGTGTTTTTTCGTCCAATCCAGTGTGCATCTTTCGACATATATTTGACGCTCCAGCTGGGTCATACAACGTGGTGTCTGTGGCTTTTTGCTTCTCCTTGCCTCCTGCGGTGCATTCAACTTGAACGATGTGTCTCCCAGTAGATATTTTCGTGCCACAACATACAAAGGGACTCCTTTACTTTGTTCGATATACTTCCGAAACGGAAGGGAGGTAACTGCAGTATTTTGCAGCAGTGAGAGGATGAGTGACACCTGATGGAGATTGGACTTGCAGTCCTTCCGCTGAGATTCCAGTGACCTGGCCAACCGGAAAAAAACATTACAGACTCGAACATTTGTTCTGAAATTGAGGTGCTCAAAAGCGCCATTGTTAACACCAAGTACTACTGGCTTCATATGCGACCTTATCCATACACCAGACCTCCAAAGGTATTCATGGTAGTTTGGGGGGGTTGCTCCTGCTGTGCTTTAGCGAACCCCATTGTGCGAGCACCCTGGGAGGGAGCCATGACTACGGTAGGAAAAGCGAAACGACGTGATGAACGTCAAGTTTGTAAACCAATTATTTCCATCGCGAGGGCCAGCGTACGTCTAGCATGGTTAGCCGTGACGGGCAGCGTGCGAAGCGAAACGTGGTTTATGATGATGGTGTCTGTTGTGGGAGAAATTTTGAGACGTGTTGAAGGTTCACTATCAACAGCTCGAAGAACACTTGATTTGATGAGAAGCAATTCAATAGCTTCAGCAACATTGGTGGCAACGGTACGCGGCTGTGGGAGCACGACCTACTGTAAGTGGTTACACCCAAGGTCATTAGCTGCCGTGTGCACCTAACCTCGCCATCACCACCACAATCATTGATCCAACTAAACAGGCTGGCCGTACACAATGTAAACGTTTTCAGGCGATCCCGCCCTCTCAACTTCCCATCCCAACCTCTACTTGTGGTCGGTATCCAATCTACCACTAACTGCGCCTCTGGCCGCCTATGAACCCTTCATTCAAACAACAATAACAGCAGCAACTACGAGAGTACCTTGAGGGACGATTATCCCTTGGGACGTCCAACAACCTGCTCACACATTGGACACTCTTCTGAGCACTGGGTACTGAGAATATCGCTCAAACACATCTTCAAACATCTATCGACACCAACCCGAACCACAAGCGAACCATTGCACACCGTCCAGCCGGGCGTATTCCCTAGCTAATCGTAACCCGAACTATTACCGAAAAATCCTCGGACTCAACGCACAGGACGACCTCTCCCGCGCTGTCAAGGAAGCCGTGAGCGACTACGTCGAACTCCGGGGTCTGAACGGCCTTTGCCCCGACGTACGAAAATGGAGCTCCCCCCCAGCCCCCGCCGCTTTTCTCGATGCCGGTCTTCCGAAAACCGGAGGAACCGGGTCTCTTCCTCGCGGACTCTTGCCATCTGTCAGTTCTAGCACCGTGGTAGGGGCACCAGGAGAATTTCGGGGACATTCTTCAGAAGGCAAGAACCAGGTAAAGCACTCCGGCACCAGCTCTGGCACAAGTGTGGAAAATGTCGTCAGCTTCGCCGACGACGGTAGCACTCATGTTCACGACGGCAACAGGCGGTTGAGTTCGGGCTCACGGCACGGGGTCCGGAGAAGGAGCAGCTTGGACAGCGTCGCCAGCAGCATCCCTCAACCGTCTTGGGAGGCCGAGGGGCCAGATGGCTTCGTCAGCCAGGCAATGTCAATGATTTGTTTGGCTCCATTTTCTGTGCACGGTACAGTCTACCGGAATTGCGGGGTTACCTTTGCGATTGATGCGAGCTTGATTAGTTGCCGATGCTCGCAGTGAGGAGGGTTCCCCGTGCAGAACCACCGACAACTCCTCCAAAGAACGACATACGCTGCAAATCCGGCTGGGGTTTTAAAAATGTTAGAGGTGCTGGCTTGGGTACCCCGAGTTTTGTACGTGAGGCACATGCTCCCCATGCTACACGCAAGCTGTTTTGGCACATATCCCAGTCGTAAGTTCTGAGGCAGCAAGACAATGCCTTTCTCGAGGAAGCCCTCACATTTCAGAAACCCTTCATAGTTTCTCCCAGAGTCTTCAATACGACGTACAGGACTACATTTTTTTTTCCGTCTAGTGACCTATTTCTCTCATTTGACTTAGTGAGGTGTTGGTTCGGCTTGAAGCGGATGCGAGCATTCCGATCTAGTTCGATTTGGCGTGGTAGGCCTCGAGATACACGTACCAGTGCTGAATACGGCGGCTGCCATGCTTGCCGTTCGTGGGGGTGCCGTACCGTGCCCTGAACACACCGAACTAACACGCCCGCTCACTCACAGCAGTCCACAATGTTGATGCTTGTTATGGTCAATTCTTGAACACAAAATGCACGAACAACAGGTCCTCTCCTTCGACACGTTGCCAGCGGCAAGCACACCGGCGACGAACAGGATAGTGGATGAAGGCGGGGAAAGTACGACAACCTCCAGGCTGTTCACGGGTGCGTAGTAGTGTACCTCTCTTTGCTCCTACATTGTTATATCTCCCCAAGACCCAGCACGAACACTAGAGTTGTATCGGTTACACGACCTCTTTCACAGTGCGAGATTCGTTTTCCCTTCGCACAACGCTATGTTGCGGGGCACACGCGTGCGGATCACAAGACGAAGGCTCTCTCGCTTCCGTAGGCAATTGTGGTGCTCGTTGTTCCGAATGCCTCGAGTCTGTTCCAAGCCACAAACGCTTTCGATGCATACATGTTGTATGGGGGATCTGTTTTCTACGCGAACCCGCTTCAAGGGCACAACAAGAAAAATGTTTGCCGTGACTACGCTTAACGATGGGGAGTTCCAAATCTCGGCGTTCTCCAACACCCGAACAGGCAACAGCAGTGGCGCGAAGGGTTTGATGGCCTCTCAGTCTACCCCGGAACTGGGCGGAAATTCGATGGCAAGCCTGCTGGCGGGAGACATCACCGCGGTGGATGCGAAGCAAGTGCGTGCGCCCGCTCTCCACCTTGTTGATGTGTTCTTTGTTGTTTCGACTCATCGAAGCAGGCCACCTTCCCTGCAGCAGGCGTTAAGGTTCTGTCTCGGCTGTTAAGGCTTACTGTAGTTCCATGGTTCAGTGTACCGCGAGTTCAGCAATATGAAATGGGGAAAAGCTTCGTGTTTCGAGTCCCCTCCCCCCTACCGCCCTCTTCTGCTTGCACTTGCGAAAACGTGTCGCTTTTGCAGCTTCTTCGCTGTTTGAGGCAACAAACCAAGACGGCGCGCCACCGCAGACATGTCGCCAACAAGAGCACCACCAGCACCACCACCAACGCACGTAGCGGGGCTCGAACATCTCGTCCCAGCTTCATGGAAAAACGGGGCGGTAAGGGACCAGCACAATCACCTCCACGTACCGGGGTGGGGTTAACGTTCCCCCCATTCTCCCCTTCCGACGCCTGGGACGATACCGGCCTGTTCACCGTGGCGCCGCGGCCCAAGACGGTTCCTTCGCGTATCCCGTCAAGAATCCACCACGACCGACAGCACCAGAGGCCCACCCTCGCAAGTCACACTCTCGCGAGCCCCGTGTTTGCGAGCAGGACCTCCGACCCCCCCTCCTTCGCAGTGGCGATGCCCCCGGGTTCGAATGGAAGGAGCGTGGACGGCTCTGCTGTTGTTGGCACCATGCTGCCGAGCGAGTTGTGGCAAAAGGGCCAAGATATTGGATTGAGGCGGTCTGGATCTTCTTCTGACGGTTTCGGGTTGTGGCCGAAACGGCGAAGAAAGGTAACATGTGATCATCATGACAGATGCATATCATGCTATTAGAGTAGAGGAGCGTGTTCCGGACTTCGGCTAATGGCGTCTGATATGTACAAGGCGTTGGTTCGGGGCGATTGGTGTGCTTAATGGATGTTTTCGGATGGCGGCGAAAAAGACGACGTAAGGTAGCCAGTCAAGCAATTGCACAAAATTCTACTTATTATTTGGAGCGTAACATGTACCCGACTTACAGTAGTGCATTCCTCCTGATGCGCACGGTACATTTTATTTTGGTCGTTTTTGCAATAAACGAAATAGCCTTGCCATGTGAATATCATCCACAGAAAGTAGATGTGCGCATCAGCAGCACTGAGTGTGACAGACATCGAGTGACGTAGCGAGTGGTCAGCACGGGAGCTGTCGCCGGCGCATTCGAACGGCGATGGCACCCGTACGCTAGTTTACCTCACGAGTGCACCCCGAACTCCTCCGGTGGAGAGGGCAGTATGGGGTGAAAGGGGCCGAGAAAGCGCAGGGAGTAGACTGACCCCTTCCCAGATAACGCTGCCTGAACGCACAATCAGCGGTGAGGACGTAAGTCGCACTCTCTTCGAATCGCTGATCAACACCGTCCGCGCTTGCTGTCGTACCAGCATCCTGGCCAGTTAAGTTTCCCATCTGGGCCATGTCTTGACGTCACGAACGTCTTCGAGGATCCGCGATACAACTACCACAGCCATGCATGATCCAATGGAGAACCCCACGCCACCCGCACCCTGATCTCTAATTCCGAACCCCACAAGCAGACCCCGCTGTCATTTTCTCGGCACAAGCCCCGCTTCGGTAACAAACAATAAAACAATTTCCCGCCTCCGATTTCGCTTGAAACTCACCTCAGGTTGGCGGCGGGGCAGGAGATGCCGCGGTGGAGTTCTTGGATGTTAGGGAGGCGGCACTAGTAGGCGTGGCCGAATCGTTGGCGAGAAGGGCCCTCCCCTGGCAAGCTCAGCTTTGTCCCAGAGCGCTCCAGGATCTCGAGATTGCCAGGGTGAAGGTAAGCAAGATGTGCAAGGGGTCTGTGTCGCAAAGAAGAGTTGAAGGAGAGCTGCTTGGATGCAAGGGCACACGCGTAACGCAACTCGTGTACAAAACGAGGAAAATGACGATTTTTCCTTCGGGCTGATGTAGGCGTAGGAGAGTTCCAAGCTCGATTGGTAAGCGATGCACAAGTGTGTCTAGTTGTTTATGGCGTACGGTCATCTCTCGAATGTCCTTCCAACATCTGTGTATTTCTCTATCGTTCTCAGCCTCTTTCTCTCTCTCGTTCTCTCTCTCGGGTCAAACTGTTCGGGCAGAATTTGGAAGCGGTATTCCGGCTACAATGGAAACGTGTTTAACCACGCTTTTTTTCCGTGCACATGGGTACCGAGATTTGCACCAAGTCCCCCCGTCTGCGCGTTTTTTTTCACTGTACTAGATTCTGCCGCTTTCTACCTCTTTCTTTTTCGTGATTTCGCTTTTCTTCGATCTTTCCAGATCTTTCATGCTTCCGAAAAGAAGCGGCAGACGATGCATAAGGCTCGGCAAGACGAGATCTTCAGGGGACAGCTTCTAGGGGAGGAACGATCCTGGGAACTGTTTGGTAGTGCACAGGGCAGCCTGTTCGAGAGTTTTCTTGACAAGGTATGCCCAGGTCTACTCAGCTCTTAAGCAACCTAGATCAAGTTCGATTTTTCAGGCGGGCGCATATCGCGCATTGTTTCAACCAGGCTCTCGTGCATGCCACCTGCTTGCCACTACCCCGAGCAAGTATTTCGTTTTCAAGCAAGCATTTGTCCACACACGTTACGCGTATTGTCGTACGTGTGGTGAGGCGCCAGCCTCCTCTGATTACGTATAGTGAACTATCGAGGTAGACAATCAACACGATCTTTCCTACACTAACACCACACGTGAAGCCGTCGAAAACGAGCCACCGACCAATAAGCGATCAATAAACAGATTTTTTGTGAACGCCATTGTAACACGACAAAGTACTTTTAACAACCCACGTTTTCAGATCGCTGACTACGTGAAAGTGCGCGAAAGCAACCACGCCGCGTATGTGGCCGCTCAGGCCCTGATGAGGACCGCTCGGGTGCAGCGTGTGGAGGTGAGGAGCGTGGTTGGCGGTTATGAAACGACATCACTGGTAGTGGCTACTTCTTTTTCCCTCTTTCGCGGGCAGGTGAAGGCTTCGACGAACAACAGGCGTACGCCCAATGCGTAGAACATCCGAAGCTTTATATACTCGACCACACAAAGTTCAGTTTCGGCGTTGTTCCTTGTTGGCGTATTCCACGACAAACGCGTGTCTGGTTGCCCCGCTAGACGCATGGCTGTTTGCCCCGCCAGATTGCTCGTGCAAATGGCGAACCTCGTCTTGCCGATCAACTGCATGCTGTACCCTCCAATTGTGCCACTTTCCATCGTTGTGTAAGAGCGCGGGAATCTCCAGGATATGGGGGGATCATCCGTTGCAGCTGCCAGTTTCTTAGATCGATCGAGAATTGAGATATCGCATTTAACCAAAACTTTTGTGTGGCGATAGGTGGCGATAGGTGCCACATTTCATGGGAAGGGGGTTCCGGCTAGACGACGACCTGTCGAGAGAAATGGCGGAAAATGCATTAGCTCACGATCTACGTCCCCTTCGGCTCACCAACCAGGGACTCGGTCGTCACAGCATCGACGTGCTCGAGCAAGGGGAAGCAGACAGCGCCTGGCTCTTCAGGCGTACCACCCAGGTGGACTTGCTGTGGGATGCGTCAGCATGCGTCGCTACGAAGGAGGTGAGAAAAACAGGACCGACAAGGTTAACGTAGCGCAACACGCGCTGATGCACCTTGGTTTTGTAACCCTTAGGCATATCGCTAGGGATGTTTGAGTTTTCTTTCCTTTTGGACTACGCAAGTGAGTCTTGAGTCTGCTCCACGCGTGTCCCCTTGAAAAACGCAGCGGGAAGAGCAGCGGGCGAACGCCGTCCTAGAGGCCTGGAGAAAAGGTCACTTGGCGGCCACGTCTCAGCTGGACGCTTCGGTTTGGTTGGAGGCGGTCGGGGCCAGGGCCTTGGCGTCGGAGGAGAGCGCAAGGTGGGTATGGTTTCGGGTCCGAGGCGCGGGGGTATATGGCCACGAAACGAGAAGACACTCCTACAGCTGTGCCCGCAATTGTTCAGCTAACAACAAACCGGTTTAGATTTCCACGAGAAATGAAACGTTAGTGGAGGGGCCAATCATCACTGGTCGGCCCGACGTCCTGCTTGCATTTCTTCCCCATGCTTGGTGGTGGCCACGGGACATGCAAAAGTTGACCCCGACAAGAAATTCGCGTATCTCACCTGCGGACCCCAAGTGTACGAGGGTCCAAGGCGTGTTACGGGTTTCGATAACAAACCCTTCCTTACAGGATCGCGTTTGGCGAGGGTTCTCTGTTCAAAGCAGCTAACGAAAGCAAGTTGGGTCGTAGATAGCGACGAACGATATTAGCCTTGAGGCAGGTGCGGACCCCGAGACTTGACAATTCGCTATAACCAATCGAATGAGACGGAACGAATGGTACCGAAACGCAACGACCTTCGTTGATTGGCAAGTCAGGTGGAAGAGAGGAGTGCCGGAGATGGTTGAGGAAGATGGGCGGCGGGCGGAAGCGGATCGAGCCAGCGAAAGAGGGCGAAGCTCGGACAGGTGTGCTACAGCAGTGCCTCTAAAGAAACTGGTGACGGTCAGCATCGTAAAGCGTTATTGGAGCTGGCGTTGATGCGAGGCGTTGTTGAAACTGGCGTTGACGACGATGAGCTTGGCTGCGGGCGACGATGAAGGATGACACATCTTGATGCAGCCGAAGTGGAAAAAAGTCGCAGTGATGGGAGCCGTTGGCTGCGTCGACGATACCCAGATGCCGGTACTTTCCCCGATTTCGCAGACAAGATCCCCAACCGTTTGTGCTTGTTCTCCCCAGGTATTCTAGCATGCTGCAGAGGGCGTGTGAGTCGGACCGGGATGAGAGGGGTGCCTCCCAAGAGGCGTGGAACTTGCAGGGGTGGCTCTCGGTGGGATCACACAAGCTCGTTCAGCAGACATTGCGGGCTCTTGTTCGTGGGTGCAGCCACCCATATGCGGTGAGGGTCTTTTATGGATAAGAGTGGAGCAGCAACATACTATAGTGCTGCCGCCTGAGCGAGCACTCTCTTTGTGGCGGTCGTTGTCGCTGATGTTGTTGTTGTGACTGGTTGTCGCTATAAATTATATCTGAGCTCCGCCCGGAGGATAACTCCAACACTGTGAGCTGCGCCTCAATATTTTCGATACGCCGGATGGGCGAACGGCTGACATGTCCTGGCCACAGAACCACCATTCACGGAACAACTATGGATGTGAACGCTTGGCACGTTACCCTTACGTCGGTGGCGAGCCGCTTGTTAATGGATGGCCGGCGTTCATGAGTCTCTTCCACAGGTGAAGCTACTGCCACGCGGACTCGCCGATCTCATTCTTGTATCACCCCGCCCGGTGACCTTACCATCTCTCTGCATATCACTCCTGGATGTAGGTCCGCGACGTGCTGTGGGAAGCTCGCAACGCCGCCGAGTTCGCGGCGGCAGCGAGAGCGGCTGCCGCTTCCCAGCTTGCCGACGACTCCCGAGGGTTCTGCGACGCTCGCCGCGGTCGGAAGGCCATGGTCAGGCAGCACAAGCAAGACATCCTCCTCGTGAGTGTGGACAACGGTAACCACCAGAACCAGGCAGATGAAGAGGAAGACGTGTGGTCTGACGACGACCCGGTAGCCTGTGGACGAAGGTCTGTGCAACACGGAGGAGGCTGGTGATTGTTTGCTTTCGAGGGATGGACAATATTTTCTCTTCACGCCGCCCCTGGACCCCTGTCTGTTTATTCAAAACAGGCGGAGGAGAGACGATCTAGCGCAGAGGACGCGGAGCGAAGCCGAGCAGGTCAGGACACTATCGAAACCTTCCTGAGTTCGTCGGTAACGGCCAAGAGGAACGGTATATTCGCACAGGTTCAGGAGGAGAGGTACGAAGGGGCAGATTGCACGAAATATGTATATTGTTAGGGCATCTGTTCACATACAGGCCGTTCTACGGTTTTTCCCGTGAAGCTTGGGATGTGTTGTTGGCTCCCCCCTTCCGACGCCCGACCTCCATTGGGCGACTTCAGATTCCGGTTGCTTGAAACGGCTTCGAGATTCGTTGTCAACATGAACTATCATAATAGCTGAGGTGGACGGACGAGCAGGAAGCTTATCGGTTGCATAGCCAATAGCGTTTCATGTGAGACAGCTAACGGGGCTACCCTAGACTCCCATCGGTTAAATATATCGAAACTGGCCGGGTTGTGGTGATTGGACACTTACGACGCCCAGACAAATGGTTTGGTGTTGAAAGTTTAATCCCTCCGAGCAGCATGCAAATGCACATATGGAGTACTTGACAACATGATTAGCAGATGGAATTCACTAGGAATGGAGATGGGATCACGAACTCCTGTGCGCTTGCCAATAACTGTTGGGTCAAGGAAACCACGGTAGCCTATCGAATACGCACCGAAAAAGCGCGAGACCTCGTTTTCAGGTCCTGATAAGGTCATAGAGGCGCCATCCCATCGAAAGTTGTCGGCCAGAGCTCAGATATATTTATTCCCTGCCGCGAGCCTGGAAGTTAGGAAACGTGTATCCCATGGAGTAGCCGGACAAGGTCGAAAAGTACGTTCACAACTCGGAAAACTAGCAAGTAGACTTTCGGAAGTGACTCAACCTGGGACAAATGGCTATGCGTGTATCAATCGACATAAGAACGACGACATGATCGAAGGCGATCCGCCCCCTCCGAGCCTCCCCTGCTCCTGTGCCGGCAACAGTCACCGACTCTCGCCAACACTGAAGTGGTCACAAACAAACGGAACCCCGTGCTAGCTAGGCTGATGTGCCCATCGATAGGCCCCTCGGCGTGCAACTAGACAGCACTCCATCTTCCCATACCTCGCCTGTGCTCCACAAACTTGAAGGACTGGCATGCTAGCCGCAAGAGAGGCAGATGTCGAGCGTTGCGATCTGTTTCGAAAGGAGATGTTGGGTGTGCAACACGAGGTAGACGAGGAGGCCAAGAGAGTGGCCGCCTCGCTGAGGGAGTGGAGGGAAGAGCAAGAACAGCAAATCAAGGCAGAGGTATAAATATAACGGGTGCAGATAGTAGAACGAAGAGGAGCAGAGCATGAATCCATCCATGACACGGGGCGTGTACGGTTTCGGCCTATCCCATCTACGCATTCTCCCTCGTCCATGATTTCGCTATCCATTTGCATTCGCTTCTTGGTAATATCGTTTCCCTCATCCCCCCCACATGTTGGTTTCACCGGCAGTGGAGTGGATTTACGTTGGTCCAGGGCTGATGCGCAGGTGGTAGGTCCAAAACTCGGACATGGCAATTTATGTAGGTGGTTGCGGTCCGTGGCTTGAATATTGTCACTACACGGATTCAAAGTAATCCCTTTTGGAATCTGATAACTCTTTTGGCAAGGGTTCATGATGCACACCACGTCGGTTGTCTTTGGGGGCAGCCGGCGTCCTTAGAGGTAGACCAGGAGAAGGCGGAAGGAAAGCGCATATTTACTATGGTGCGAATGGAAGTAGCATGACTAGCAAGATCTTGTGTTCGCCCAATCCCAATCCCAGGTATCCTTCGCAGTATCTTCCCTCGCGGAGGAAAAGGCGAGAGCGGCCGACCGAGAAGCCCTGCTCCGAGAAATGCTGCTCACGGAGAGAGACAAGGAGGACAGGTAGACTAGTGCATTTGCCTATCAGGCCCGTATTCGGGACAAGATAAATCAGGAGGAATAACATTTGGCGGGCCATGTCCCGTGGAGTTCTTACCTCAAATCCTCGCCTTCGTCTTCCGCCCACTCTATGACAGTCCTATCTGACGCCATCATCCCCAAAACGTTGTACTGAGTATTCATTATGGCTTCTGGTCACCGTCACGGTGAACATCGAAGATCGACTCAGGGTATCACCGACGACTGTCAAGCCGTTCCACGACCGCCGCGCGTTTATGTGTACACGTCGACCTCTATTTTTTCCCTACCAAAAGGTTGCTCGAAGCCTGGCTCCTACGTCAAGAGCGCGAAGGCTGCGCCGCTGTCGATTCGCAACTCTTGGACGCTCGCAAACAGCTGACAGAGGACAGGGAGCGATGGGTTAACGCTATTGTCGCCTCGATGTCCGAAACTGCCGGAAATGACGCGGCGTTTTTCCGGAGTCTGCACGCTTGGGGAAGAAATGGGACCTCTTGCGACACTATCGCCTCCGGCCGCACGGCGCCCGAGCGAACGCTTGCTGGGGGAGGTCTTCGTCACGATTCTCGGCAAATAATGTCGGCGGCCGGAGAACCCGGAGCTGGCAAGGGACACACCCAGGAAATAAGCGAGAGCAGTGGCTTGTTGTCGTCGACAACAGTGGAGGTCCAGGCCTGCCGCCAAGACTCCAGCCTTATCGGGGATGAACTCGAGGCGGCATCGTTGACGGCGCAAGGGGAGGAGCAACACCGGAGCCGGTTGGAATTCGATGCAGCCGTAGCAACAACGACGGCAGATACCCCGTCATGTGGCGTCAGCAACGAAGACAACGACAACAGTGGTAGCCACGACCACATACCCATCCTTCAAGCTACCGTCGCGATTGAAAAAGAAACTCTCGCCGCCCGCAAGAGGTCGGACCACCTGGAATCTCTGGCCGTCCTGGCCCGCCAGGGGATGTTGGCGCACTGGAAGGCGTTTTTCCGCGACGGGGTCGAGCGCACGAGAATGGCGGCAGCGGCGGGGGACATAACTGCCGAGCGATGGGCTCAGCGGCAGCGGCAAGCAATCGAGGTTTCGAGAGCCTCTTGGCGAAGCAGGGAGTGGACATCGGGCAGCTCGACAGGTGACAGTGGTGTTGATGGCGGCGATGGGCATGTGTCTGGACCAGAGGGAAGAGTTGCAGAAGGCGACGGCGGCGGCTGCAGCACCGGAACACAGGACAGTACTAAAGTTGAAGGCCATCAACCCAACAAAGACGGGGAACGGTCAACGGCGACTAGGCTTGGCGAGGATGCAGCACAGTCGCCTGAAGAGGACCATGAGGGCGGTGATGGTGGTAATCCGTGCGTTATTGTCGTGAGAGACGTCGGGGGGTCCAGCAGCATCAACGAGGAAGCCATTTCGTCAGAATCAGGAATATCAACACCGACAGCAGCAGCACCGGCAGCACCAGCAGCACCAGCAACAACAACAGACAAAATCGTTGTGTTTGTTGGCAGGGCGATGGCGTTCCATATGTCCACCGTGCTGGAGCGCCGAATGGATCACTTCCACGACACTAACCACCGGCGCTGCTCGAGCGTATCCTTGCCGCCGCAACAAGGGCAGCCGGGACAAAGGTTCGGTTACATTACGCGCCCAGCGCTAATCGGTCCGTTTCCATGCGAGTCTAGCCGACGTGCCCCCCCACCGACAAAAGAGATACACAAGTGTTCGGAGGGGGGATTTCAGTAGCTCCGATATGTGCCTGCCAATTTCACCGGCGCTAGAAAGCAAGAACCAACTTTCTTCGACACAAAGCTCATATCCCATCCCGTGGTGCATACCTTCACGGGCATTGTACCAAGCACCTGCATAGCTTCGCTCAACCGCCGCCGTTGAGTGCCCCCCTTTGTGTTGTCAAGTGACGTCTTCTCCTTTGCCGAGGGACTATGTATGACACGCAACACCGATCGACGTACGACACCCAACGTTGGCTTCAAATATTCCTTCATGTTGCACACTGTAGACGCCCCTAAAACCCCCTTGGCAAGCGCACGTACTGACATATCTTGGGTGTCGTGGTTTTCTCGCCCGCACTTTAGCCATGCCGCCTCGTTTGGACCACACGTCTACCACAAATTCATACATGACTTTTCCCTTTTCCGCGACTTGAATCACGCATGCTTGCGTGCCCACCTTGGAAAGGCCTAGCGGTGCCGTGAGCAGCATCGACATCGACGCCCTCGATCCGGATGGCGTTGTGGAGCAATCCAGAGAGGCTGGGTGGCTGAAGGCCCTGGAACATCTTGCCGAGCACAACACGGTAGGCGAGAGCAGTAATAGCCATGTTCACCCCTGACTTCGTGCTTCTGGCTAAGCCACGGCACTCTCTGTATGTTACGTCATACCTCCTTTCTATGTATACCAGCAATCAGCATGGCACGAAATATCCCTTAATACCCCCCTGCCACCAATCAAAGGTACTTGACTTGGGAGAAGTCGGAGCCACCTTCGGGGTCCTACCCGGAGGAGCAGCGGTGCTGTGTCTAGCCCACGACTGCCTTGTCGAGGGCCCGGGCGAGACAGAGGGCTTCGTGCGGATGGATGTTCTTCTCTCCGCCACATCGTCTTTCATCGCGCTACGCCGGAGCATTCGCGCGACGGCGGCAGCGACTAAGACGCCCATGACACTTCGATGCGAACCCAACACAGCACCCGTAGCAGGGGACGACGGTAGAGGTGGTAACACGCTGGATGCTGACCCAGCAGTGCGAGGGGGCGAGGGGAAGGCCATAGCCGTGGATTCCGGTGAGCCGCTAGAGATGCAGCCAGCGCCCGGTATAGCGCCTCCCTCGCCTCTGCTAATTTCGGGATCGGAGACAGTGACGAGTAACGCTGCGCCGATGACAATGACACCCACGATGATGTCCACGGTAGTGGCGGCCGTCGCGGAGACGGAAGTTGCGGCGGAACTTGACGTGTACGGGGACGCGCTCTCCGCCAATCTCGCCAGAGTCTGGCTGCACCCGTCCTCGCCTCCCTTCCTTGATGATGGTGGTGGTACCATGAGCGACAACGCTGCTGGCGCATCCCAACCAAGGTCTCAGGCTCACGGGTCTTGGTCCCAGTTCCAGACTTGGCGTATCCGGCGGGAGGTGGAGAAGCACTCGGCGGTGCTGTCCCCGCAGAGCGTGTGCGCGCTGACGGCCCTTCTCTCGGCTAAGGGGAAAGCATGGGCGGACCATAGCGCCACCATCAACCAGAAAGTCAACACTGACGACGACGTTTGTGGTGGTGGTGATGATTGCCGCAACGGGGATGGCGGGGGTCCCCGCGGTGAGGACTCATCCCCTGTGGGAGACCCCACCGCCTGGAAGCTGGCCCTCTCTCGCGCCTTGCTCGTCGTGCGCACGGCATCGCTGGAACACCTGGCCCTGTGGGCTGACGCATGCGACCCCGGCAAGGTGGAATCTGCGTGCGCCGTGGACGTGTCGAGGGCTGTAATGACGCCAGAAACGAGGGGGGTGCCTGCACCAGGCATGGGTAGCGGTGGTGCGGAGGCCCCCGCGACGGCGGCGGGTGACGGCGATGAGAAGGCGGTGGACGGTGGCGGCGGGACCGACGCAGCTTGGGCGGCATTGCACAGGGCGTCCGGTCTCGGGCTCTCCCCGCTCATGATGCTGGCCACCACCCTGTTCGAGGATGATGGCTCGACGGGAGCATCGCAGCTGTTCCTTGGTGGCCGTGACGGTGCTGCCCGGAAGACTAGTGCTGACAGCAGCGGCGACGCTCACGACGGCGGACACGGTTCCACCGAGCCTGGTAGCGTCGCAAACTTGACGACTATCATGTCACGGTCAGTGCTACGGCTAGTTTCGCGAAACTCCCTTGATAACGTGTACCGATGTCTTTCCCGACACAACGCCAGCCGAGGAGAAGAGGAATTGTCATCATCATCATCAGCAGCAGCAACAGCAGGAGGGGAAGGAGGGGCAGAGGCATCAACCACACAAAAGGTCGGGACCAACCCCGAGAACAGCAGTGAAAATCGGCGTAAACTGGAAAGCAGCTGCGATCTCGAAACTGAGGAGAACCCCGAAGTTTTATCCGACTTTCCCGGGCATCCGTCCATCGGAGATCTTTCGAAACTTGACTCGGAGACACTAAGGGGCGGGGCGGAGGGCATACTGGCGGCGCTGGATGCGAGGGGTACGGGCTGGCTGCCACCTGCTGTGCTTGCCGTGGCTCTGCAGAGTGGAGAGGCAGGTTTTCGGCTAGAGCCCGGCCAGGCGGATGTGGTGCTTCGACTATCCGGTGGGTCGAGTGCTTCCCCCTACAGCTAATTAGTTTATGAATTCGGTGTGTTGAGCCGAATTGTTTTCGACATCCCACGGGTTTGTTAATTGCACGATGCGTCCGCCGAATCATGCTTTTGCCACCCAGCTTTACGATACCGACTAAGATGGGAAACGTAGCACGCCACCACGCCTACTCCTCATCCCCACGTACCGTACGCACACTTAAACAGCCCACACAGGCCCTGGGAAAATGTTTCTCTCTCGTGCTCGCGAAAGGAATGGGAACCGTACCTAAGACCATATTCTTCGTTGCGGTGATCATACACTTTCCCTGCCAAACACAGACTCGCTCATGCCTAGCGTCAACCACGAACGCTGGGGGCAGATGGGGCAAGATAGTACGGCACTATCCGCGGCTGTAGCACCATATGCTTAATGATCGGTGCCGTCTTTCAACGGGGCTGAAATACACAGGTTGCTGGCCAGCTACAAGCTGCCCAGAGAAACTCCGACGCAGTGACCAACAGCAAGTTCCCGCTGCTGCAGTGAGAGAGGAACAAGACCTGGAAATGGCAAACGGGGGCGAGTATTCCTATCTTGGCTACCCCCCACGAACTCAAACGGTACGCTACCGACCGCTGCTAGACCAACTCCCCGGGCTGCTTCGACTCGTGCAGGCGGCTCATCGCCTGGGGAAAGCAGCAACGTCGCCTTCAACATTCAAGCCTTCTACGACGATTCTTGGAGGTCAGGCTTACCATTTTCACACTTCAATACAAACTGTGCTTCTTGTCGATTATGTTGAGAGCTGGTCGTAGGTAGGATGCACGATGCCGTCATCGATACCCGGGATGAACGTCCGAGACCGGTATTCTCTTTGGGGTGAACCGGCGTTCTGCAGATCTAGCGGTGATAGTTCCAAAGTCAACGCCTTTGATCATTGTTTATTCGCTATTCAAGTTCCACGGTCCAATGGAGGGTGTCCTTCGACGAACAATATTTATCTACATGTTTTGTCTCGTCGTGTCATGGAGCGATACTAACCCCAGGCTTGTCGGGGTGGTTTCTCTGTGTGTATTTGTGTGTTTCGATATTGCGCAGGGGCTCGAGTCATGACAAGTGATGCTCTCGAGCGCAACAGGCAAACCAGGTTCCGATTAAGTACTGAACGAAGTGGGACTGCTTTGTTGACGGCACTCGAGGCCGCTTGCCAGCGCATGGGTGAGGGAAGCAGAATCGATCGTGGAAATATGTGCTGTTGTTGTTGCTGTTGTTGTTGTGGTGCTGGTGCTGCTGTTGCCGTTGCAGATAGTAATGGGGCTTGCTGTCGTTGGAAGCAGAATGTGTCAATTTGTTGAAGCCCTTCGCGATCTCCTTGCACAGATTGACGAGCGCAACTACAGAAAATATTGCTTTCAGATGCCGACATATGATTCCGTAACCAAATCTACACGGCAAATGAGTGGTGTAGAGCACTTATATGTGTCCTGCAGGAGGGCAGCAGAGTAGTGCCTCCATTCCAACCACCGCCCCAGAGTTTAGTTACCCCTCTTGTTTCACGCAGCGGTTTGGGCACTATCGCAGGCGGGTAGAGTTCCTGCATCGCTGATGCCCCCCCATTGGAAGACTTGATGGTCACGACACCCATCTCCGCATGAATCATTTTCATCCTAAATGACGGATCATCACGACCGAAAACCAATGCAGCGTACATGAGGCTCAAGCTGCGGTCTTCTCTCCTAGAAGCGCCCCGGCTCGAGACCATGCAACAGCTGGCCGACCATGCCCGGGAGCGCACCTCAAGGGAGAGAAACGCCCGAGAGATCGAGAACACCCGCCGTACGGAGGTCCGGAGAACGTTCACCTATGCCACCAAGAACAGGGTTGAGGTGGCGAGCGGTACGGGGACGCTGATGGTGAACATGGAGAGGGCGAGAGCCGCCGCCACGGACGAGCTGTTTGCTGCGTTGGGTCTGGCCACGGAGCAGGCGAGAACAATCTTGGAAATGCTTTTTCTAGTTGTCCAAACCTTCCGTCAAAACAAGTCTAGCTTATCTTTTGTCTCGCCTCACAGTATTACGCTCTGTCTGAAGAATCTGGATTTTTTGGGAGGACAGAAGTGCTGGAACGAGGTAGAGACTAAGAGTCCCATGGAGACTCCACCAAGTTTACTCCAAATTGATTTACATGTTCCGGAAAGGGTTTGGTTTGGCCCGTTGGAACACGCTAGGTTAGAGAGACAAATTTGGCCACGCGAACAAGAATGCAAGGGTGGCCAGGGGAGCAGTTTGGGCACCAAATACAACCTAGCGGGGGGAGGTTGGGAGGCCGAGTATGACCTTGCACCCATTTTTGTCCAAGGCTTTGGCAGCCCGCCGTGTTTGTTGGCATATCACCACTATCCGAGATGTGGGAAACTTTCACACTCTCCAGGTTGTAGTCAGTGCCCCAACCTACCCACAACCTGCCCACCTGGCCACCAGACGGTTACTCACTAATTTGACGGTGGTCGTTGGTCGGCCATCCCATTTTCAGTCTTGCTAGCCCCCCACCAATCACAACCGAACTGAGCCTGACTCTTTGTCCGGTCAACGAAACATATCTATGCCCAAAGGAGTTAATGCCTGTGACCCCAACCCGTGTTAACAGAGAACGAAATCGTCTAGAAGATGGCGCGTTCAGTCAATCGCAGCCGTTTTCAGTTAGATGTTTTTTCCTCCAAGACGGACCTGTACTCTTGTCCCCCCTCACCGCCGTCGCGGTTTGGAACTTACTTATCGCTGTTGTAAATATGTACAGGCCCGGCAAAGGTTGATAGATGCCGTAGAACAGCTGAACACAGTGATGACGGAAGCGGAAGAGGAGCTCCTGAGAGACGAGTCGTTCATGTAAGTTCCGGTGAGGGTGTCTGTTGTTGTCCATTAGCAGCTGTGTTGTTGATGTCGGTGTTTCTGTGCTTATTGACAAAAAACGCAGACATGAAAATGATCCGGCTGAACGAGTGGCGAGCTTCGCTTGGTAGGTGTGGCATGTTGCCGTTCACTTGTACAATGCTGCATACACGGAAAGCGTGAAGCGTTCAAAGCAAGCACGCAAACCAACTACCGTAGAAAATATCATCCGCTGCTTCCCTTCATTCCTCACGACCGCTTGGTAAGTGATAGACTACATCCGCGACATGTTCGAGCTGTGATATGCGAGGTGTCGTCTGCACTTGTACTGTTTGTTCATTTCCCCCCCCTGTCTTGATGACAGTATTCGTTTTCCTCACTATACCGAATACAACACCGACAATGTGTATTCCAGGAAGGAGGAAGATAGAAAGGCTCTTGAGGAGCGGGATCAAGAGCCCGAGTGGTGGGGAGAATCGCTGACGAAAGAAGCGGAGGAATCGTACAGGCAGGAGGTCAGATGAAGCAATAATCTCGACATTTCTTACGAAGACACAAGCGCAAACCGAAGACATCCAACAGTAAATGCTGGTCTAGACTCAAGATCTCGCGATTAATTGACGGCGTGGTTTGTCGTGGACGACGAAAACTGCCGTGTACCTCCCTCAACAGATTTTGAAGAAGTCAACAGAGAAATGAAGCCGAGGCAGCCAGAAAAAAAACCATCGGGTAGAATCTTCCAGTCCCTTTCTCTATTGAGTGCCCGAGTCGAGGTTTAGGTTCTTCGAACATGCACTACACGAAAAACCTCATTTTCGGCGAGACCAGAACTGCCTGTCACATCGTACCTTGCAACAGGCCATGGCAGCGCAGGAGGTTACTGAAAGTATTCTCGAGGAGGCTAGCGCCATGGATGAGACCATGGCGGCCACGTGGGAGGACGACGCCCAATCCTGCAAGGCAAGAGGGGTGTGAAGGAAGAAAGGCTTCATGGGATTAGGGACTTAGGGCCAGAAATACTGAATATTGGGTTCACCAAAGGAAGCAGGTGCATTGTCGGCGCCCGAATGTCTCGGGAGTGCGCACGCCAAGTACTGTTCGGTGCCGTGGCTAAGGTTGGAGTACGGCATCCGCTCGTATTGTTCATACCGTGTAGTGCACCCTGCCCTCTTGTGGCTACCACATCTGGAATTCGGTTCATGGGCCCCTTTGCCCTATTCTCAGGGACTTCCTCGTTGGGCACCCGAAAGCCTTTAGATTCGTTTGAGTTTTTTTCGAAAACAAATTGTTTCCCGAAAACGTAGTGCCCCATTTACGTCGGGAAGATATAGACAAACAGCTTTTCAAGAACCGCGTTCTGAAACTTCTCTCTCTCTCTCTCTCCCCAGCCCCCAAGCATTCGTTATTTTTTTCCCTATCACCTATATTGTCAATGACTGCCCAGCTTGTGTGTGCCGTCCCGAACCTTGAGTGCACAAGATTTTCATCTATTACAACCAACTATTATTGCCACATGTACTTCCCTCTTTCATGATTGCTTCATTTTTTGTTTCCTTCAGTATTGTCAGGTTGGGACGAGATGATTTCAACCAAACCATGTGGAGAGCTTTGCGGACGAAGGACATTCCTTGTACATGTGTAGCTGCTTCCTTTGAAAAACGAAGCCCACAAAGAAACTTGTTACTCGAACGTCTTACTGCGTGGTTAAAGTGTTTTTATATCGTGTTTTCCGTAGGTGGCATTTGCAGAAACAGGACAAAGACTCGAGACTGTCATGGCAGAGTTCGAGGAGCGACGGATGGCATCCAGAGAGTGAGTGTCACGGCAGTTGTGCACATCGTGGCGCTGTGTCCTCTTCTTTATCACAGCTTGTTGACCTCCTTAGGGGTGAACTGACAGTGGGACCATACGGTATTCTAGAGCTGACCTCGAAGTAGAGTTCCCTTGCGTGAGCTTTAGTCTGTATTTGGATTATCAGTCGATCTTCAACTATACGGTACAATACAATAGTGTTCATAGAGACACGGGGGTTCCATGTGTACATTGTGTAATACAGATTGGTGTTTCATTCGTACCCGGCTCCGTCCAAGCGTTCACACCCAATACTTGGAACACGACCATCGCGTAACCGTTTCTGCACAAACTCGATTCATTGGGTCGCCATTACCCACAGGGCCGTCAAATTGCAGCATCCAGAACATCGCGAACTACCACAGCAACGACGACGTTCCTACAATAAGGCCATCGTCCTGTCTATTTCCCATGCCAATGCTTCCACTATTGTTGCTTCCCGCATTGCCTACGAAGCTGTCCGTGTGAGAGCAGGCATCCAACGCAAGAGCTATGTATGAGCGGCCGATACGTCCCTCTATCGTACAAGCCAGCAGCGCCGAGTGCATCCTCGGGTGTTGTTTTGTCTCTTGTTTGTGCAGTACTTGGGTAGTGTATGGGAGGGAGACAATGTTGATGTTGTAAAGTATTTGTTGTCCAAACCGTCCGGACGAAATTGTTTGCCCGGGGAACAATAAAAAATAGTATCACCTGAGATACCCTGCTTATCACTGGCGAACATGAGGGTCAATACTAACAACAACAGCGACGGCATCATCAACTGCATGTTGAATGGTTCTAGCCAAACCAGGGCCCCAGCATCCCTCCCTCCGCCCTTTCGATGCCCTCCCCGCCTTGCTGAGCCGTTTCTCTCTTAACTTGACCTCATCGTCCTTTGGGGTGACTTCATCTTGACACAATCCCTCGATTCAACCCCTCACGTGCGAGCAGCTGCCCCACTTCCAGCGTAACGGTCATCCTCGGTCTCGTACTCAGCCGGCCGTGCTCGCTTGAAAAATGTCTACCGTTCGATTTATCTCGTCGCTCAGGGTGATTGGCGCTACGAACCGCGACACGAACAGGACGTCTCCGTCGTCATCCTCCCTGTCGTCGTCGACTTCGTCCCTTCAGTTTCAATCGGAGAAGAAGGAGCAAGCAGACTTCGCGGAATCCGTCCAGTTGCGTCATCGCGGCATTAACTTATGTCGGGAAAATTTGGCCTGGCTCGGTGATGCTACCCACCACTTGGAAGCCGAATGCGTCGACCTCTGTGAACGTGCAGCGGCGTTGCCGGAAAGGATGGAGAAGCGTCTTTCCTCGGTGCGGTTGAGAACCGATACTTCGGGGTGACAAGTGGGATCAGTCCTATAAAATATCGTACAAGTATCAGTGATCATCTGGCAGTATATCCGAGTTGATCGACGTGAGGACGTTCGGCATTTCCCCGCCCCTGTTCGAATAGGAGTCGAATGGACTATTGTTATTGTTACCATCTAGACGATTGCACATACTCCGTATGTTTTTGTAACACCTTGCAGTCTCTTGCGATTCTCTGCATCACCGAAAACCATGCACAAGCAGGCGTGAATAGAGAGCTATTGCTTTGCCTATACACGAGCCTTCTTGCGGTGTCAGCCCCACAACATTATTCAAGGACGGTGCGGGGTGATCTTACACTTGCCATTTCGAGCGACACTACCGACCAAAGTTGAATTTCTGGTGTTCAGGACGCAGTCCTCCATGATGGCAATAACTCAAACAGGTGCTAAACACAGCTCACGCCAAGGGGGTCGAGGCGAGGTCCGTGGTTGTCCGGCGGCTTCACGCAGGATCCAAGTCTTGGGGAGACGAGCTAGTGCAAAGGAAGCAAAGGTTTGTGGTGGGCGAACGCAATGGGGTTGGTGTGACTAGCCCCCGTCTTCACGATACCAGATCAAAAACGAGGAAAACGGTCGTCGGGCAACGGCAAGTAGGTGCAGCCAGATCCACCCTACCATGTCCCGTATCGATTCAAGAGTCCATTGAGAGGGATGACAGGACTGTTCGTGACAGCAACTGTGGGTTTCCGTTCGAAAAGTACACAACCAAGGAATCTACCATATATATCGTCTCTATCGCAGTCTGCCCGAAACCCACTCAGACTAGGCCCGCATGCAAACCGATTCTCCCTTTCACCTCAGGTGGAGACATCTTCGAGCATCGCGGAGGACAAGCTTCGAGCACACCCGTGCAACGATAGAATCCCAGAGAGAACGGTTGGGACGCCTGGGTCCCGTGGCCTCAGCAGCCCGCAGCGTAGTCCTCGCGCAGGCATTGCACATGGCCCATGAGCCTGTAAACCGGTTCCCACAAATCGCTGGAAAGGGACCATTGGCCGTGGAAGCCTCCGAAGCCGTTGCCGTTGCCGCTGCCGCCCTCAATCAGACCCACGATGCCGTCCGGTCTATCGTTGCGGAGGCAAGCGGGGGCGACGCGGCTGGAGCCGGCTTACGCCGAGGAGGGGGGCAGCCGCTACGGACGGATGGCGAAGAAGAAAAAGCTCGAGTTGGCAGCGATGGGGAGGGGGGTTCCCTCAACAAGGACGACGGAAGGCGTGGTGTTGGGAGCGGAGGACCGGAGTCTGCTGTGCAGTCGTCGGAGAACGAGGGGGGCGGGGGCGAGGCCAAGGAGAGTGGCGGAGGCGGGGATGGAGAAGGGGCGGCTAAACGGTTGTTAGCGACGGAGGCAGAGGACGCAGCGGCGAGAGTATCGGCTTGCCAGACGGTCATAGGGGAGTGGTGGGAGAGGCAGGCAAGGGCCGTGGCGGAGGGGATGCGACAGCGCGAGGAAGAGGCTGTAGAACGCAGGTAAGCCTCTTTGGGGGCTGTTTCATCGGCAATTTCACGCCGTATGTCGCTCGAGCGACGGCTCTGCGAGAGTTTATCTCTCTGACGGATACCGTTTCGGTCATCTGTGCGCCACGGTATAGAGTGCTTCTGTCGTGGCGTTTGCTTTTGCCGAGAGCACCGTGTGTAGGGCGGGTTAATCACTTATAGACGACTGGTAGTTTTTGGGTTTTTGCCCTTGAATCGCTTCCGGTTTAGCCGATTCCACAGTGCGTCAGGGATACAAAGGCTGCACGGACCCGGTTTTCGCCTCCTCCAACACAGATTTAAGGTGGTGCAGGAGGGCGTGCAAAGAACGCCCAAACCACTCGATGGTCGCCAATGAACTCAGAAGTGGAAAAGCACGGAGGAAAGCAGCCAAACGTCGTGAATAAGGCTCCCTCCCCTCTGCCCTATCAAGGAAACGATCAGAAGGGACAGGTCAATCACGTTCCGCATTATTTGTTCGCTGTTTGACCACAACCTTCTTTCCCTTCCTTCAACCTGACCCAATGACCTAACGGTAGTCAAGCACCTCCCCCAAACGCTGCGTGTCGAAGCCGGGCACAAGGCCCACCCTAATCCCAAACCGGGGCCTCCTCCTTTCGTCTTGGTCAGGACGAGAAGAGAAGTCGAGCATCTTCTGTCGGAATCCGTCATTGCGGACATCGAAGCCCGGGAAGAGGCCGAAGCCCACGGCAGAAAGACGCTGGCCTTGGTGCTATCTGAGGCGAAGCGAATCGCCAATCAGTTCGTAGACGCACTCAAGTCGGCCGACGCGCGCATCAACGACGCGGCCGCGAACTCCAAGGTATATCTACCGAACAACTCACATCGCTTCCAAGGCCCATCTCCCCGTAGCAGAACAGAAGGACTTTCGTCCTCAAGACTGACTGATCCAAAATGAGGAGTGCCCCACACACATGGCGTATGGATATCATTAAATACAGCCCTATGCTGTCGAGTCTTCAAACTGGTATTTTTCTTCCGCAACGCCACAACCCTATCCTCGTTGCCCACAACGGCCGGCGGTCGCGGACAAGGGACAAGTTCCTTGAGCCTTGAGGCCAGACAAAAATCCCACCTGTTCTCGGGCGAAAACATCGTCAGACTCTGGAGTATTGCCCACTTACGGGCACATGTGGCGCGAAGTCATGACCCCCGAAAACCTGCCCAGTTTTGCGGTGGCTGTGCGTGACCAATGGCCTGACAAGTCATGATGCCTTCCAAAAGTAGCATCCTCCCATGCCCTCCATTTTCGACTCTTGCGCTCACCCCCCCCCTAAAATCAGATGGCCGTAGAGGAAGAGAGCGAGGTTCTGTCTCTCGAGGCTCAGTCGCTGGCTGCCAGGGTGTCGGCCACGCTCCAAAGGGGTCTAAACGCGGCCACTGAAGATCTCGCCGCTGCGCAGCAGCACCGAAAGAATCGCAAAAATAAAAAGCTTCTTACTCGTTCTCCGTCCCGTGGCGGAGAGAAGCCTTCGGATACCCGGATAACGCACAAAGACCAGTCCTCCGAGAGGGAACAAGAGGACGGTGAGAGCGTATTCGGCATCAGCTCCGATGAATCTGCGGCGGACCTTGTGCCCTCACGGCATCACCACCAACAGCTGCAGCTTGGAAGAGATGATCCCTCGGGATCAGTTTCGGGCTCCGCTTCGACCTCGAGAAAGAAGAGTCGGCTACCGTTTCAGGTCGGGTTCGGAGCCGGCGGTTGAAGAACACTCAATTGGCGTGTATAGTTCTGCGTGCGGTGCTTCGTGACGTGGGCAATAGGCACGTGCCATTCCCCCCCCCCGTATGATTAGTATCTGCCTGAGTACCGTCACGTCCTGTAGGTGTTGGGGATGTACGTGCAGCACGGCTTGCGCCACAATTCGTTTGGTTACAATTTGAGCTCAGAAACAGGAAATAAGTTGGTGTAGCCTATGGCATTAGGACGACGAGGGATTCTTCTGGCGTTGTTCCGGTCGGAATAATATTGTCAATGGTGCACCATAGAACGCGCCACCACTTCAGAACCTCTACATTGTTTCGGCCGAGGCTGGGGTTGTTAGTTCGTAGGGTCATGCTACGAATGGTCGCTATATAGGTTTTAGTGTAGGGTTCTTAGCCGAGCTTACAATTGGTGCTCAACTTCAAAAATTTTGGTTTTTGAGGCTCGATACCGAAATTATGGTTTTTGAGGCTCGATATCTTATCTTAGCTCCTGAGTGTAAATGGTGGGGCGTTCTGTGTTTGACATGAGATACTTTGCATTCCCATAGTCTGGGTTATTAGAAGTGACCTTAGGATTTAGTTTCCCCCGGCTGTGGGAATGAAACAATAAAAAGACAAGAGGGCGGTAGATTACTACTTAACCGTCCCCCGGATGATTAGCGTGAAAAGTAGTTGGCATCTTTACAGCACCGGACGTGGAGGGTACTTTACCCGTGAACATTTTATCATCATTTTCGCGTTCTGTAGTCCCCAGGAACCATGGATGCGCTGAGATCAGTAATGAAGTGAACAGGGTCGCCAATCAAAATTTCCGGCCGGAATATATATTTATATTTACTGTGTTGGCGGTTTTCGCCCCTCCCTGTTGGCAACATGTCGAGGGGCGTTGGAGCAAGAACCCACGGCAATAAATAGCCATGTATTTGTGTAGTTAAGAGGTATGTTTGTGACGAATGATACCTATCCGAACAGAACGCGGAACAGAACGCAAGTGTAGTGTGCAATGAGGAGACCTTGAAACTTTTGCCCACGGGTCTACACACTTGCATTCTTCATGCGAAATCTTCGTGGATGTACAGAACTCTGCATTCTTGCAGCACTCCGTATTCTCTATTCGTTCATCTCTCCATTAGGAAGGGACGGGAGAACAACCACCCAGCCCAAAGCAGTTGTTGTTGGTGCGGATGTTCAAGATATAATAGTGAGGCAAGACCTATTGTGGCCGCGCTGCTGTGACGCCGTGACGTTCCACATCGACAGCGAAGCTGATCGTCCAATTTGTCACTTTTTGCAAATTGCCTGATTGCCTGATTTGAGGAGCCCTGATTTCGCGGAGCCCCCTGCAGGGGTAAACTGGCTCCCTACCTGATCACGCGTGTGAGATAATAGTCACACAGCTCAGAGAACCCGGAACCCTGCATGGTGGACACGATGACGCCCTTCTGCTTGCCACGCCGTTCTCGGGTGTCGTTTGTGCTTCTGTTTGTTGGGGCTAGAGGCCTGTGTTTGGTGTCCTCGTTTTCTTGCATGGGATCGGCGGCTGCGCTCTCATGCAGCAGGGGCGGAGGCTTTGCTCCAGCAGCGAGGGCTCTTGGACGGCCGTTGGAGCCTTTGCTGCCAAGGCGAGGATGGACGGCAGCAGCCGGTAGGCGAGCTGAGACCACGGTGGTTATGCAGATCCACCCCGAGGGAGGGCAGAGCCCGTGCAACATCAAGGTGAAGTCATCATATGTCAGCCGCTGGATTTGAAATTGTGGATGGGCGACAATTTGTACAGCATCTCGGATGCGGCAGAAAGATTGTTGCCTCGTTACGGCGCGAGGCTCTTGTTTCTGGTGCTGTGTAGAGGGCAACAATGACATCCCATGGCGTGCAACTACAGCGGTATGTTCCCTGAGGTTTGGTTGTCAACATCATCCATTTTTTTTTACGGTAAGGATGCCATATCGCAGGTTAAATTTCGCTGGATACCGGCCACCAACAGATGGACCTCTTTTTCCGTAACCCGCTTGTACATTTGAAATCCGTCCATGGCCTGTGCAGCTCGGAACATGACAGGTGCGGCCGACTCCTGAGTTCCGTATAGATATGGGTATGAGTGTACAGCCCCAAGGATTACCCGAAGGTGGAAAGGTGCACTTGCAAATCGTGGGCAAGGGGGGGAGACAGACACACACACAGCTCGGCTCCTTTGATGTGCAGGCGGGTAAGCGAGCTCTCGACACATTGTTATCCATGCCGCTTGCCGTGGAGCAGCCAAAGATATGGCATACTGTAGTTTCCCCACCCCTGGCGCTCCACCCGATATACCCACCTGCTTCTACGGGCACGTCTGACGGCGAGAATCGTAGGGAAAATGGACGGGAGTTCGCACCTGTTGCCCAAGGGAACCATACCCCCAGCTCGGAAGCAGTTCGTCCGGTTGAATCAACAGAAACGAGGGAGATGCGGAATGTCGGAGGAGGGGATCAGCTTCCATGACACGGAAACGAGGCCACAAGCACAAGCCCGTTCATACCCCCCCAACCCTGATGGCACTCCTTATGATAGGAGCAAGCGCTCCTATCTCATAGACGTTTAACAGTAGGACGAGGTAGCAGAAGCTCCGCGACACTACTGCTGTACGGTATGCACCCCGCGCCCAGCTCAGAAAGGAGAGAGCAGCAGACGGAGAAGGGAGAAAAATGCAGATACGTAAGTGGGGGGCCCTCATTAGTGCTGGCGCGCGGAATGGTGTCGGTGTTTTCGGCTGGCACACACTGAAATACCAAGTCGTTATGTACTCTCAATAGTTCCAGTGCCCGGTAAAGTGCCGGTAGGAAAAATCGTAAAATCTTGGGACACGCCCCGGCACTATAGAAGGCCCCCCACAGTAGTAGAAAAATATGCAGAGAGAGAGAGAGAGAGAGAGGGAGAGAGAGGGAGAGAGAGACTCACGCTCGTCGTTTACGTAGAGGCGGCATGACAGATGGATATCCAACACGCCATGCTACCCTCCCGTGATGGTGCTGTGCTAAAAAGTCGAAAGCTCGCCTTCGGACGCACGCAGGTACAGCATGGTACTATGTTCTTGTAACGGCGCCCTCTCCAAACATGTGCAGCTGGGGGTATTGCGACCAACTGCAGCACCGGTTGGTTGGGGACGCCATGATGAAGTTCGGGCGAACGATACCAGCGTTTCGTCCAACAGCAACAGCAGTGACATACTTCGTAGCAACAGACACGCCAACGGCAAGGGAACGGGTGTCCCTAGTGCCGCCGGGCGCTCTTACCCCTCCTGCTCGATCGCTGCCGCTTCCATGTTGCCCGTTGCAAGCGGAACAACCACGCAATAATAGACCTTGTCCCAAGGCTGGTGCTGCACCTATCCTCAGGAGGTCGCTAGGTCACTATGCATCCTCCATCTCCACGGCATGTACATAGCAGTACAAAGCACTCAACCCTTGTGCCTCCTTCTTCTCCTACCCGCTTTCGCGCTCCCCCGGTCAACCCGAGCGTCTGCTGCCTGCATATACTTCGTCGTTGATTCTGTGGCCGAGTTCCCGAACACACAGCTGTGTAGCCTTTCCCGAACAATCTAAACACCCTCCGTCGACCACGAGCTTTACGATCGGAGGACACAAATTGTCCTTCGCCCCCCTCCTCTACAGCTACAACAGACCAGCATGCTGAGCGCCCCCCCATCTCGAAGCCCCTGGCGAGACCACTCCATGTCGATTTTGACACTATCTGTAGATGATGATTGTACGTGTTGATTGTTTCTTCTCGGCCTTGTTTGCGTGCTGGACACCTGTTATTGGTAACAATAGGTGATCGGCGTAGGCGGCGGGGGAAGCAACGCCGTGAAGCGAATGATGGAGTCCGAGATCGAGGGCGTTGACTTCTGGTCGCTCAACACCGACGTGCAGGTGCTGTTGTTGTTTGTTGCTGTTGATGTTGATGTTGCTGCTTCTTTTGGCGTTGGTGCTGCTAGTGGTGGCAGCATTGTGTTTTTTTATTTGATTTCTGCCGTTGTGTTGTGTTGTTAGTGACAACGTTTCGCGATGAACGTGTTCAAACTGGGTAAAGTTTTCACACCACGGGGATAGGCCGAGTCACCACCACCCTTCCACCTCCTACCGTGATCTTGTGGGACGTTGACTAGTCCGCGTGCATGTCACGTCTATGCCAGACATAGCCGTTCGGTAGGCTAGCTGGCTCGGCTGCTCTCTCCTCACGGCAGTTGATGCCAATCAAGTCTACCGTAGCTTTGGGCCTTCGATCTGCTCGTCTTCAAGCGTACAACGCCTCCTCGAACCAACTGCAAACGCTAGCTTGACTCTTGTTGGTGCTCCTACGTGGGCAATGCTATCGCCCTTTACTTTGGGGTGACCTCTCTTTTCGCAGGCGCTTGGCCGCGTGTACGGAGCCCGCACAATGACTATCGGCAATACGATTACGCGTGGCCTCGGCGCTGGGGGAGTTCCGGATATCGGGAGGCGGGCAGCAGACGAGAGCCGCCAGCAGATCCAAGAGATCGTCGAGGGGACGGACCTTGTTTTCGTTACTGCGGGGATGGGCGGCGGGACAGGTGTGTGTGTTCCCGTTCTTCTGACGAAGGGGAGTCTGGTTGTTGGGGTGTGAATCACTTGACGAACGTAGCTTTAATTTGGCTTCATGTGCTTGATGAGTATCTCACGTTTTGTGTGGACAGCTAGGAGGCGTTTTCGGGCAGTCGGCTTTGCCCGCCGCCGATGTGCCAGGGATTTAGCGATGCTCTTGAGACAGCGTGGGTGGCTGTCGTAAGCTTCCTCTCAGCTCCTAGGCGGTGGTACTATGCATTCCCGTGGTAGTGGTGAAAGTGCCGGTGCCAGCCGTGGGCATCTCATTTGAATACCGGAAGTCGTTTCGGGGGTCCCGAGACATTCGCCGCGGGGGTGGATTCGTGACGTAACTACTTCAACGACGGGGGGGGCGGGGGGGCGTGCTCTTATGTTTTGCATGCCTTAGCGGTTAGACCATTGACCACGCGTCCTCGAGAGGACGGAACATTGTTCCCACAGGACCGATCACCGATGGCCAATCGTTCCTTCCTACTTTGCCAAAGGTGGCTCAAAAATGTCTTCCCTAGTCTGTCTATCCTAACGATATCCCTTCCCGCCTTCTCAAACCACTTCCTACTCCCCAGTACAGCTACCGTCCTCTCCTCTCTATTCCATGCCTCAAACATCTCCCTGTACGTCCCTTGTATTTTTCCCAGCTCAGTCATGTACGCTTCCCTCTCCTCTTCGTACCACGGACATTCCGCGACTACATGAACACGGTCTTCGCATTCGAAGCCGCAATCACATTTGAACTTGTCGTGTTCGTCGTCTACCGTCCTATGTCTTCGTCGACGTTCTCGAAGGCCTATGTCCCCGGTCCTGAATTTGACCTTAAGCTTTGTCCCTGCACCCATTGGTCCATGTAGGTAATCCTTGAACCCTATTCCTTCTTTCAACATTCCGTACACTTCTAGACCCTCCTTATCCTTGTTTTCTTTCCTTAGGTTCTGTTCTTCTCTCTCGGCACAAGCAACAGATATCTTCTCCTTGAACCCCTGTAGACCCTCCGTTTCCAGCGTTTCATCTTCGTCGATGTCCAACCCCTTCCATACGTCCTCTACAACCTTGACCCATTCCGTGGGTTGTCTACCCCTCTTTTTGTTTGCCCACTTCGCCTCCCATACTATTCTCGGCAACCTCTCCTCTCCCATCCCGCACATGCGATACTGCCATGTCTGCTTCCTTGCGTCTCTTCCCGACCGTAGGGATTGGATCCCCAATTCTGCCCTTACGGCTGCATTACTTGTGCGCTTGGAGCATCCTAGGATGATTTTCGCTGCTTTCATCTGCGCCGCCTCGAGTTCTTTCACTACCTTCTTATTTCCTTCCCATACTTCTCCGGCGTACTCTAGCGGCGGTACGATTACGCTCTTCAAAACCGCCAATTTGATGCGTGTATCGAGGTGCCGGTTTGCGAGTATTGTGTGCAGCTTCCCTCCTCGTGCTATGCCCTTTTCCGCTACCTTGGACATGTGTGCATTCCACGAGCAGTCGTTTGCGATCTCTACTCCGAGGTATCTGTACTGGTCCACTACTGCAATCTCCTCGATCCCCCACTTCCATCTATGTTCTACTGGTTCCTCCCTGTCCTCGTTGCATACCATTACGGGGGTGGTGTTTTTAGTCATGGCGTTTGGACCAATCCTCAGTTCAGCCTGAGGCATCCTCGTGTTGAGCAAAGCCACACCTTGCTGCGTTCGTGTTGTTGATCCCATTTCAATCCTGTATACGCCTGTGCGTCATTTTTTCTCCATTCTTGTGGTTTGGGTTATCCGAGGTCTAGGCTCGGGTGGCCCCCATGGTCGCCAGCTGGCTGAGCGACACGCACGGACCCGTTGTTGGTACTATTCCACACAGCAGGGGCCACGGCTGTTACAACGGTCCTTGGCATACTTTGTTTGCCCGTGGGGTCTTCCTTTTCCGCCAAAGTGTCGTTTCGAACAACGTTTCGATGCTGGTTGTGTTCGTTGTTGGTCTCAGGATCGGGAGCCGCGCCGGTGGTAGCCGAGGTGGCGAAGGAGGCCGGGGCGCTTACTGTTGGTGTGGTGACGAAGCCGTTCAGCTTCGAGGGACGGAGACGAATGGCGCAGGCGAACCAGGTAAGCTTGTTTCATTTTGCTTCTTCTCGCCGAAAACTATACTTCGGAGTACTTCCATAAGTATAACTCATCTCTATCCATGGAAAGAAGAGTGCAGGATGAATTGGCGGTGGATCCATATCGTTGTACACCCCTACCTGCCGTGTTTGACCCCTGCTGTGTCCATGAAGGCACTTTGTGGTAGTGGGTGACGTCGGTTTTGGGTACGTATTGGTGTTGAGCAGGCTATCGCGGAGCTGGAAGAGGCCGTCGACACCCTCATCGTGGTGAACAACGACCAGCTGTTGAAGATCATCCCTGCAGACACGCCGGTGGAACACGCCTTCAAGGTTGCGGACGACGTCCTCCGACAGGTAGATACGAATCGAGGAAAAGCGAAACACATAAAGGACGGTGTTGAGTACGGCTCGGAGCGATAGTTGACCTCTTGTTGGTGGGTTCGTTGTGGCAACATTGGCAGCTCAAGCTCAATTGGCAGCTGTTTTTCATGGGGTTGACTCTTTGGTTGTAGTGTTTGGGGTGGCCGGGATCGATGTATTTTTTCGGTGTGTGTGAGTGCTGGTGTTGGTACAATAGTTGTGGCCTTGTGTGTTGTGTGGTGATGTAGCTGTAGCTGCTGCTGCTGCGTGCCGCCTGTTGACTATGCCAATGGTGCCCTATCGCCCTTGCCGTTGTTTGCATAGCCACGGCGTTGTGTCTTACGTGTCGGGTCGTGCTGACGTTGCCGCTACATGTTTAGATGATTAGTTGCTGCCCACGGTGTACTGACGTTGGTGTTGCGCCTGCCGAAATGCTGTCGCTCTTCGCGTGTATCCTGGACTCTTTCGTGGGATATCATCATCGTGAACGATTGTTTGCATACCACCGCTGTCTAAAGGGTGTGGTGGGTATCTCGGACATCATCGTCAAGCCGGGACTGATCAACGTCGACTTCGCGGACGTGAGGTAGGAACGTAGGGACGCAAGACCGCAAGACCGTAAAACCTCAAGGGTGTATGACCCCAATAACCACCTTCGCAACCCTCGGGTATCATTTTGTGTCCCAAACCATCACGCCAGCCCCGCCCATGGCCTGGCGAAGCAAAGAAGGGCTCTACCAATCAAATGAAAACGATAGCCTCGTTTTATTTAACAGCGACGCACGTCGTGGAAGAATGCGTTGCCCATCTGGCCTCGATAATATTGCGAAGCGCCTCTATTGTGCCGCCTCCCATACCTTGGAGAAGCAAGAGCTACCTATGTGGGTGCTTTGGTGCTGCCTACCAGAACACGATGCGGCACGACATATGACGTTTGCTTTGCCTTCGAAACACGCTTCCTTAGGTCTGTCATGGGGGAGGCTGGCACGGCCATGATGGGTATCGGTAGAGGTAGTGGCAAGAACCGAGCAAAGGAGAGCGCGGAGGGGGCGATCATGTCGGCCCTGTTGGATGTACCCATCACGGGAGCCCAGGGCATCGTTTTCAACGTTCTTGGCGGCAACGACATGAGCCTGCAGGAGGTGGGACAATCGAGAGTGGTCTTGTGGAAGTGATTTGATGTGATGATGGTAGCGAGTCAAGCTCAAGCAGACAGGCATAATTTTTTCCAGTTTCCCGCTGTGTAACCTTTGAGTAGGCAGGAACATGTTGGTTGCTGATGGGTGCATGTGTTGTGGTAGACGGAATGGGGTGCATAAAACGCAAACGTATTGTGAGCGTCAGCGAGAGAAGTGTCAAACGCGCGGGCTATTGTTGCAGAAACATTACATACCTATCTCTAGCCGTAGATAGAGGTAGAGGACAAATTTCCCTCTTTGACGTGTTCGACATGGATGGGTGAGCGCCGAGGTTGGAGCGTTGGAGTCATGTATCCTCACATCGGATCGCGTTGACTCCGATCACTCCGAATACAAGACCGAGTTACAGTGCCAGCGCTCATAACCGTTCTTCCTGTTTGGGTGTTACATCGTGATGGCAGGTCACGATCGTTACCTATCATGGTGCGTCACCGCTGCAATACTGCAGTTTCACGAGTAGGATGTCTCTCTTCGCGGTTTTCATTGAAATCGTGGGTGGCTACGATCAATTTCCTCCGAATACTTTTCGACAGATTAACGCGGCGGCGGAGGTGATCTACGCCAACGTGGATCCCAACGCCAACATAATCTTCGGCGCGCTGGTGGACGACAACATGGGGGACGACATGGCCGTAACCGTCATCGCCACCGGGTTTGGAGGCGGCAGAAAGTGAGTGCGAGAGACACACTGTGTCAATTAGATTATTCTCCTTGCCCGACTAGACAGTTCCCAAGTGCTCCGCACCGCACACACAACTCAAGGGTGTTTGTCTGTGCCCAACTTTAGCAGTCTCAAGTCTCTCGGAGGATCGTTGACCATTCCGCCGATTTGACACGTTTCCTCGTCACTAGACACCGTTATTGTGTTATCGTTACCTTGTTGCTGGGTCTATCGAGGGGGGCGAGGGGTGTTATACAGTATGTTTGTGCCTGGCTTGTGTGTTGAGCTTGAAAGCCAATCGTCAGCTGATTTTTTTCAGTTTACGCCTACAATAGGCAAAGTAGAAAACCGCACCGGGACTGTACCGCTGTCAGAACGACGCCAATACCCAAAACATCAGACCCAGGGCTGCTCCAAGCACCGATGAAAGATGAAACCAGCGATTCCATTTGGAAGTCAAGTTCAGTTTCTACTTGCACCGAACGCTGCGCTTGTGCATACTCAATTATGCTCTTGGTGTGATGCACCTAACCTGTTTTCTCGTGGCTCTTTAGACTGGTTGAACCATCTGAGCGCACTCTGTTTGTTTGTCTGTCTGTCTGTCTGTCTGTCTGTCTTTCTGCCTGCCTACCTGTCTGATCTCTCTGTCTGTATCTCGCGCTATCTCTCCCTCTCACTGGTTTTAATCCCCCGTCGGCGGCCACTCCTTCGTTCTGCCCCAGCGCGCCGGTGCCGCGTGCAGAGGCCCAAATCATCAAGACCAAGGCCAAGAAGCCACTGCCTTCGCCGGTCAAGCGCGAGCCTAGCCTATCGCCACTGCCATCATCATCGCAATCGCCATCGTCGCCGTACCTCCCTTTCGGGTCTTCCCTACTTGAAGACTCCAACGCTGACGTCACCACCGGTGGTGCTGCTTCGCCGGACAACGGTGCGCCGGCTCCGGCCATGGGGGGTGGAAGGATCGCGTCGCCTGCGGGGGCTGAACGGGCATCTGCAGGTGCGAGCAGTTTGCCACTTTTCGATCGCCCCGAGGTCCCAGCACATACGTTTGTTATTAGTTGTCATGTTCGCGTGTCTCCACAACCTAGCACAGAAGTGTTGGCACCATTGAGACGATAGCCGGGCTCGGACCACCGTACATGAAAATGGGGAAATGGATGCACGCGCCATGTGTCACTTTCCTCCTGGGGATGCTGGAACGGGCATCACGCGCTCCGTGGCGCGCGGAATTTGCACTGCTTCAAACGTCCTGGATAGCAGCTGAAATACTAGAAGCACGCCAACTTTGCTTTTCCCAATATTTGAGGGTTCACCCGCCTAACCCTCGCAGGGTTGTGAAAAGGTTCCTCGAGTATCTTCCAAAGAACGTTCGGAGGATAACAACGCCGTCATCCCCCTCAACATTCTAACCTCTTTGGGATGGTCCCTGACCTCTATGTAGCAGATATTTCGGGAAAGTTAATTGTGCGTTGATCGGCCCACCGTACTATTGTATGGTGTACGCTCAGCCAGGGATCACCGTGAAGAATCGACAGAGTGACGCTTCCTTATAGCATTGTTGTTGCCACTGACGACCCCATCCTTTGTATCGCATTTCGCAGGGCAGCTTCAGCAGCAGCAGCGACAGCAGCAACGGCAGCCACCGCCGCCACCGCCGCCGCCGCCGCAGCAGCAGCAAGAGCAGCAGTATCAGGGCGGTAACGTTGCACCTTCGGAAGGGTATTGGCCCGAACGGATTGGGTATGGAGGCGGAGGGAATGTGGCGAGCGGGGGTCAAGAGGCAGGATCGGCGTCGATGCAGTACGGGGCAGAAGGAGGGGGCTACGGGTACTCTGCTCAAGAGCAAGGTTCACCACAACCGGTGCGATGAGACTGTGTATTGCAGGCCTTGACAGCAGTGTTGAAGTTGTTCGAATCAGTTGCTGTTGTTCACGTTGTTCGCGTCGCTGTTGTTGTTGTGGTATTGCTTTTGTTGCTGTTATTTTTCATGAAAAGGAGAACGTACCCCTTTTGTTCAGCACCTCCATTTCCGTACGCTTCAAGATGAAGGCACAATGCCTGGCCGACACAGGCAATCCCGAATAGGGTGCGCACCCAAAAGTGAAGAGAGTCCGAGTAGTGGTGAAAATATTGACTTGCAGATCAACTAATTCCGTAGCTTCACCTAACACAAGAGAGGCCTGAGGCAAAAGGTACAAAAGGAAACCAGAGCCCGTCCCTGCTCAGACTCGACCACAGCCAAGAAGAGAACCCAAGATACCACGCAGCCGTGTGGGCCTAATCATTCTGCCCGGTTTTGGTCTGGAACGTATCCACGTTTTATTGGAGATGCCATCTTGGGGCTGTTGCGTTTGGTTGATTCTGTCGTGTGCGGTTGTTCTGGGTAGTGTTGTCGTCGTCCGCATGGACGCTTAGGCGGTGTCATCGCTGTAGAAGATGACTAGAAGTTTGTCATCGTCGTACGTTGTCGTTGTCGTTGGTATCTATTTGGCCGTCACCGCTAGCAGCATCAATGTTATGCCGAAGGGTGTTGGTGATGGTGAGGTGCTGAGGCCAGTCAGGGTGGGTGCTGTCAGATGTGCTTCGTGCCGATTGCCCAATGCGTCTATACCTTGTTGAGCACTTGACGTACGGCCAGAGCTCTGGTGTGTCTCGTGTGTTGGCGGTAGTTTCGCTGTTGGTCATGAGGGTGCCAGAATCGTTTTTGTTGCCATCCGGCCGTGGTTCGGCAATTGCGTTTGATGCGCAACATCCATGCCACCGCTTTGGAACAACCGCTACCCTCGCTGCCTTCGCTTTCTTGTTTCGCTCTTAACGTTTTGAACGGGTGAACGTAGACCCCTGTTGCAGCTTTTCCCTCTCATGTCTTCCGCTGTATCAGTCTGTAACCACGTCAGTGAAATTGGATCAGGGTTAGAGCTATAGTTTTCGTCCTACGCGTGGCATCCGACAGCACGACGGGCGGGGTATCATCTTCTTCTCCTGGACCGCGCGCACCGCTGCAGTTTACGGTGCCGAAACCGACACCCTTGTCCCGTCCCCCGTTAATCAGATCGCCGACAGCCGGGGCTACTACCCAGGAGAGAAAGGGTACAACCCGGACCTAGCACCGCCGCCAATGCCTGTGGCCCTGCAAATGTACCCACAGGGGGGTGGGGCTAGTGACCCATACGTCGAGGGTAGCGAGGTGTTCATTCCGGACGGGTTCGGTGGCTTCGTTCGGCGTCCATATTCCCCGCCGCCCACGGAAAAAAAGGTAGGGAATGAAGTTCTCCGTACACTCCCTCGTTGAGGACCAGTCCCTTGGCGCATGCATGTGCCCATAGATGCCTCCATACAGACGGTGCCATTGCTTCAGAAGTTAAGAGGTACGAACCTGAGGATGCGATGTCTTCGACTTACTATGATTTTCCACCCCATCCCGACCCAAAACCTAGACAAATTCCCTGTGGGTTGAACTTCTTATCCCATAAAGAACATCACTTTTTCGTGCTCGTTTAGACATATTAATCTGGATCATGTGGTTTCTTCCAATGACGTACCTTCCCTTGATCACGATTATTACCTGGTTGGGGAATCTAGAGTATGCAGTGCTTCGAGAGTTGCGAGTATTTTCAATAAGCCTTGATGTAGTGCTAATTAATTCCTTTGAATTCAATTAAAGTAAGAAGAACCCCGTTGTACCAGGAACACCTTTTTCGATAGACTACTGCTGCACCTATGCTCCAATACAACCGAAAACGAACAAGAAAAGCGAGCTTCGGGAGGTTCGAGTACCCCATTTTTACTGGTGAAGCTATCCGTATCTCGGCGTACGCCAATACTGCTGTGTGTGGTGCTTTCCGTTTGGCCTACCTCGCCGAACACTGTGTACTTGGCTGACGCATTTTTCTCTTTCGCTCCGTGTCTGAGTCCTCCTGCTTTTGTCGTGTGTTTTTGTGCTAACCCTATCCTTTGGTGTTGGCAGAGAGGTGGCGTGGGCGGGTTCTTCCGTCGACTCACCGGGAGAAAGGGCAAGCCAGGGAGGTGAAGCTGAGCTTGCAGGGTGAGCCGTGAAGATTTTTTATTTACTCCGTTACGTGTGCGAGTGCGGTGTGGAGTTTCGGTTTCATGAGGCTAGGTGAAACGGAACTTTGGGGGGAGGAGTGCCTCGACGATGTTGGACCGGATGGGGCTGGACTCGTGGGATGCGGTACGGTATAGCGATTGGACTGCCGCACGACTTGATTGCCAAGAGGTCTAATTGGTCGGACTCGTCCTGCTGAACGGGGTGCTATCGAGTGCATCGTTTACCTTGGAATCTGGGCAGCGGTGGCTGGGGCTGAGGGTTAAGTTCCATGGGAATAAGGTTGTATTCGATGCATGCTAACGTCATCCGCGGGAATGGGAATGAAGTGAACCGCGAAAGCGGCGAAAGGCATTCCGCTCGGAGCAGGTGGACGAGTGGGTCAGATGCGGTTTCCCGGTGAGAGCGATAGTATTGCCACAGTCGGCTTTTGATCGGCTTCGTACGTGGGTGTTGATTAGTTAGCCAATCAGCCGTTAGAGAGTGGCAAAAATGGGAGCACCGCCGTGGTATGTGATGATGACCCCGGCTGATTCGTTCAATGTGTAGCGGGAGGTGTAGGCTAGCGCCGGAATAGATGGGACAAAAGCGCACGGCGCACATGCACGAGGCAGAGTACTAGCTACGGGGGATCGCTTGCCACAGAAGAACACAGGGCGTCTGTGCATGCATAAGGTGTATCCAGAGCTACACCGCCTCGCTTCCGGCAAGTGCAGCCAGCATGCGTGGAGTTTGCGACAGAGTAGCATTACGCCGTGCACCCCAACGCGGCGAAGCCATATGTCGGCATCTGTGTGTGTTCCCGAGAAACGTTGCATCTATCGATTTCGCGGGCCTTCTGGCGAGCATTCCCGTTGCTGATTGACTCTCGGGTTAGGGTCAGCGTTAGGGTAAGGTGCTCGTTCCCGACAGAATGAGTTGCGAATGCTACAGTAGAATGCGAAGACGGACGTTGTGTGGCGTTTCTGTTGGCTGGCCTTCGCTTTGGTTTTGTAGTCCATTGGCTGAAAGCCTAGACAGAATGCACTCGTAGCAGCGCAGGGTGGGGCATTGTACGGCACGCTATCTTGAGCTCTCACACTGTGTGCTGTGGCTTGCGGTTGAAGCTTTGAAGCCACGAACTAGTTCCACAGGTGGCGGGTGTGAATATTGTGACGTTAATTTTTGGAGATAGGGTAGGGGTTAGTGGAACGTTGGTACGTTTGCTTCGTTGGGTGCTGGGAAATAACCTCTGCTTAGACGACGATTGTGGTCGAGGAGACACCGCTCACCGAGGGGGCCTCGAGGACCCGTGATCGGAAGTTCGGGTATCCGAAATGAATTGGTCGATTCGTTGCCCTGATTGATCAGTACGTATGATGTTTCGCCAGCTTTCAGGTCTTCTGGTGTGTGTCCGCGGTTGGACAGCGGTTCGTGAAATTTTTTGTGCTTTATTTTTTATTTGGGGAAATCACCGGTAATTTTATTTGGAGCTGTTTTATCGGGTGGTGCAAACACACGTGCAATTTTGTCGTTATCAGGCAGGCGTTTTTCGTTGTTAGGTTCAAATACCAGCGGATACTTTTCTGTGGGTCTCCTCCTGAGACTAAACCGTGGCATCTAGGAGCGGACGCATCAGAATTACAGCCGGCTGGCTCAAACACCATGGAATGGTCACGGTTCTTTGCTAGGCATGGTGGGTTTGGGAGTTCCGCCGTACTTCAGTCGAAGAGTGTATTTCTTCCACTTTACTGGATTTTCTACTAGAAGAACGAGCGGGACAAGCAGCGATTGAAAGAGTTGAGTTTTCCTGTGACTGGTGCCAGCTAGAACTTGGAGACTTGAGGTAGGCCGTCTGATTCCAATGGGTTATTTTTTTTCGCTTCGGTGTTTGGCTGACACGACAAGCGCAATGAGTACACCGCCCCACGAAGGGGTGCTTGCAGTCTGGTGGCGGGGGGGGGGTCAGTCACTGTCGTAGGTCAGGTGTGGCGTGTCTGGTTCGATGTGCGTTGACGTGTACAGGGTAGCGGACGATCTGGGTGGTTGTCCGTTGATGTTTCTTCTGCTGCGTGTGTTGATGTCTCGTGCCGTGGCCGTAAGATGTCGTTTGCGGATGGATCTCTCTTCCGTACAATGTTTTCGAACCAGACACGCACGCTCCGGCCTGCGCCTGAACAAAGCCATTTATTTCTCCTTTCTCCCAGCATTTGGTAGGAGTTTTGACGCCGTCCCCTTACCACCACGTGGTCAACGTCCGAACACGTGCGGCACGTTATTGGACACCCTACCTCCATCGACATGATGGCGATATCATCCCGCATTGTTTCCGCACCGAACGCATCGATCGGCCTTGCGTGTCGGCGCTTGAATATTCATTCACTTTTCTTTTTCCCTTTAGCCCGACCACGCCAACAAACAGCAGTTACAGCAGCTACATTTGTAGCTGTGGTAACCCCCCAAAAAGCTTCTGGCCCTCGGTCACGGGTTCGACTCTACCTGGAGTGAAAACGCACACAGCAGTGTGGTCTTATTTTTACAAACATCCTCCGTACTTGTATATCCTTACAACATGGTAGTCAAGAAATCGCGGTGAAGGTAGAAGACTATTGATGAAAGAGCAAGAAACACCAATTGGGCTCACTCGCCGGCGATACCAAACAAAGGGCACAAGTTCTGTAGACTGAATTTATTTTGGCATGCATCGAGCACGGCAATGGTAGCAGTGGTGCTCAATTTTTTGAGACCCGAACTCTGGTCCTGGGCCGAATGTCGTACTGACGTACACTTTCCGGGTTCGCGTTGATTTTTTCATTTTGTACTTCGGAATCAATCGTGTCTACTGTTAGTGCCGTTTGAATAGTGCCAATGCCCGGTATAGTGTCGGTGTTTTCGTCGGGCACACACTGACGATGAAGTTCCAAGTCATTGTCACTACATGCCGGCATTGGAACGGTATTGATGGTGAATTTTCTGGGCACATTTTATCGGCATTTGAACAGGGATCCCCTCTGTACAGAAAGTGGTTGGAGAACCACCTTCAGTTCAGTGAGTCAGCGGAACGTCTCGACGGCCGACATCATCTCTACACGTAAGACAAAAATCCTGCAGAAAAGATATACTAGCTGTCTGTCCTACAACGAGCGACAGCTGATAGATGTTACTGTCGTCAGACGTGTGCGTCCACGGGCGGAATCAGAGTGCAAACACCACACACCTGTTACTACACCTGCTGTGCGCTGGTGTGAGAGCTCTATCTAGGTAACGTTAAATTTCACCTCCCGGTTACCCCCCCTCCGTCCACATCCCGGTCGTGGTCATGCATACCCCCCTCATACACTATTACTGAACCCGCTTTCCCCTCTTTTTTGTTCTCGGTGTTTTTCCAACTGCCAGCGAAACAACAGGACACAAGTCAGTTCTCTCTCGCGATGAACCATCTTTCTCTCTCGCGCCGCACTGAAGAAGCACAGAAGCACAGCGATCATGACTCATATACGCACACCATGCACCTTCATCAGTTCGTGTTCATCTACATGTTCCGCGCATCACTTTTCATCATCATGCATATATATGCATCTTATAGATACAACAGCAGGCTTTGATGGGCCACATGTATTTCTCAACGGCAGAGGATTGCGGTTTGTTTGTTAAAGTACTTCAAATATTTAGAAGCTGCTGTATGTGGTCCCGCAGCTTCAGCAAGTTGTTTGTTGTGAGGTTTTCTCCCCATAATTATTTCCGTTGAATGCCGGCCCCTAGGGGTGAATGTTCTGTAATACAGGTACATAGAGATTTACTCTGCCTGCCCAGATATGGTCCGTACGATAAATACCGTACCATTGTGTCCGCTGGCATCAACCAATCAATGATAGATCCGCCAGTGTATGAAGCAGGCTCACTGGAAGCTCTCGTTTGTAACTTTTTGACACGCCCCGTCTCCCCGTCGGCCATCATCTCGAACGGAAAGTCTTCCAGTGATCTCATATTTTCTCAGAAATTTACTAGGGGGCCTCTTCTCTCACAAGCGGCGAAACAAAAACGAAAAATCGGTCCGATCTTTTTTCTGTTCGGAGCTTGAGGATTGAGGACCAGTCCTCAGTCCCTGCCCCCGCTCGTCTGACACCACGAGCAACAAAACGAAGGAAACAGGCCAAGCCCAGGCAGCGGGAAGGATCATGATGTCGCATGGGTGGATGGCAAGGCTTGGGATGGTCGCTCTGGTGCTGTCGATGGCGAGCCGGTTCGCAAGCGCTGAGATTGGTGCGTGACTTTTGACTGTGGACCTACATGAATAATATATACCATTCGTTTCTCACGAGAACGGTTCGCACTTCGAAGGTGTCAGGGTCATGTATTCTTTGCCACGCGCCCTCACATGGAGAGCATTTCACGTCCGCGCGCTCATTGAGCTTGGCTTTCGTAGACACAAGCGGCGTTTCGATAGCAGTGATCGGTGAGAGTAAGTGGATGGCGAACAAAGAGGACAACGCGCCTGGTTCATTCCTATTTGGTGCACAGACAGCAGTCATTGGGAGGGCTTCGAGCGTCAGAAGAACCCGGAGACCGATGTCCGTTGACATGTATCTGAGCTGTGCACGAAGTAAAAAATCAGCCCGGCCACGTAGCAATCCAGCTTTTTGATCAGACCTCCGCATCGCGACCCCTACTGTTCTGTGTTGTAGGGCTTTGGGTTTTCGTCGCGTGCTACATGTATGTGTAGATCACACAAAACTGCTTTCCGCAGTTCTGATTCTTCTCTTCGCGAATAAAACAGCATGGTATTGGTGGGTCGAGCTCAACATGCATGTTGTCGTTACAGTAGTCACTGCTCGATGCAGCTGAGGCAAAAAGATTAGGTTGCCGGGATTGAATTTCCCCATGCCTCTGTTGCGCCACCGAACCAAAGCCTGCCGCTGTAGGACGGCGTGGCGCATGCAATTCGATATGCCGGCACCGACCGGTGTTGGTTGGTTGTATGCTCGAGTATCTTCGATTCTTCGTTTGGGCGCGCGCGGCAGAAGCATCGACAGCTCACGGCGCGCCGGCCGGAAAGAGGCATCGATGCTGCACATATGTTCTCATGTTATCATGGCAACTTGCTCGTGGCATCCACAAGCCATGTTCTGTTGTTACTTGCAGTCATTCTGTCCATGGTTTCCCGCCCTCTTTGCTTTTGCCGGGGTCTTCGTCGAGGTTGGACGAAGAGAGAGAATCGTTTCGCACAGATACATACGTGTACGTACTACACTACAATTCGTGGAGTACCTAAGCTTGGGGAGCAACAAACCAACCCACAATCAAGGGAAGTTTACAGTATTTGACTATTGAGTCACGTCTTGAGGTATCGCATCGTTCACCATGGATGGGCACCATGAGGCACCGTGAGGCTGCCCCATGCGTCGCTAACTTACACCATTTTATTATGTTCATACCCAAATGTACCTCGAAAATCTCATGAGGAACCTCGACGTACGCGGGACAAAAAAGTGCAAGGGGTGCATCGAGCATCGTCAAATCTATGACGGGAATGATCCAGGACCATCTTGTGGAATGCACCGGCCACCGACCTTGATTCCGGGTTCGTATCTGATACAAGCAGCCAATCTAACTGTGTTTCGTTGCAAGCAGTGGTGCAGTGCAGTGGTTCTTTTGGTCAATTGCTTGTTGCCTGTGGGGGGAGTGAGCGAAACCGAGTGACTCTAAGAGAGAACGGTAGGACAAAAAACAAAAGGAAATGGACTGACAGGAAGTAAGTAGGGACACGGATGAGTCGGATTCGTTGAGCACGCCGCCCCCGTCTCCCCACAAAAGAAACAACAATCAAAGTCAGTGAAACACTTCGTTAAACTCATGTTCATCATGAGATTTCTTGGTTGACTGTGAGTGATAAGTTATCTTTTAGGGAAATGGACAAAAGTGGGTATACCCACGCCATTCTCGGACAAAAGTGGGTACTCGAAAATCCGGCGCGCGCGCCCTCCATAGGCGACCCCCAAACGACTCAAAACCCCATTCTGACACCTAGGCGACACAGCCAGGGACCATACACAGCACGGACATCGATTTTTTTCCCACTTTCAGGCACACCTTTGGCCCTAATACCGCCGAGGCGCGCAAGGCCTCACCAGAGTGCCCACTTCTGTCCGACATCGCGGTGGGTATACTCAGCGGCATCAACTAATTTTTTCATGTACCCGCCGCTTGTGTCTATATTTTGACCCACTTTTGTCCAAATTGTACCCCACTTTTGTCCACTTCCGGACAGCGGAAATCGAGCGGAAATCGACCTCCACGTCACCGCACGGCAGAACATCGACTGGCCTCGGAACGTCTCAGAATCTCCCATCACCGTATCCATGGCATCTTTCCTATCCATGGCTGCCGACTGCGGACCGACCGCGGAGGAACATGTCAGAAACATGCCAGACCCCTTCGGTACCGGCACGGGAAGATACCCGCGGCAAGCCCGGCAAGCAGCGCACTAACGGCACGCCATAAAAAAATGCGTGACACACAACGGACAACAAAACCAACGGGCGCGCATACAGAACAAAAAGACGCGCATATAGCAACACAGACACACACATGCGCCACACGCACAAAAAAACACCGACCACCACTACGAGTGCACACCCACTCGCGAGGGCAGCAGCAGCAGGTCGAGGCAGTTTACCACCCAACTACTACGTGATGTTAAAGGTATTCATATTCACTACATGTATGTATATACGAAGTCGATTTCCGCTCGATTTCCGCTGTCCGGAAGTGGACAAAAGTGGGGTACAATTTGGACAAAAGTGGGTCAAAATATAGACACAAGCGGGTACATGAAAAAATTAGTTGACGCCGCTGGGTATACCCACCGCGATGTCGGACAGAAGTGGGCACTCTGGTGAGGCCTTGCGCGCCTCGGCGGTATTAGGGCCAAAGGGGTGCCTGAAAGTGGGAAAAAAATCGATGCCTGTGCTGTGTATGGTCCCTGGCTGTGTCGCCCAGGTGTCAGAATAGGGTTTTGAGTCGTTTGGGGGTCGCCTCTGGAGGGCGCGCGCGCCGGATTTTCGAGTACCCGGCTTTTGTCCGAGAATGGCGTGGGTATACCCACTTTTGTCCATTTCCCTATCTTTTATCTTCTGTGTATATGTTTGCTTTCTATGCATGCATAGTCTATATGCATGCACGAAAGGCCCCAGTTTTGTGTCCAATATATTGTGCATCATCCACGCTTTTGATAAAGCGACATACTTTCACTTTTCACGGGGTGGATGGATCACTGGAAACCATGCGGTCACTTTGGGGAAACAGCATTCAAGGGGACATAGCACTCAAATGCATGTATGTTTACCGAACCGTGGTCATCACCATACTCCTCTAACCCTATTGAAATTCGTCACTGGATTTCATTTATTTTCAGTTCGACCCAGCTAGTCTTTATGTTTGGGAGGTGCTTGTCGTGTTCACTCTTGATGGTACATCGCCAAATCAACGACAACTTGGAACGGGGAACAAAAAGTCGACGTCTATGGCAAGTGTCTCTGTAGTTGTCCGCAAAATGACCTCGATGTGTGTACTGTAGAATGGTGTGTACCATTTGGGGGCTTGGTTAGTTTCGGGACTCCTACGTTTCGTATTCCCCCGGCTGGTATTTTTTGCGGCGGGGCGTGAGACAGGTTTGTAAGGGTCAACGTCGCGCCTCGCAGTTAATGTGGCTGGCGAGACAATGGGCGTTCCCACTTTTCTTGGAGGGCGGATCACTACATACCTAGGTTCAGGATGTTGCACCCTTGAAATGCTCTTGATTGATATTTTCGTGGGCACCACGACAATCTCACGGTGTATGGTGGTGCATGATAATGATAAGATAATTTTCATGCACCGCCGTCGTGATGCGCACCCTCACCGTAACAAGCTAGAATACGAGGGATAGATTTTCGTTGTGCACGACCGATTCTAAGCAATCACCCCGTGTCCTGTAGTCTAAATGTCATTTTACGATTGATTCGCTCCATTGTAACTCCCTACTTGATTTCATTTTCATTTCGACCCGGCAATCATATTGTAGGTGTTTGTCGTGTTCACTTCCAATGATACATCGCCAAATCCATGGTAGCTTTCTTCGGCGGTATTGGCGAGCCACTCATTGTCATTGTCACTGACTCATCCAAGTCTACTACAGCAGGTACCACAGTAGGCCCCTTCAGTCTACGGAACACAGAACCGTCCTCATATCCTTCCTACATGCATACACACGAACAGGAGTGACTTCTACGTCGTGAACTCTGCGGTTGGTGTGCCTGCCGGTGAACAAATGCACGCGACTGCAAAAGAAAGCATGCGCTTCACCATAAAAGTGTGAGAACCACCTTGCTAGTACTGTTTGTCAAATTTCCTCTTCATAGAGTGTTGTTCCATCGTCGCTGTGAAAAAAGAAGCCGATCGACCCTCATCCCGCTCGATCCTTAGCCCCAGTTTTTCGTTCGCCTCGCCAGACACGTGTAAAGTTCTTACGCTGCCGCAAGGCCCCGGACCTTGCTCTCCATAGTAACATGTACGTACGTTGAAACTTGGTTTTCACTTTGAATGGTCTGCGGTCCCTTTATTCAACACGACAGCATATTTCATTTCGAATGGCCTGCATCCAAAGTGATTTCCCTCGTGCTGAACGCCATACCGTACCTTCCTCTCGGCTTTCGTTACACGGCCCGGGAACACTCTTTCCACACGTAGCCTGCTGCAGCTCGATCGTGTGCTACCAGTTTGTCACGTTTTGCACTACAACGTGGTTGGTTGGAACATCAAACGTAACTTTGTGGGCGTTCATGCTCAAGTGATGTCGCCAACATCGTGTGGTGCGGTTGCTCTTGCGTGTGAATTTCCACTTGTTCTCAGTGGAGGCGGCCAATGTCACCAATGTCGTGGTCGACGCCACCGCGTGGGACCTCCGCTTGGGGAGCGAAGGCGGCTGTGGCCTAACAGGATGCGATCCCCGCTTGACGAGGGTGAGAATCCCTGCCTACGCTTTAGGCGGACTTTGCGGAATGGTTTTCGGTAGAGCTCTCGGTCTCCGTCGTGTGCTCTTTTGGTGTTGTTTGCCCCGTGCCGGAGAAGTCGTTGGCAACACCCAGTCGTGCATCACCCTCCCCTTCCCCCCCATTTTCTGGGCATGATAGTCGTGATGTACTTCCGCACTCATTCGGTGCCATGAGGGGTACTTGAAAAACAGCCGGACTTCATGCAACTCAATACCGTCCCCCAATACCGTATGGGTGATACACTAACCCAGGACGGCGAGGACAACAGCGTGACGGAGTCGCGCTGGTCTTGCACCTTGGGAACAACAACGACGTGCGAGCTTCAATTCGAGTTCGATGATATTTTCGATGTCTCGTACTTGATGATCTGTGAGTATCCACCATTTTGCAACCGTACCCGTTGTCGCAGGCGGTTGACCTCCCCTCTGTCGAAGCCCTGGGAGTTGTGGGCAACACTTACCCATCGATCGTCGGTGATGATGAACTGTGCTTGCGAGTATGACGTCCGTACCCTCCATAAGCCCTTCAAGAACACGGCTGAGATGGGAGCCCGACCACCCACACCCTGCCCTGTGAAAACCGAGACAGTCCTCCGCTTAGTTGCGGCCAACGAAACCGCCCTCTCTGTCCGTCTACCGTCTGTCGAGCCACCAGATTTCCACGAGAGTGACGACGCCACACAACTATCGATTTCTTTCGACGTTGAAGTCGGGTACGACACTGTGCACACGGACTTGACGTCGCCAGGGACCGCCCTGGGCGCGGGACAGCGGGTGAACATGCCACCGGACGCATCTGGAAATTACCTCCATCTGCTCTTCGACCTGACGAGCGATCAGGCGATCGATGTTAGCGAGGTACTGTACCCTACATTGCTTGTCGAGCGGCTGTTGGTCACTCTTTGAGACAGACCTCAGCACACACGATACGCAAAGTGAACCGATTGGAATAGCGCTGAAGGCGCAGGATGTGCACATCCTTCGGCTTGCGCCCCAAAAGATTAACGCAGTTTGATGGAGAGCTGTCGACTGGGCACAGAGACTCCCCGCGTTCAGGGCCGTCTTGGTGACTCTCGCGCCCTACACCTTGCACCACGCGTACATGTTCACGCACTGCTGTAGGTGGAAATCTACCTGGACGTAGACGATCCCGACGATGTGGTGGTTGCGACGCTTCCTACAATATCGACCGGTGCGGGTTTCGACTGCACGACCGTTGCGTGATGGAGAGGGTGCAAGCCTACATTGCTCTTTGGGTTGTGTTCATATCTTCTTTGAGTTGGTTATGCTCGAACTCAAGGTGCTAGTCGTTTTTGGGCAGGCGCTTTGCTGTTGTTGATACGCCGCACGAGCTTGGCAAGGGAACGGCCCACCCATCCACTCACTGGTACCCAATTGTCACCATTGTGCCGCCTTTCCTGCGTTGAACACGAAACCACTTCCTAGTGAAAGTGGACACCGTCTCCAACGTCGTGGCAGCTGCAACTTTCTGGGACTTGAGAACGGATGCAGGCTGTGGGGACGCTGGTTGCGATCCTCTGCTCGCACATGTGAGTGGGCATTGACCAGGCGGCTTCTACACTGTACGGCGGCGAGGCAGTACGCGTGGTCGTATATGGCAGGGTGAAGTCATCATATCAATTCTTGTTATGTCGCCCCCGACACGGACGGGCTCACTGGCACACATGGCGTGTCTTCTACATTTTGAATTCTGTGGACTGTCCACCGACAGTATTGATGCTCTCACCGACGTTGAAACTGACCCGCCACCCCACAGCGCGTAAAAAAGGTTCACAATTCGTAGCTGCTTTCTACTTTCATCACGGTTTCCGGAGTGACCGTCAACCCTTTGATGGGTGACGGCATCAACGGGAGGACGATACCTCGGCGTTGGTCTTCCACTTCATCCAGCCCTACCAAAACCACGCACACATACATGCATTGAGTGCTGTCAGCATGCCTCGTCGCGTACCAACCACCCGCTGCCTGCTGTCGTTCGAATGTTTGGAGACATTTTTAGCTGTTGGGTTCTCCCGGAAATTTTCGTTAGAACTTGGTTGCGTGGATGTTAGCAAAGACAACAACAGGCATGCTGTAATATTAAACATGCCCCTCGAACTTGGTACTCGCTCCTCTTCATCCGGCTGTCAGGATGATGGAGTTGTTGTCGGTACCTATATGAGGGCATGAACAATATATCGCAGCTCTAGGGTGGTGTGCCGAGTTTGGTACAACACCGAAGGTCGCATGGGGCCATGCATACGAATACGCAAAACCCATGAACGTACGTGCACATCCACACGCCTCCACTGCGCCGTCTCCATGCCTGCGCCTCCACAGGACGGCCACAACAACACTGTCGCATCCTCGAGGTGGTCTTGCGAGTCGAGCCTGGACGTGGAGGTGGAAGATGACGTATCTTTCTCAAGCCCCCAACATTGCCAGCTGCAATTCGTGTTCGGGGACGAAGGCGGCAGCGTCTGGGACGATGACAACCCCATGTTCACTGTTTCGCACGTGGTGATATGTGAGTTATTGCCTTCGATTACGTGCGTTTGGCCACACGCTCGTCAAACGCGTGGCCGATGGACTCCCCCATGTTCGCTGGCGAACGCACCGTGCTCGTCGAACTATTGTGCGGTAGAGGCAGGACTGCTTCGGCCGCTGCAATTTTTGATCACGCACCCGCCCACTGACGGCGCAGTCTTCTGCCCGTCGTGTTTGAATTGCACATTCTGATCTGTCGGAATGTCCCCTCAGAGACGTGGTTTACGTCGCACGCACTACTTATCACACCCACTGGCCCTGCCCGTTTGCTGCCCGACGGTCCATCGTTCTCCTACTATTGTATGCCCCTCGAACTGTCGTGAATCCCCAGATGTCCACGAGAGCGATGATGCCACCAAGGAAGCAATGACCATGAACGTGTACAGTAGCAGCTCCATCTATGACCCCGCCGGTTCCTTTGTGACCGTACCGGGCACACCACTCGGAGCCGGTCACAGGGTGAACTTGAATAGACCCTTGGCCACGTCGTTGACGGTCGTTCCCGTGCTTTCGGCAGGACAGTGGGTTGACATCAGTGAGGTTCGTGAGTGGTTATCGGGCACGCTCGCGACCCGGAAGCTCGGGAGGGTAGTCTAGCTAGTAGGATATTTGCGGGCGGCCCTTCTCCGCCCAGGCTACAGTTTTGTTTACCCCAACGCTGACTAAGAAATGGACGGGGTGGCCTGTGCTGATCACAACAACTCGACGAGACTGCTTGCAGCCTCTCCCTGCGAAATAAATGTGGTCGTGCGAAGAGCTACTTCGCCCAAACATGCCCAGCTTCACAGGGTGCTTTTCTCTCTTTCACAGGTGGAGATCTACGTGGAGGTGACTCAGACCGAGGTGTTCATTCCCGCTGCGGAAGCCTGGAACGACGGTGAGCACGGACGCGTGTCAGAACTCCATTTCCATTCTGTTGTGATCCCGGGACGTGTGCATTCTCCCTTGCCTCGACCCACATGAAAAGCCTTGCCTCCTTGGTCTCTAGTAGGTTCGATGCCGTGCCACATAGACAGTTGTTCTCACGGCAGTGCACCTGCGCCGGCGGTTTGCCAACTACGCTCTCCAACCACTAATCCCACCCGCTTGGTCGCTGTACTTTTGCTTGTTCACAGTGGCCGCTGATACGATCACCACCGTAACTCCTTCTGCCTCCTGGTCGGTCGCCGGTTTCGGCCCTAACATGACAACGGTGAGAGAGCTCGCGGTTTCTGAGGTGAACCAACCACTATGTACCATTGGGAGCGATCCATGACTCTCCTTGAAACGCGGGAGAGGCTGCTTGTAGTTTCAGCATGCGACAGGCCAGTAATCCCCCCCTCGTTGCCCGTGACCATTGTGCCGTCAAACGCAGGACGGCGATGACAACACGGTGGCCGCCTCATATTGGTCATGCCAGGCGCCAACCGGTACATTGAGCAGCTCGTTCGGCTACGAGTCCTCGTTCGACCACGACTCCTGTTGGCTGTATTTCGAGCTGAACGACGAGTACACCGCCTCCTACATGATGCTATGTACGTGTGTTGCTCACACAGAATGTGCCAGGGCTGCCTTTCCGTGGCTGTCAACCACCGTTGGGAGTGCTTGGAGTTGAGTTTTGTTGAGAAGCACGATGGCCGCTGAACTGCCAGTCAGCGCTGACCGATGCAGAGTCCAGTGGTTATCGTGCTTCTCAACAATCACCAATTCACCGCTGTAGATCCGAGACAGAACAACGTGAATCTTACTTTTGCGACACCCATGACTGACTCGCGAATGACCGTGCCCGGTGCTACTACGCCCACCCCTGCTGACGATCCCAGATGTCCACGAGAGCAACGATGCCACCAAGGAGCCCATACAATTCGACGTGACCACCTGCACTAATGACGCGTACTCCTGCTACAACGGCGTAAGTCGAGTAAATATCATACGACGGCGAAGGTGACACCAGCAGAAGAGGCGGCCACGGTCGCCGCTAGTATGTGCTCGGTGTCACCTTGGCACGCCACTGGAGTAAATAGTAGCCTGTTCCTCGCGCAGACCACCAGGAGCTTCATGAATTTACCGGCCCGCTCGGACGGGTGCTATATGGAAGGATATCTCGACTTGGATACCCCTGGATCCATTCAACAACCGCACTCGTCTCCGTTGTGCGCGTGATGGCCGATCGTTGCCTACAGTACGCTGACGAGCTTGTCGGGTCATCTACGACCGTTCCCGGCACGCCCCTAGGAGAAGGCGAGCGGGTCAACCTGATCAGGCCCTTAACCGTGTCCCTCGGCATCCACTTCAACCTGTCGGCTGGAGCAATCGTCAGTATCAGCGAGGTGCGGTCATTTGTGCGGCGATGGGATTTAGGCCACCAAGGTTTGCTCACGGCATTGGGCAAATGGACGATGGGTGGTTGGCGTCCTACGATATATCAATGAAGGAGGAGGCTGGCAGTGATGTGACCGTTCCGAAAAAATGTTCGTGTGATTGATACACGCTCGCATGCTGTAACACAACGTGGCAGTAACCATGTTGAGCTCGCACGTCCAACAACTATTAGGTGGAGCTCTTCGTTCAGACCCCTGATGCGACGCCTACACCGGCCCCGTTCGTCCCCACCCCGGAAACCGAAGCTCCCGTGTACTCGTGGATGAACGGTGACGACTCCGACGACTATTACATGTGGGCGAACGATGACGATGATGCCGCTGGTGTTGTTGTTTCTAGCGACGACGACCACCTTGTCGAGGATTCGTCGTCTTCGACGGCTACCGACGAAGCTGGCGGTGTTACCGGCGGCGACGACAATCTTGTCGATGATTCGTCGTCTTCGACGGCTAACGACGAAGCTGGCGGTGATACCAGCGGAGACGATGGTCCTACCATTGGCTTGCCGTCGTCGACTGGAGATGATGCAGATGATGCCGCTGACATCGACAACTTCGGGAACGGCGCGCTTGCGCGCGGAGGGGTGTGCTCTAGACAGGGGCTCGTGGGCGTGGTGGCGGTCGGCGCGATGTTTATCTCGTTCGCTGCAAATGCTATGTAATACGTGTTGATCAAGCGGTTGTACTGGAGTGTCGAACTGCTTGATAGGCGGGGGATGCCCCATGCAGCGTTGTGCCCAGGGTTCGGCGTTGATGAGAAGTGGGGGCAGCGACCCGAAACAAGCCACGAGATACAGAAAACCTGCTTGCAGTACTTACCAGGGAGCGCGAGTACTAACCCTTGCTCTACCGTCGCGGTCGATCGAATGGAATGTTTGCGAGGTCCTCGAGCATGCGTGAGCGCTACTGAGATAGGTCAGAGTTGACGCCAATCAACAACAGATTGATAGTCCAAAGCGCCGGGCGTAGCAAACAGTGAAGAGGATCATGTCACTTTGGAAATTCGGCCATTGAGCTGCGAGGCTGAGGTGTTCTTGTACGTAACTTTCCGGGCCATACATCTCCTACCACCGTAACGCTAGTACCAGCTAACAAGAATGACAGGTGCTCTCCACAGTTAATCTTTTCCGGGGATCTCTAGTCAATATTAACCTGCCCCGAGCTCGAAGGAGATCGTGCTCATAGAATACTTTTCTTCCTCATGCCGAGCGGATTGTCAGGCTGCCTGGGCGCGAACAATGGCGGTTGCTTCGTCCATGAGATTTCTAACGTGACAAGTCTCGGGAGGTTGGCGTCGAATCTCATGAGATTTGATATGTGAAATCATGCTTTTCTGTCGCACAAGGCAAAGCTTTTCCGCTTTGTGTGTGCATGGGGTCTCTGCTCATGCCCCACATGAAGATCTCGAATCATCGTGTGGTCGAAGATTTCCACAGCTCGTTGGACAGGTTGGTGCCGAAGGAAGGTCATCAAGTAATGATGTTTCTCGCTGGGACGGAATGTCTCCACTCGTGAGGAGCCGTGCTTTCGATGGAGCAGGAGTGTCATGGGTTGCCTATGAGTGCCATGGGTGGCTGAATGAGGATGCTCTGTCAGCAAATCATGAACAAACTGGAGCAGATTCGAGTCACAGATCCTGCCAAGAGGAAGTGACGTGTGGCAAGGCCACCTTGCTACACGGGATTCGTGAATGCCAAGGTACCAGGACCTGAAGATACAGTTGGCGCAGCCAGTGAGGCCCGTCTCGGTGCCTTCGGGGTGTTCGCTGCCAACGAAGAGGATGAAACTCGGCTATAGGGGGGGTTCTGGGCGTTGGTTTATTGTTCTCACTTCTTGGAGGAACCGAGGGAATAGAGAACTGTAATCCCTGTCGTGGATTGCATCCTCCATGCATACAACAAAAGGCGTCCTCCCTTCAGTCTCCCGTGCCTAACCCGGAGGCAAAAAAGCTATTGGAAATATACTGAGCCCGGTTGTGAGTTCTCTGCACTCACGAAACCCCCCCACACGAGATCGCGGCGGTGCCTTCTCACGCCCTAGACCTCTCCTTTCTCTGCTCAAGAGATTTCAAAGACTGAACGACACGGTGCAGACAAGCTTTCTTTGTTGGTGCTTCTGTTCGCACCACCATTTTGACGTCCATTTTGGTTTCGGTGTGCTTCTGCGTGGCGTGCATCTGAAGAACATGAACATCACTTCGCTCAGCGCTCGCCAACTAACTATCCGCCAGATGCTCGTTGTCAGACAAGACGGGGGCGAGGAGATGGTGTAGGTGGCAAGGTCGAAGAGAACCTTGGTGTCGTCACATCATCATTGCTGGGATGCGTCATCACTCGATTGCTGGCAGTGCAGTGCTGGCAGTGCAGTGCTGGCAGTGCAGTGCTGGCAGTGCTGGCAGTGCTGGCAGTGCTGGCAGTGCTGGCAGTGCAATGCAGGCAGTGCAGTGCAGGCAGTGTAGGGCCCGCGTGTCAAGGCTATCTCAATGATACGCGAGTGTTGACATCCGATCTGCGAAAGCGATCTCACGGAGAAATTATGCCACTGAGACGACCGTGTAACTGCTACATGCATGCTCGTCCACGCGTCCAGGGCAGGAGCGTGATACAGAATGGGCAAAACGAGAAACCTTGAGCACGGGGCTGCCAGACACTCGGGGCAATGTCGTTGATGCCCGCATTTGGTAATAGTTGGCATAATCGTGACAGACAGTCCATGCGCCCGGGAAGCACAATGTGAATACGGAAGTCAACAACTTTCTCGTGCTCGCTTGCAATTACCCTGAAAAAGATGCGTGTTGAATTCTATGTAGTCCAGCGACGTAACCACCGCTTATTTTCACCACAGACAACAGTCTTGCACATACTGTAACGCGAGGGTACCACCGGCAGCTGTTTCTATGACAACGGTGCATCCAGCGTTCGTCTACTACCGGAAATCCGTGCTTTGCTCCTATGGCACCGAGGTTCGTCTATGGATGCGGGCCATGCTTTCCAAGGGGTACGTTCCAACACGGCAGATCACAAAACACAAGGAGCTCTTACAGAATACAGAGGTGCGCTCTAACCCACTACAGGTCCTCGATGTCCTTGTCTTTGATCTTGGTGTTGAAAGCGGACATTCTGTCTTTCAGCACGGCCTGCTCTCTCTCAATCTCCTCCAACCGTTGCGGGATGTAGACCTTGTTGTGCTCGGCCTGAAAAATGTGGCGGGAAAACAAAAAAACATCCTTGAGCACCTCATGGCTCGTTATCGCAAGCAAGCATGCGGTATGCGCTTCGTACGACCATTCACAATGCGACTTGCATGGCGGCTTCTTCTGATTCTTTAGTTCAACCGGGTTAGAGTATGCCGATCCATGTTATTCTCCGCCTGCCCATGTGCGACATCGAAAACACCATCTCAGCTCGCACACAAACGTCGCGATAAAATGGGCTCTCTTGACCACGTACAAGTGTGTCATGCCTAGTTGATGCTTTTTCGGCGTAGTTTGTTTTCTGCACACCTGTGGCTTGCTACTATCCCACCCGCAACTCTGTTGTGCATTCCGCGGGCCATTTAAAACAAGGACAGCCAAACCTGTAACCGAGGCACCCTGCAACGCTTTTGTCGATGTGCGGCCGTATGTGAAACTACAACAGGCAAGGTTTCCACGTTAACGAGTCCATCCTCGCATTTGCGGTAGCCGTGAACCTCAATGGGAGGGAGAAATATTCCTCTGTCCGCCTTCAAGGACTGAATCCTCAACATCCGGATTTGCCATGGGGAGCAAAATGAGAGTAGGACGTGACCTGCCAAGTGCTCCTCTACGAAATTAACGGCCAGATCCATTCTATGCTTGCCGGCCTCAACGCCGTTCGCCCCTCCCCTTGGACGCAGTGCATCAGCGGACGCTTGTTTCGTTCCACTCACAAACCGATCCATAGTACCGATGATCGACGTCCTACGCAAGTTTTCGGGAAGGAACACCGCGAACGAGAACACAACACTCTTGACTTGACTCACCTCCTCTTTTTTGGCCTTCATGCGATTCGCGACCTTCTCGCGCTGCTCCGCCTGCTCCGCTTCTTTCCTGGCTTCTCTCTCCGCCCGCCTCTTCTCCAAAAAATTGTCAATTTTGTGGTTCGCCTGAAAAAAGAAGAACGACGGGGAGCGCGCCGCAAGCGGAAGTCACCGATGGGAAGACTCGACGGTAAACCAGATGGAGGAAACTCGCCTTGAGGTACTTGCCTTGTCGAAGAAATAATGAGGTCGGCGCGCGTAAGGACGAAAAGCGGGTGTTTGGTGTATACGGCGGTCGGTATGACACACGGAGCCTACGGGAATAGTACTATCTGATGGTTTCGGAGTTAAAGAGTGTCTTGGGTTCTCATGGCTCAGCTCTGCATGGGCGTCATGCATGACAGTGCCCTGACAAATGCAAGCACGGGCTACATACCTCCTCAAGGATCGGCTGCTAGTGTGTTAAAAGTCTGGTCACCAGTCTTCTTGCGTCGCGGCTGGCGGCGTACGCCTTTGTTTTTTTTTCACGAGAAGGTTCATACAGTTATAGCAAACCCTTTGCCTCATCCAAACGATTCTGTAGGATTTTCGCAGAATGACACCCTTTTCGGCAACAATGGAGTGCCTTGCCGGGAATCGAACTCACGACCTCGACCAAAGCTGTCGAAGCTTGTACCTACATTTCGACCGCGAGGGTGGCGCCAACCGCGATTCCTTACCACAGGACACTTGAGACTGGGCGTTGCGCCTCCCGAAGCAATTTACCGCAACGAGAGCTACAACGCCTGTAAAGGCAGAAACCACCCCATCATGTACAATTTGCATTCATCCTGATAAATACCCGGACCATGTAGAATCGGTCGCCCGATGTAGCGTCGGTCGCCTGACCACCGCTGCACATACATATTTTTCTGCACGGCCCGTGGTTGAGGGTAAGGCACACACGAAACAGTCACCCAGCTGCACATTGTGTTCTTCACTAACCTCTTCTCTAGACTTGGCCATCGTAGCCAGGTCCTCTTCCGACAGCGTCGGGGGGGGGGTTCGACCACGACCGAACATCATGCCCAGCCGAGTCAACCCCGTTGATGCATCTCGCGACTGCCCCCTTGATCTCCTCCCTGCGGGTTCTGCTGTCGCTGACCTTGTAGGTGCCCGTGTGAGAGCGCTTTGAGACGATGCCGATGGTGCCTTCAGCAAGGGAACAAAGGCCTGCAATAGCAGCAAGTGGTGTGGTGCACGGTGTGAGCGGGACGAAATACGGAAAAAGCGGACCCCGCCGCTCAAAAGCGTGTCGGTCAAGCAGTACAACACCATAGAGCTCTGAACTTTGGCATACTGCCGTAATGCATGGCTTTTTACGGCATAGTGGTACGCAGGCGCAGGGAGCGTTAACTGCTGCTGTATGTATGTATGCATTTTTTTGTTTTTTCTCCCATCATTGGACTCTGTTGTCTGCCCCTTTGGCCCCTATCCTCCACTTCTACTAGCTAGACGACCCAATGTATTGTAGACTGCTAAAGACTCTTGCTGGACCAGGTGTACTTTAGATACATGCACATCATGTTTTTCCGAATAAACGTCTTCTTCTACAAAGTATGTACTGTAGTCCTTGCAGAGTCCAGGACAGATGGGTTCACGTGTTGTATGATGACCACCTACCTAAGTTTCTACGACTCCCCTAGCAGCATCCGGCGGTGTCTCCCCTGAGGGTAACGTTCTACACATCTCTGTACCAGGCACACCTCAAGAGCGTGTTCTGTACCCTCTATCCATACAAACTCAGAGTGTACTGTGTACAGTGGGGACAACATGTGACTCATGAGCCACGTGTCAAGCTGGAGCGAATAAATCAACGGATTCAGAGGGTCTTAGGAATGCGACACTTCAAGGCGTGGTCAGGTGATACACAACAGCAGCACATCTCAGGGTAGCTCTAGAGCTACCTGGTACAGCAGCAGACTACGCTGCTGCTGTACACTGCGAATTACGACCATGACAGGTGACTGCCGAGCTGCAGTTTCCAGGTCAAATATGGGCTTCGGAGCAGGATAGTGGTTTTACCTGGCACGTCCTCAAGCATAGCAACACCGAGAGCAGAAGAGTGTGCAGTAGAAGGTTCATCGTGCAGAGAGGATGCCTGCCGTAGGAGACCTTGATAGCAGTGTGGCGCAGCCATAGCGGAGCGACACAACACATGTTGCGATGGGGGTGCCGCAGATTGCTCATTTCTGCCATGGGGGGGGCACGCCACTGGATCATGAAACGTTCGTCACATCAGACATTGCATGACATGATACGTCATCTCATTTGGACGTGCAGTGCATTCATTGTTGTGTCTCGAGGCCCATGCATCCCTTGTCGAGGACCGGACCCCACCACGCCGAACTAGGTTGAGGGGCGAGATCCAGGGAATAGTACGGCGTGGCCTTCAAGCTAGGCGAACGCGTCCTTCAACATGATTGCCTCCCGTGACAGGCCTTCGTCCTCGTTCCGCTCCTCCTCGGTATGTATGTAAGGCTCTGTTTCTGTAGAGCTTGTTTTTCCTTCTCACGAAGAGCACAACAAACAAACACGCTGCCGTCGTATGTAAAGAAGTCGGTGTGCTGCGCCTGCTGCTCGCACGCAGGAACGTTTTCGTGACGTGGCGTCATGCCGCAGGGGCCGCTGCAGACGGGAAGAGAACGACTACCGAGACCTTGGTCCGGGCAAGTACGACCGGTCGTCGATGATGGAGCTGCAACAGTCCCGCCCGAAGACCAGGGGAAGGTGACCACAAACAACTCGAACTGCTGTTTAATACGCACGAATAACATGCCTTCAACGCTGACAACAAATGATCTTCGCGGCGAACGGGCGTCCAGTCCAGGAATCCGCAAGAGTGGTTGAACAACCTTGAAGCAAAGCCATCGATATCGACATGGATGTACGGTTGGTGTCCCTCTCAGTGTTGGAATGTGCCCGTCAGGTTCACCGTGTCGTTATACCAAGCGCCCGGCACAACTGCATTCAGAGTTTCTTCAGAGCATTTTCAATGACCCTGCAGTACACTATCGATGGACCCCCGTCGTACGCCGTCTAAGCGACCAACTTCTACTATAGTTTAGTCTAGTCTATGTATGTGCTGTTGTCGTGATGTTCAAATAATCTGTCGCAACCACGCATCTATCAACTGTCAACGGTCAACAGAAACCACACCAGACGCCGGATGTTTGATGTTTTCTGGTCGACAAGGAAAAACTAGAGACTATGCAATAGGGCCTCCTCTTTCGCACTTTGAGGCGAACGGATTGCTGTGGTCACATAGATTTGGTCGATGTATGAAATGTACGAAGTGTTTCACAAAGCGCAAAGGGCACGGGGTAAACCCTGCTCAATACTCGACCCAGCTGCGTAAAACAGCGTGAAAGTTGGCAAGCTGATTGGTCAAAGCCTACTTTCGACACGGTCACTGGCTACTTTTCTCCGGCACTTCATATGTTACCCAAATTTCGGGACAGTACCTTGATTTGGCGGGAGATGGAGCCCGTCCAAGGGCCAATTTTCGGAAGGAATCCCTTTCCGCTTCCACTAGAGGCCACCAGAGCATGGACCCCTCTCCTGCCACCGGCAGAACACACGCGCCATGATTGACAAATCCTTCCCCCGGCAGCGACATGCCGAGCTGAATAGATGAGAAATGCGACCAACACAAACATGCCACGGGCAAGCATTTGAACTCAAAATACTCGTTTGCCCGTTCTCGCCTTTGTCCCCTTATATTTCCCGTCCAAAAAGGCAGCTTTAATAGTAGTCTGCTGACTGTAGGACTTGCAGCACGTGCAGCAGTGGAGCAAAATACCTCTCGCCGATGACACTTACCTCATGTAGAAAAACATTGACACCAACATTACGTAGATTCAACGGCTTGGAGGCTAAACTCGCCCGTCACACGCCCTACACCATACAACAAGCATTCTAGGGGGCAGTGGGGGTCACCGCTCCGCAGTTCCGCGGGCAGAGGTCAACTGGTACCCAGGCCGGAAAGACTACCCCAACTTAGCACCGGGAGTATACCATCAGGCAAGTCGCTGTCCTAATTTCTCCTGATCTCGGCGCCTCAAAATCTACGGGTTTTCAGTACGTTCGTCGGGTGGTCGAGACGTGAATAGGCAGCGTTTAGATACCTTCCCCGGCCCGCCCCTTACGAGCTTCAGAACAACATTCTAGTCGTTGGGTGAGGAGAGTTCATCCACATTACCCTCTTTGTACATATTTCGGCAAAAGGTTCGTGTTTGGAGCGTAGAAGCTGATGCCACCTTCGGGGAGAAAAATTCTGCTTAGAAGAAACGGCAACGTATGGCGTCAACAGCAGCAATCAGGTGTGGATTCTTCGACAAAGACAACGTGAAGCACGCGCGCAGGAGGTTTTCTATATTTCAGGGCGGATCCCATGGTGGGGGCAGATTCTAATGGTTCCCTTTGCACGGCAGGCGTCACGCTCTTTCTTGACCAAGACCGACGCGATCATGTTCCTCCCAGGGAGTAGACGAGGCTTCCACTCCTTCCTCAACAGCGGGAGATCGAAGGTACGGCGTAGGTGTCCGACGGGGGGGCTTCGCGGACAGTAGCAATGTTCGTCATCCCGTTGTCGTGCCTTGCGCCACAGAAGGACGAAGTTCGGTCGGATATCAACGCGCAGCGCGGACCCTTAGACATTGCCTCTCGCCCTTGAGGGACACACAAATGTAGGGACAGAGAAAATATAGTGTATCACGCGTGGGAAGGCTATGGATGGCAGATAAATTCTCCAAGTTCGAACTGAGACAAGACATGTGCGGTACGCAAGAGGCGACCTGCTGTGTAGTGCTTTCGAGCCGGCGACGGAAACATTCAGAACTCTGTATTTCCAGGTTTCAAGCATTATCGGAAGGCCTCGCGAGGCCTGGCAAAGGGACAGCAAACCCGCTGTTTCAATAGAAATATACTACAATATCCAACTCTTCCCAGGTTCAACGGGGAAGTAGCCAAGCAAATTAGCGACAGGTAAAAAGCCAATCGACTTTGACACGACTATGTCTTCTTACGAACGTGTGGTTCCGCTTTCAAGGGAATGGTAGAAGACGAGCAGGCTGTGCGGCAGCTCCTTCGTTCACAAGGTTCCACCGAGGGTCCGGGGTCCGCTGCCCAACACAACCACAACGTTTCTCGTTCAGTTGGCACCCTGCTGTGGGAGTTGATATTCTTCCGTGTACGGCCAAAGTCTAGCAGGTAGCCCCCGCGTTCTGAGTTGTTGCTTATCATAGATGCTTACGTGTACCCCCATGTCTGAGCAGAGGCTGATGGGAGACGCTGTTCTGTTTAAAACGGCTAGAGCTGATGGCGAGCATCTCGGGCCAGGATCGTATGACCTACCTCCCACCCTCAACAATGGTGAGGAAGCTTCCGGCACAGAGTAGCGGACCGTAACGATTGTACTTGAGCATCAGACCACATCGGCAATACCGATCGCCACTTTTTCCTTTCTTCACCCCACCTCTTATTTTCCGAGTAGGGCTATGCATGCCACTTTCGGTAATAGCATGACAAGAACAAATTTTCATTGGGACAGGCGTGGCACGCCCTGCCAAGCCGGTTGAAACACTCGTTTAACGACTTTCCGGCTGTTTGGTCGATGTGGTGAACGTTGGTGTTGCGGGACACTAACGTTTCGTGGAGCAGACGCCGCTCTATTATTGATCAACCTTGGCGACTTGAAGTACGTCTTGCGAAGTCACTTGTGTAAGGTTCGCAGCTGGGTTTCTCACCGACTAGATCATGCTGGATCTTTGTCTGGTTAGCACTATTAATGCCAGACTTAACGTTCACATTTTGAATTGATTGCTGTCACTGTCTTCCCCGTCTTGGCCTCTACACCGCAACCATATTTTCTTCATGGGTAGGCCGTAGGCCCAGCACAGCCCCGGAAGCAAGTTTGCGGGTCAAGCCCCAGCAAACCCGTCCCCGTTCCCGACTTCGGCGTGTTGTTAGTTCAACGAGCTCTGTCAATAGGACTCGATGTTTGAAAGGGAGTGTGGGGGCGGCCGCGGGGTTGTACATGGAGGAAGAGGAGGAGCGTGCGGCGGCCGTCAACGCCGTCCGAGGTGCGTGTACTCCTATCTCTCTCTTTCTCTCTCTCTCTCTCTCTCTCTCTCTCTCTCTCTCTCTCTCTCTCTCTCTCTCTCTCTCTCTGTGTTTCTTGAATTAACCCCGTGGAAGAATCCTGGATTGTGCTTTGGTTGAGGACCACGATGACAATAGCTATAACAACAGAGGGTGGAGTCTAGCCGGCACGGTAGTTCAGGTTTCGACTTTCTGTGTTCGTGGTAAACCAAACCTGTTTTTCAGGCCGTGTTTGTTGTTTCTGATGCTCCATCAAAGCGGAACGTAAAATATGGAATACTGTAGTATGAGGGCAAACCAAAGACAATTATTCGCTGCACCAAAAAACTGTGTATGCGGTTGATAGAGCGGTAGCAGAGCATCTGCATTTTTTCTGCACCGGCTGTGTTTTATTACCCCACACTCTTTAGCTGGTTTTTCTCGCGCCACGCTTCTGTGTTCCGCCCTCCAAAATACGAACGGACTCAAGGAAGGCGTCGCCGTTGACAGTATGGTCAGTAGATGACGCTAGAGGGTATATAAAGAACACTATTTATTGTATGCCACGGCACACCAATGCGCCCTTTTCGATTTTCTATCCCTCCGTGCCGGGCTGTTCTTGTTCACACCCCAGCTCTCCCAGAGTTACATGTACGTTAACACGACTAGACATATCGCAAATCAGCGTGGCCTGGCCGAGTTTCGTCACACGGCGGTTACGGATTATGACGCACTCTTATGGTCCTATCTCCGCGCCACCAGCGAAATCTATGTGGTAATCGAAGGAACCGGATGCTCAAGGGAGTCGGAGGCAGGCAACATCTGCTACCTTGCAAGTATCAACGTATTGGTCATAGGTCGAGCGGCGTAGATCCTGGCGTTCATTTCAGCCACGGACCATCGAGTCGACGGGTTGAATTAGGTCGTGTTGTCTCATGCAAGCGGGGAATGTGTTTAGAAATGCGGCTGCAGGGCGTGTCTCGAGCGAGTCTGGTGTGTTTGGGTAGAGAGCCTTGAGACCACGACGTCTCAACGAGCCGTGACCATCTCCGACCGGACTACCTACAGGTCCAATCGTTCGTTCTTTGTCGTTTGTGGAATGACTGGGTTAATTGGCGTAATTCTACCTCCGGGGCACCCATGGAAACTGCCGTTTTTGCGCAGGGTTACACCCAAGGTCTTTGGCTCGGATGATTAGTCGTTTTACAAGTGTTTTCATTTCTTGAGGATAGTACTTGAGACGCGGCTTTTGCGGAGTTTCCTCTCTGTTCTCGCTTCCATTGATCGATGGATACGGGAGGATGCTGAAATACGGGAGACGTTGTTGCATAGAGTATGGCGTTTACCCCCTCCGTTTGATTCCCATCTGTCCGTATGAGGTTGCTTGTAGCGGAGCTACATAGTTGCGCTCGATGTCGCGCTCTTGGTCCCAAAAAATGACGTAGGAATGGTGAAACGTGATCAAACGTGTAAATCAAACTTGTGACGTTTGATTCTGGGGCCTTGCAACCAACGCTGTCAATGCTGCTGCTTTTCTACTCTTGACGGTCCACTCCGCGTAGACCGATACAAACTGTTGCGGGTTACTTGGAGACCTTAGGGTAGTTTGTTCCGAGCGTGAAACCGTAGAGAAGAACACCAACGTCTGCAAATCGCGAAGACAGCCAGAAGTCCGAACGCTGGTATGTTTCCCTGGACTTGACGCCCATCCTCTTTCTCGAAGGGGGTGTATGCGCCAGGGCCAACAGACCCAAAGGTGATCAGTGCATATATAAGGACGCCACCTTTCTCCTCAAACATGCCTCTCCGGTCAACACTGCGGTGGCCACGAAGAGGGCCCTCCCCTCCATGGCCACCGACGACCAAAGCCCACGACTTCGGCATGCATGCATACAACGAGCAAACCCCTCCCGTTGTGCGAGGCCAAAACGTTACACGGCATGCGCAACCATGACTACCTCAAGAACCCCTACGTACTCCTGCCCTCCCCGGGGTTCGAAAAGAAACTCTTCCGAGAACAGGGATTACCAATGATGCTTGGAACGGATATACTGCAGTAGTTGCTGTCAAGTGTTGGATCTCAAGCAGAAATCGGCAAACAAACTCCAACGGCACGAAACCGAAAACCGACCGTCTTGTGCCCTTGTGCTTGTGCGCCGCCACTCTACTGTACACTATGTACGTGAGACACGCCGGAAATATCACGACCCGACTTACCGGCATCATTCAAGGCCACCACAGGTCTTGAGTCTTCGAGTCTCTACTTTCTCTGATGCGAGAGATTTTGTTGGTCGAACTCGGTGATGGTTGACATGATCTGGCATCGCACATCTTTCGGGTCGTTCTTTGGGCCTGAGGAGCTGCGCATCGTGATTGGATTAGAGGGTCTCGGGGGTCAGACGGCGGCGTTTTTTTGGAGCGAAGGCGACAGCTCACCCGCATCCCCGAACAAGGGTCATGCTGTGTCGCTGGCACGGTTGGTTTCAGAGAAGTGCGCACAGGGAAGGAACACGAGAGACGTGCCACCCGCACCATCGTGAGACAGACTCGGGGAAGTTTCGCGTCTGAACCCTATCTGCGACGTTGGCAGGAGTATGTAGAAAACGCAGATTGACGTACCAAGCTTGTCGCACATACCCGTGTCGGACTGCTGGGATAACAGCAATCGCTCAGCGAGGACAACCCTATTTCGTCGTGCGCCGTCGCCAGCGTGTCCTTGCCACACGTCGGCGTGTATCACTCTACTTTTCTTTTTAGTTTCACCGGCGGGCCGGACCGAATGAAGTCGTCTTCGCATCAAAAACACCCGTAGAATCCTAATGCAGCACCCTCCTAAAACATAAATGATGCAAAGTGATGAGCGAGGTTACAGGCCGACGCAGGTGAGGTGCAAAAATAAGTTGAAAGAAGTACGGCCTACGCATACAAAATCTTCTTCCACCGGCGAAACAGCGAACATGCACTCCATTCCATTTGAATTCATGGGAAAATGGAATTTCAGATTGCTTTGTTCCCCTTCAGACAATGTACAAGCAACAAGCAAGATGGGCAGCTCGTCTCGTACAAACGACAAGACCGATGGCCATGTAGCGCCGACTTTCCTACAGCAGCCGTTTGTCGCGTAATGTTGTGACGGACGACGGCACATGTAGTCGGCCCAAAACAATTTTTACAAATATAGTCCCGATCAGTGCAAGATCGTCCATATACCAGCGGGCAGACACAACGTCACTTCCTACTCAGCTACACTTACTTCGAAGTACACACGCATGGCCCAACACCGAAATCCACCCATCATGGCGTTTCATCTACGTCACACTCTCAACGACCCCTTCATACTCGACCAATATGCCAACCACAAGCAAACAAACCGTTAAGAGAAAAACCAAAAAGGTACGAAAGACGAAGTCAACGTCTCAGCGGTTCCAAGACGACGGGGGGGGAAGGGGAAACGCCGCTAATCGAACCGGGCAGGCGGGGGGGGAGAAGCCCACGTCACAAAATGAAAAACACCCACCAACTAAAAGACAGGCACGCGCAGCAGCGAGGTTCGTGTACGTAGCCTCATACCTGTCGCGCTAACAACGCACTTCGAGTGCCAAAGAGCGTCCTCGCTCACTGAACCAAACAGGGGCCAGGGTTGTCTTGTTTCTACACATAATGCTGCCGTGCATCCTACACCTTGCTCACACAGATATCATCTTGACGAGTCTATATCTCATCCAACACTCTATTACACATGTACATGATCCATTCCGACCTGACCTTCCATGATAAAAGCCGTCAAACCGGTGGGGTAACATCACAACCACCAACCTACACCGGAGAGGTGTCTTGAATTGACCCCCCCGCGATAGGCGCCCCCCTCGAATTCGACAACAGCGGCAACCGGTCGCCCCCGGCACCGTCGTCCCCCCTCTCCCCGCCGTCTGCGCGCGCAGCTTGCATCGCCGGTGCGGTAATCACGGCCGCAGGGGCGGCCGAAGAAGCAGATGAAGATGAGGGGGAGCTACTTGTAGGAGGAGCCAGCCCTACCGTCAGAGTCACCGGGTCTTTGCACATGGGGCAGCTTCTTTGACGCTGGGTGAGCCAAGGCGTGATGCACCCCGCGTGGAAGGCGTGCTGGCAGGGGAGGCTTCGCAGCTGAGGATACGTTCGCACCGGGGGCGGGGGGGGGGGGGGTACACGTTTGTTGCTTGAAATAGTTGCTCGACACGTTCGGAAGGGGATCGACTGTCCTTGGTTCTATCAGTCAACACCTCCAAAAAAGGAAGGGGGGTCATGGGGGGCGAGGTGATGGACAAGGTAACCACAAGAACGTGCTGACTTGGAGTATGATCACAGAGTTCTGCCTTTGGAGGTGTACGCGGCCAAGATGAGCTAAAGAAAGGCAAACCAGCAGTAGAGATGATGCCCATGAACAACAACAGATCGCCGTCGAGAGCGGTACCACCCCCGACCTACTCCGTCACTTATACCCAGGGAAAAAACTCACCTTGTCCCCTATTCGGTACGCCTCCAAGCACACCGGACATGAGTCTCCTTCAAGGCGAGACCCCTCCTCCACACGAACTTCTGGCAGTTGCAGCACCTCGGGCAAGGACATTGGCCTGATAACGGCATCACATGTTACGGAGACCGTGTGGTCAGGTCATCGATCGAGGCAAGACGATGAAAGACACGCATCGTACGTCGCAAAGATCACAACGATCGATGGGTGACACTGGTCAGTCTATCGCACACTTTCGCCACGGATCGTATCCATTGGAACAACCAATTCATTTGGTCAATTTGGCACATAGTTTCGATCTCCGCAAAACGTTGTATCGAAAAGATAACTGTCAATTCCCTGCGGCCTTTCACCCCTCCGAAGGTGGGGAGTGCTCATCGCCCCGTTTCCCTGCCGACGGAACTCCGTGGCGGTATTGTGCGCGCGCCTTGGCCACATGCTGAAAGGGCATCTATCTGAGGCCTTATGTACGCTACTAACTGGAGTCTAGCTCGCTTATCGGATCTGAGCGGCATGGTTGATCGTCTGTCAAATGTGACGATTGAACTAGGCACTGTCGAAATAGTCTGTCCACGTTGAAGACAGAACCAGCCATGCCGAAAGCTGCAGCGCACGGAACACCGCCAATGGTCCGGCTACGGGCGCCAGAAAGACGAAGACGCAGGGGACCACGCCAAGAAATGGCGACAAAACAGTGTGGTACGGGAGTGTGCGGGCAGACCAGCGTCGCGAAAAACGCTAAAGCGATCGCTTGGTGTTTTTCTGGTGCACCACAACTTCTGCTTGTGACCAACCAAAACATAACCTGTTGGTGCCCGCCACCAGACTTTCGTAGCGGCGCAAGTAACGGTGGAGGGTCACCACCATCATGCTTCCGCAAGTCAGCAGCGCCAGCAAGAACCTGCCAACGACGCAAGCCGGAAACACGACAAAAAAACAGCCTCAGTTACGCCTTTCTGCTCGGACGTTTTGCCACATTCCCCTAGCGGTATTTCGCATGCCTGCTTTCCTTAGGTATTCACCACATATGCGTTTGAACGTGAGTGCGTGCGGAGGTCAGCAGCACTGTAAAACACTTTCTTCCGACGCCGTGAGCAAATAAACCTCACTTTGCTTGGCAACCGCGATGTTGCAGTGTGCAATTTTGGTATCCAACGTGCACTTGTGGAAAGAGTGGCATGGAAGGGTACATACGTCGCCAAGCAGCTATGCAAACGCTCAAGCAGCTACTAGAGGCTTTGAGGATTTGAACAGCAACACACAGCGAAACGCTACACGAACCTCAACACAGGAAGAAGCGCGGTACAGCACAGCAGTCCGACCGACACAAACCGAAACTATGCACACGTAACGCACGACCACCTCCTCCCAAAGTACCTCTTGGCCAGCACGTTGCAAGCACGGTAGGTTGGTCTTCGAGGACACGCCGAAGGAGCATGTATCCAAGACAACAACGGAAAATAAGTTTCTGGATTGCCTAGACAATCAGCACAGCAGTCGCCGACAGGGTTTGGTCCGTTACCATCATCCAGTCCCCCAGAACACTCGTTTGTGGTGACCCACGTAGGCTGCTCAACAAGACAGGCCGAAAGAAAAGCCAGAAGCACGACATCGATGATCCGCCGTGAATAAGTGCCCCAACGACAATACACCTGCCCGTTTTTTTGCAGCAACCAAATGAGGTCTCCTCCTCCATCTCTCGAAGCAACACTCACCCGGTGACAAGCATGAACATGGTGAGATCGACCGTCACAAACATGCCGAAGGGGTCGGTGTTGTCCACGTACACCTCTGGTCCGCGGTTGTCCGACGTAGTCGCGATCAACGCCTTCAAAGCCAGGCCAGACGCATGCGTAACCAACACCTGGTGGTGGTGTTGTTTTCGTTGTGGTTTGTTGATCGAACATTCCTCAATACGAGTTGCTGCTGATGTCGGTGTATCAGATTGCGCTCAATACGATGGAGCCTGCTACTACTCTACCTTCTTTCCACAACCAGGGCTCAGCGCGGTTGGAATGGATACAACGAAAAATGACCACGGAGTCATTCTCCGGACAGAAAAATTGTCGCCTGCTGCCGTCCGAGTACGATTCTGTCCCAAGTTCACGCACCCAACCAAAAAAATACTAGTCATCAAGGCCTTGGTATTACCGTTTCAGTCTTGGCAATGCAAGGTAACGCTCACTCACTCACTCACCAACGGTATCTCGACTTTTGGATGCTTCGCCCCCTTGGCGGAGCTTCTGCCCATCTTGAACATGTTCTCCTGTCGAGAGTCGTACACGATCACCATGCTGAACCCTGCAGCCTGCGCGTTAAGGACCTAAGAGAGTAGAAACGCCAACGGCGGGGGGGTGCGGTGGATGTTCAGCACTGGACAGCATCACCACTCCCCTCTGTGCTTCCGAAAAGCCAACGCATGATGCGTTGTACTGTGTTTCGCTTGGCATTTACACGGAAAGTAACGCGCTTGTCACGACCATAGATACGGGGCGTGTCCTCTTCTGTTGCTTAGTAGCTGTTGGCCAATCAGCGACACTTGGAGGTAGGAGCACCTCTGAGCCTGATCCCAATCCCAAGACGCTTCTCAAACTTTAACGCTGTGTATCGCACGCGTTTCCCGCCTCATGTCGTCGCACCACCGCCTCCTCTACTTTTTCTGGTCTTGCCCCCCGACGACGGCAAGTCTTCTCCTTCCTTCTCTGTTTGTCCAGTCCAGGGATCACGTTCTCTATTTAAGACATCGTACAGTATGCTCTCCCTCTGCCTTCGCCATATGGGCACGTCTGTGTGTCCACGGGTACATCTTTGTGCCACCTTATTCCTCCATCTGACCACTGGTACGGCCTTCCCTCACGTTCATCCGGCAATTCCAACCCGCTACGCTCAGAATGTTTTCACTACAAGTACCAGTAAAAGACTTTCTCCAGGTTAAGGCACAACACCCCTCCCCACACCACCGAGTGTAAAGAAGAACCGAGCGTACATGGTTCTGAGCAAACTACCATGGGGTGTTACAAGTAGACTAGAAGGGGGAGTGGTGCGTGGGAACAAAGGGGACCGTTGATTGTTGGCAAGACGTTCTGCTGTAGTATGTAGCATTGGCGGTATCGCGAGGTAATCACCATCGATCGTACCAAAACAGATTGAAAAAGGAAAACGACATACCACGTGTCACCTCTCATATTGGTATTGTTTGTAGGCCGCTTGGTGAGGGACGCACCAGATCCGACCCCCGAACCCCACGATCACCACCACCTCACGCCTCCATATTCTGTCGATACCGCCTGCCGTGTTTTGATCAGTACGCCTTGGAACAACGGGCCAACCGTCCTCTAGACCCGCCGCTCTCTCACCTTGGTCTCGAAGGTGCACCCATTAGGGTCATCCTTCTCCGACCTCGAGATGAGCGCAGCCGAAGGAAGATCTTCCTCTCCAGCTGCCGCCGCCTCCGTCGCCGCCGCTGTCGTCCAAGCCGCCTCCAAGATCTCGCCGCGAGGGGGTTGCCGCGATACTGCCAGTGGCATGCCGCGGCTTACCCCGCTGTGTGCGCGGGTCCTTGATGGTGGAGTGGCGCCTCCAAAATCTAATTCGCCCGCTGCCTCTTTGACGGCTGCTGCCGGCGCTACTGCTGTGGTGGATGTTGGCCCGCTGATGGCGGAACAGGCGTACACGTTCGGTTGGGCCAGTTGGAGCCGTCCTGCGAATCCCTGCGGATTTTCGGTCGTACAAGAGGAGTTTGACCAGTACGGACAATACAAGGTACATATGAGCGGAGACCGGAACACCGCAACGGTTACTATTAATGATGTGAAGAGAACAAGACCAAACAAGACCAAATCGTGGAAATACAGGTAGCCTCCGCTGACGCTATGGGTCCATTGCAAATCTATGTACGTATCTCTTTTCTATTGATGGAGATGGATTCGTTGGGTCATCTTGAGAAAAAAAAAAAAAAAAAAGCAGCTGCTGTAGACAGCCAATACAATACATCAGCAAAGCAGGGGTAAAGAAAGCTGAGGCAGCAGCAATGCGAGCTGCAGGGGGGGAGGCAGGCGTAGATTTTTACACACTATTCTGCTGCCTGCTGTCGGTATGGATATGCATACAAGAGATACATTTAAAGGCCACTAACTGAAACTTCGTGGTGTTCAAAAGGGCCAAAAGACCGTTCAAAGTTCGAAGCGCTGAAGAAGTTGTTAAATATGTAGCTGTTCACAAGGAAGGACCTTGAACGTGAAGAGCCAGCCCTCCCTACTCCTTACAGAAGATAAACCCAGGTTCTTTCAAAACCGCTCTTTTTCGTGATACTCAACACAGAGGCACAGAGGCAGACAGAGAACGAGATATGGAGAAAGGGCGAGGGCAGCATTCCCAATTCCTCCGGTTGGGCGGTGTTCCCAATCCCTCCGGTTCACCACCCTGCTTTCAAGGAATACCAGAGTCTACAAGTGCAACTCAGCAACTCACCTCTTCAGGTATTCTCGGACCGAAGTTGTCCATCGACGGCACATCATCGAACCGCGTCGTGCCCTCGTTGTACACTAGTATTACGGCTGCTCCCAGGTCAATGCTGCCGACGGCCATGGCCAAAACGACTGTCAACAACCCCCATTGCCGCTGCTTTCCAAAGGATGTCATCTCGCCGTGACGTGTGTTGCGATGTGGTCCATGATGTAGGATGATGTAGATGCAAAGCCAGCAGCAATGTCCGACCGAAACAAGAAAAGTAGCCCCCGCCATTCCTCAACACAAACCAGCATCTGCGGGCCCCCTCGAGTCCGGCAAAGGTTGTGTTGGACACCGGAGCACAGAGAAAGCGGGAGAGAGAGAGAGAGAGTAGCTGACGGTTGCGTGCGGCGCAGCAAATCTTGTTCAAAGATGGGGGACGTGGATGCGTTTCTCGAAGAGCAGCTCGCAAGCGTCAAGGGAGGGCCTCGGCGCAAGGAGAACGGAGGAGGCGATGCCGAAAACGGGCACGACCCGGAAAACGGATCGAAGGCGGGAGCCGGGGGGGACGAGGCCGCAGCAAGCGAGGGCGGTGGATCATCCAGCGGAGACAGCAGCTCAGATGGAAGTAGCTCCGACAGCGACGACAACGCTGAAGGCGAGAACGAGGAGGGGCAAGGGGAGGAGGAGGAGGAGGAGGAGCAAGAGGAGGAAGAGCAGGAAGAGGAGGAAGACAAGAAACACAAGAAAAGCAGCAGCCGGAGGAGCGACAGGGACAGGGGCAGGGACCGTGATGACCGCAGGAAGCGGAGCCGGAGCCGCGGGCGAGGGGAGCGGGACAGTGACAAGCGCCGTAGGAGGTACGCCCACTCTGAGAACTGCTCATAGTCTGCTGCGGGAATGCAATCTTGATGTATCGGCCCACAGATATTTTTCATGGCCAATAGTTGTGGCCGAGGATAGAGGATAGAGGATAGATTTTGGTGGTTGGAGCCCAGCCGCTTGCAAACCTGTTGGCCTTCCCTCCGCGCGCACCGACGGCCTATGAACTTAGCGCCTTGATGCGAAAGGTAGATTGGCATATCGCCGACCTCGATCCACGGACACGAAGATCTTTGTTCAGATTGTGCCAAGTTTCTAGTGACAACGAGCTACGACAAGCACTCTGAGTGTCACCAGGCTCCCGTATTTTGTAGAGATTTACTGCTGTTGTACATGTAACTCCTTCGAGTCGGGTGCGCCGATGACCGGTGAAAAACGGATACGCCAGCTGCTTCTGCTGTAGAGGTGGAACCGCGTTGCTGCCCGGAAGTTGAAGTTGATACAAGTACACAGAGGCGATTCATCTCTGTTGGTGTTCAGATTTTATTCTCCCAAGCGGCTAACGCCACGTGCCGTGACAGCTGTGTAAACTTTTATTTTCGCGATGAAAGCCCTTTCTTGGGCATTTTCGCAGAGGAGGGGCGGCCAGCTATCGGGTGATGATGCTCACATGTGTCGTACCTACCTCATACCTCAGACTTTACCTCTGTTCCTTTGAGCATATTGTGGTGGGTGGTTTGGTGGGACAAACATGTAGTACAAGTATTAATAGAGGGATTGACGAGGAGGAATACTTGATCTTATCGTTCGTTTTTCCTCATAGAATCGATGTATTGGACAAGCACATTTATTTAATGGCCGATGGTCGCCGCCGGATAAAAAATCGTTGACGTATCACACATCACACATCACACCTTGATCTGACGACTACTTGTACCGCCGCAAGAGAAACCTACTACACTACAATCATGTACATCTATGTACTGCTGTAGTCCTTGTTGCAGCAGCTGACCCGTTCTGCATCTCGAACCATTTTCTCCGTCTCGCAAAAGAGATGATACCACGTAAGAGAGATTCTGCTGGGCTAAGTCGAGGACAAAGTTTGGCTGCAGTACGACAAAGGTGCGCCCAGGGGGAGAAAAGGCCACCCCAGGACCCGTAACCTACAACCGACACCGGGATTGTTTTGGTTTCCACCCTCTTTGCCCCCTTTTTTTTTGCGGGGGACGCGCGTGAAGATGTTTTGCTCAGTCGTGAAGGGAGGGCAGGTCGGCGAATAGTCAGGACTTGCGTATGGAAATATTTACTGATGTACTGGCGTAGTGTGCTTCCTGGTCCGGTGTCTCCTTGGTCGTGGGTTGTTGTACAATAGTTCACGGATTGCAACAGTCAGTGATTGCGGTAAACTGTGATATCGGGTTAGCCTGCCTGTTAGCTTTCGTCGGCCCCTGCACATAAATTGCAAACGCCTGTGGCGGTGATTGCTGTGATTTGCTGTTGTTTTGGTGCACGTTAAACACGGAGCTTTACCGTAGTGATTGAGATGCCGATAGAGAGGTGCTCTGTAGCCTGGAAGTACGAAACACAGGTACATGTCAGTGTCTTTGGGCCTTCTTCTCAGCTAAAACGCAACCTTTCAAACTTCTAAACCACACGATGGCTGTCACATAAACATACACGCCCTCAGGCTCCCCTGGAAGAGATTGGAGAACGGTTCCTAGAACGTTCTGCGTTTCGTCAACCATGTGAGTGCTCCCACCGACGCCGGATCGACCAGACCAACGGAGTTCGCCAAGAGCTTGCGATGCCGCGAAACGAATGCAGTGTCGTAGATTTTCGTTGTCGGGCTTCAGCAAACGTGGGGGAGGGGCAAGACCGACCAGGCGGGATCTGGGCCACCAGCCCTCACCAGGCTTAGGGTATCATGCCCACACCAGATGCCAGCGCGGCGTTGCGGTAGCTCAACAAACACCTGGAACCGCGTTGTAGCGTTGCACGATTGTACATCGCCTTTATGTGAGCTGCGGATTACCAACCGATGAAGACATGCCCCGAGTTGTCTCATGAAAGCTACACACGTGCGCTATTGTAACTCGTTGTCACCCAGGCTAGAATCATTATTTTCTGATCACCATCTGCAGTAGCATCACCTACCGCCGGGCTCGTTGTACCTATTCCTCTGTTTTGCTAAACTATCAGGAGTGTGAGCGGGGACCGAAGGAGGGACCGGCACAGCAGCCGCAAGGGGGATCGTGACCGTGATCGCGACAGGGACAGGGACAGGCACGGCAGCAGCAGGGGCGACCGGCGCGATCGCGACCGGGACCGCCGATCCTCCCGCAGATCTCGCAGCAGAGACAGAGACAGGGACTCCGGCAGGTGAGGTAGATTTGCACAAGGTCAGATAACGTGTGTTATAACACCGTGGCAGCGTAGCAAGCCAAGCTGCTGATGCGGGGGTGTGCGTTTGTTGCGGTATCGAAATGTGCGGAGGTGGGTGGCGCTTTCCTTCTTGGTTAACCACGAAGAGGAGGGTGTTCCGATGTCCGCATGTGAGCCTCGAAGTCAAAATGTGGTTCGTGGTGCATAGCTCAATATGGTGAGGGTTCCACACACTACAGTATACACATTTTCCGAGTTGAAGCGATTCGGCAGATTCCGCAAACGAAAGGTCCCATACCAGGGTGCAAAGCTAACCCTCTCTCCTCGCGGTATGTAGCGGTTGTTGGGGACGATGCCACCACTACCACCACCGCCAAGGAACAATACCAACTGGTCCTATCCGAAGCTTGCGGTATACCATATACCACTCTGGGCCTGTTCTTGCCCCATATTAAAACAGACACAGGGCGAAACCCTGCAGACATTGACGCATTGGTCCTAGGTCTCCGTCGGCGCTCTTTGGGTTCTGCTGCTGGGTTGACGATATTGCGCCATTAACTCCTTTGCTGCTGTTCGTCGTGATGTTGGTGATGACAGGAGGAGCAGGAGGAGCCGCCACTCCGGCGAGAATGAGCACAAGAAGAAGCAAGAGAAGGAAGAGGAAGATGATGACGAAGAGAAGGAGGAGGAAGATAAGGACGGAAGCGATGGCAACAAGATGGAAGTGGACAAGGACAATGAATCCAACCCAGAAACGTCGCCGGTCCAGGAAGACGGCAACGCTGAAGACAAGGAAGACGAAGAAAAAGAAGAAGAAAAAGAAGACAAAGAAGAAGCGGAAGAGCCCACCGAGGAAACTGACTCGAAAGAAAAAGACAAGGAGTCGAGGCGCGAGTCGTCCAAGTCTAAAAAAGACAGGTCGTCCAGGTCCTCCAGGGACAAGAGAAGGGACAGGCACCGGTCCCGCAGCAGGGAGAGGGACAGGGACAGGGACAGCAGGCGCCACGGGTAAGACTAAATCATCAGAAGTTGCGCGTGGTAGGGATGGTACTGTAGCTCCAATGATACGACAGGTTCTAGACTTACTTTACAGTTTGCATGTATCGAGGTTGGAGGTTTCCTGTCAGGAAAGCGGCACAGCTTGCAACTAGCGGAATAGTTCTTCATGCTGTCATCCTCGTGCAGCAATTCACGGGACCCTTTTCAATGTACACCGGACGTTGAATTTCTCCAAATCAGAAGCAGCCGCCGCAGTGACAGAGACCGCGACAGGGACAGGGACAGGGACAGGAGGGACCGTGATCGTGACCGCAGAGACAGGGACAGGGACAGAGACAGGGATGACCGAAGGGTGAGCAAGATTTTTTTTTTTTTGTCTTTCTTCAAGTCAGCGCTCACAGCATCTGTGCCGTTTACTCCAACCCGTGGTCACACAGAACGTGCGCCGTATATATGGCACGCATACAGACTGAGTGTTGAAACTCGTTGGGATTTCGACGACGCTAAATGCCCCTTGTGCTTGGTCAGAGTTGATTGAGCCAAATTATGGCACGTCTAGGGTACCTTGAGCATCGCGGAGTATTTAGCTTGTCAACTTGTTGTGCTTGTGGCCAAAAGTCGAAGGCTCAGAGGATCTCGAGTTGTAGACCCCCCTGAAATCGCATGTACAAGGTGTCTGCTCAATGATTATTGAAAATATCGATGATCTTATTGTAACCCCCCCCCGAAGGATCCCCCCCCGGTGTTTGCCATCGGGGTTTGGGTTTTCGTCGCTTGGCAACGACGTTGTAAAACAAGCCAATTCACTTCGTGAACTCGGCAACCAGGTTACCGTCTTTTTTTTTACCTCTGGTTTTTTTTTTGGCGGTAACCATAATGGTGGTCGAGTAGATAATGTTGTGCGGGGTCGAGAAACCTCACTCCGCGCAACGGGGGATGATCGCACCACGTTGTGTTAAAATGGTCAAGCTTCCTCGAGGCAGTTACACAGTGCTTACAACTGTCTCTGGAAGTGAAAGCACCAGAAAATAAATTAAGTCATACGTAGCTGTCATCCGTACGCAAGGAAGTAAGCACAAGATGCCGAACACCCTTAGCAGGATGCAGCTCACCCTTCATGCGACTCGCCAAATACCTCACGGCGCTTCGCGCTTGTTGATGTGAGAGCCTGGTCCGGTGAGAACCCGGCGTGCTCCGTCCCGGCTTTGTAGGGATGCGAGGTCAATGGTCAAACGACTACGGCATGCACGACTATGAGTACACCCCCCCCCGAAGGATTGTCCACTCTGTGGTCCAATCATCCAGAACGAGGGTGGCGGCCATACGTCGCTCGTGTTATGAATACATCGCGCTCAGCACGGAGTGTCTAGACGATTCCGCGTGTTCATCGTGGCACTTGTCAAGCGCTGTCTCTTGTGGGCATGGAGACCGTCCGGGTCGGGTTGACACTTGTGTGCGGAACGCAGCAGTGCACATTTTTACCTGAGTTTGGTAGCTGTGCATCGGTGAGAATACTGCATGCCAAACGTGCCTTTGTTGGCACTGATCCAGCAGTGGCGGAGAAGTGTTGAGGAAGCAGAGCATGTCTTCTGTGTCAACCCACCCCCGTCATTTTCGGTGGCTCCGCCGCCGCCGCCACCGCTGCGTTTGCTGCTGCTTGCACTGTAGCAGGAGGGCGGCTCTCGTCGCAGGAGCCGCAGCAGGAGCCGCAGCCGCAGCCGCAGCCCTCGCCGCTCCGAGAGGTCCGAGAGGTCGGAGAAGAGCAAGGAGGAGAGGGAGGAGGCAGCTAAGCGTGCCGCCATCGACGAACTCACGCGTGACCAGCGTACCGTGTTCGTCAACCAGCTCACCATGAAAGTAAGTGTTTGAGATAAGACTTGTGTGTTGGGTGTTGTTCGATCCCGCAATCTTAATCTCCGTTGTTCCTCGCGTACGTCGGGTGCGTTTTCCTAGTCCAAAGCGCGCGATGCGTTATCTAGCAGTAGGACGATGAAGAACAATCAACCACGTGTGCTCCTTGCTGAATATTCCGTATGTCGGCTTCAATTGATTGGTAATCTCTACATGTGTGAATGCTGCTTGAACGCACGAAGGACTTTGTTGTAGCACAGTATCGGGTACCCCATGCAGTGTGAGGAGACGGTACCGGTGTTTTGTCCCCTGCGCCCCGAAAAACGTCAAAACTGCGCAGTTGCTCTCTCGTTAATGGTTGTTTGTGTGTCGTCGGCCTGTCTGCGTGTCTAACCTGGGTTAGGTCACGATGCCATGTCAGGGGGGCTCCGTAGTCAAACCCGAAGGCTTCCAACAGAGATCTTGTGACAACAATGTGGCATCTCCAACCGTAATGTGTAGGTACCTTATTTGTAGGACCGTGTTTTTGACCCGCGTGTGTGATAATGGTATAAATTTTCCTCTCCTGTCTTCGCGGGCGATTTTGGTTTTGTCCAGGTGACCGAGGATGACTTGGCCAAGTACTTCGGACTGCTAGGGGAGGTCAACAACGTCATCATGCTCCGCGACAAGTTCACCAGTCGCCACAAGGTGCGCCCATACAATCGATAACCTGAATGGTGCTGTCTTGTCCTACAGCGAGTGTGGAGCGGTTATTCCTCTAACCTTTCATACTGGACTATGTGGAGACGCACGAAACTATTTCTTCCGTCATGTCAGATTTACGCATGTCCAGTTGAAGTTGGGTGAACTATGTAGACTGCATATTGCACCGTGCGTTGTCAATCGAAGAAACTAGTAGTTTTCTAACTGCTGCGGGTGGTACCATGGAACGAACAATTGACGGATGCAATGTGATAAGATGTCTTGTGCTTGGTTTGTTCAACGGTCTTGACGATTTCTTTCTCTTCTTGAGGTGAAGTCGCTTTAGAAATGTTGAGGTGTTGGCATAGCAATACGGCTTCTCCCAATATGCGTTCATGAGTTCTTCACAGTGTTTCTTTTTGTTTGCTGTGCTGAACTTGTTTCTTCAACCCTTGAACACATGCATTTGTGTTCCACGACGGTGATTTCGGTGTCAAATATCTGCGGCTGATGGGGTAGTTCGCAATATCCCGCTCTCTTGTGCGGGAAAAGTATGAGTCACGGTATGTTAACCCATTAACGGCTTTGTTGCGGAAACTGTCGCGTGAAAGTTTGTTCAACCTCCTTGTACCTAGTTATTTCGATCTTGTCGTGGCTGCCGCAATTTCCTCTGGCTGCTGCATCGTCGGGTACCCTATATTCGTGATTTATTATATGTGACAATCTTGTTATGATCATGGTTACCTTATCGTTTTCGTGTTTCTGGTGACGGGCATGAAGGATGGCGGCGACGCCATGCGGGGCCGGGCCCTGCCCCGTCACAAGGTAATAGCCCCGATCCCCGCCAAAATGGTTTTGAAAAATATCCCCCATCACCTACTACTGTGTGTCCAGACGTTACTTTCAAAATTTTGTTGCGACTATAGTTTCTCGGTTGGTGGGAAGTTTTACCCTGAAATCATGACGAAAATCCCGGCCGATTCGGTTCCGGTAACTCTCGAACAGTAGAGACGCGTCTCTGATTCACAGTACTGCAGCTTATTCCCCGACTGGTGTCCAGTGGAACGTGGACCAAATGCGACCCAGCGGCCACCTCACGCTACCATGTTGTGTTGTGCGATTTTAGGGTTTCTCGACTGTTGCGGCATGATAGTTGAAGTTGTAGGTCAAGTGTGTTTGATTCATGGATAGATCTTGCTCTATGTTTCGAGGTTTCATTACTTGGCATCTGTCGGATACCGCTGTAATCAATCCCCCCCCACCTCTATGTTCGTTGTGACCCAACCACGCACTCAACCTTTCGTGCTTGCGTAAACATCTCCGATGTTCTATTGTTCAGTAGAAGTCAACCCCCTTCGCTCGCTCGCCCCAAAACTTGGTGTTTTCCGACCTCCTCTCCAGGGGTTCGCGTACGTGGAGATGAAGAGCCTTGAGTCGGTGCCCGTGGTGCTGCAGCTCAACGAGCGCGTGCCCGACTTCCAGAAGTTCCCTGTCATGGTGAAGGCTAGCGAAGCGGAAAAGAACTACCTCGCCAAGCAGGCGAGTCGTAAACAGCGGTGGCTTGCTTTTCTTCGCGTGTGTATGTTTGTATTTCGTGCCAAAGAATACCGCTACGTAGGCATAATACACGGCACATAAATCGGCTGTTTTTGTGATTTTGCTTCTCGGGGTCGTTTCTCTGAAGGCGAGACTCGTTTCCACTCCGATTCGAGGATCAGGTGAATTGTCAAATAATTCATACCAGCATCATCTCGCACCAAATTTCGGCGCCAAGTTAACCGAAAGTCGGCGAGTGCCGTTTGTATCTTGCTTTTGTTCAACGGGACTCGCAGGGAGGATATTGACTCGATCGGGTCTTGAGGATCACGGTTAAGCGGTGGCCAATTATGTTACGTCGAAGTAGTAAACGATGCATACGCGTCGTAGAAAGGGCAAGGGCCCGTAGTCCCATCAGGGACGATACCGATTCCCCATTTTGGCGTTTGGTGAAATCTCGTCTCACGTATTGTTTGCGTAGAGCTTGACCCGTTGCGTGTTCGAATTGATGATTGTTGTCCTACCGTGCCCGATGTAATCCCATCAGCTCGCATAGACTGATTCGTCATATATTTCCTTGGGACAACAGGAAGAGAAGGCGAAGAACCCAACGGGACACGTCATCCTTGGAAATGCCGCCGCTCTGGCCGGTCTGAAGCTGCACATCGGAAACCTGCACCAGAACATCACGGAAGACGACCTGGGAGAGATCTGCCGCTCTTTCGGAGAGGTCCGTGGCAAAGCTCCCCATGTCATGCCTCGTCGGAAGGATTATCTTGGGTTTGTTTTGTGCACGACTTGCCATCTGGACCATCTGCGTCTGGTACGCGTGGTAGCGCCTGTTGTTCGTTTCCCAGGCAACGCTTGGGACGGAACATCTCCGAGCAACTTGTTTCAAAAAGAAACACCATTCACGGAGTATTCACGGAGTATCGAGTATGGTGTCGGCAGAGCGGCTAAGGTACGAAGTTGCTCGCGCTTTTCGGTCTCTCCGATGTTTTACCTCGCCCTCTGGACCGTTCTTGATCTGTTACCCCCCCTTTCCTGTAGGCTGTTGAGTCCCGTGCCCTAAAGCGCGCCCGCAAGAGAGCAAGATATACACAACCGTTGGGCTTTCGTTTCTGCATGAGATTTCCTTCGCTGACGTTGCCATGTATGCACGTGGCGTCCTTTCTCTTGCTGTGGTCGCTCTTTCTCGCTTGCACTCATGCGTTGAGTTCCAATTGCGCGTTCTCCCCTCATTCAACGAAAATCCAGGTCACCCAGCTCATCCTGCACAGAGACGAAGCCGGAGAGAGCAAGCGGTTTGCCTTTGTCACCTACGCCGACACGGAGAGCACCAATGCCTGCCTCGAAAAGCTCGACGGCCTCGAGGTGGCTGGAAAGGCTCTGTCGGTACGTTGTTGTTCGCTGGTGATGGTTGTGGTGCTTTAGTGGTAGTTGTTGCCGCCTTGTCCTTGACGATGTGGCTGGAAGTAGCAGCTTCCTCCCAGCGAGTACTGGTCGCCGGGTGCTTTTAGTTGCACGACCCTTGCACGTGACGTTTGTGTTGCTGCTTTAGTGGTTTTCGTCGTAGTTGTCGCCGTTGTTGCTGTCTTCGCCATTGTTTCCTTCTTGTCCTGGAAGATGTGCCTGGAAGATTGCTGCCAACGAGCATTGGTCGCCGGTTGCTCGGACTTGAATTTCCCTTGCACGTTGATCCCAAGTTGGCCGCAACGGCACTCGCAAGACACGAAATCGGAACAGTATTGCACATCATCGTGCTTTTGACCGCCAACACTACCGTCACCAACAGGTCTCCTACTGCAAGGCGGACCCCAAGAGCATCCCCAAGAACCTCGACGCCAACGTTACCGCCACGGCCGCCGCGGCGGCCGCAGCCACCGCTCACGCGGCCTCCCTGGCCGCTGCTACTACGGCCGGGCAGCAGTCTACTGCGGCATCCAGCAATTGGAAGCTCGACGATGACGAGGGAGCCGGCGGGGTTAAGATGGACAGCACTAACCGGGCCAACATCATGTCGCGCTTCGGAGGAGGTACCGTTGCGGGGGAGTTGTTGTTGTTAGCTGTTTTCTTCGTCGCAGTAGAAGCTGTTTTCTTCGTCACAGTAGAATCTGTTCTTTGTTCTTTGCCCCTAGATGCCATGAGAGCACTATTGGCGGATTCTCGTAATGATGGCTCGCCGTAGCTACATCACAGCAGTTTTTGAAGAAGCGTTTATAAACGGTCTACAGTAGACGAACCGCTTTATTTCATGGTGCCGTTGTTTCTTCAGTGTGGGTCTGGTGTCGTCGATGCTGCAATCATTGGCCTAGGGGGCGGTTTCATTTTTGTTTGGGAAGGGTTTGTCCGCGTGCTTGGCTGTAGTTCAAGGGTCAAGACGTGTTGCTTCCGATCCAAGCGAGATGATGCTCTAACCCTGCTTGTAGGCAGGCGTGTAGCTTTTGTTGTTTCTCGTGCACCGTACAATCAGTTGAACGCAACCGAGGTGGGCGTTCGCCCCTGGATATACCTAGCGGTATGCGCTAGCCCTGAAGTTGCGAGTGTGGACAGCTAGCTGTGGACTCGAGAGTTGCAGTGCCGACAGTCTCTTATTTTGACCATCCCTGGTGACGCCAACTGCCCCCCTCACTGTCCATCTCAATTTCGCCCTCTCCCGCACATTCCTGGTTTTGGCAGGCCTTCCGCCGGCCTCGCTCGGTGCTGCATCTGCGACTGCTGCTGCTACCGCTGCTGCCGCTTCCACAGCGGCCATGAACATGGGCTTGGCAGGTATCCCAGGTGAGGCATTTCGCCGGCGGTGCGAGTCCAGGAATTGGCTAGTCTGTGAAGTTGCGGGCGAGGTCACCGCCACAGCGAAACTTGAACCACGGCTTGGTTTATGTACCACCAGTGCACATATGGGGCTGGGGTGTGTGGGCTTAATCTGCACTCTCTCTGTTGCTTGCCTCTTGGGTCGCAAGACTGGCGACGCATCTAACGTTTCGTGAACCTGAACATCAATATCCAGCTTATATTTCTGACAACACCGCTGGCAAAGATCCCGTGCTGTTGACGTGATCGCCTCTTTTGTTAGCATGCCCTTCGGCTTGCGCGTTTTTGTTTCATCGGCGTGGTTTCCCGTTGGTTTGCTCGTGTAGGCGGGCGTCGCGCTTATCCACGAGCAAGCCCATTGCTGCCTATCCCGCCCCACCCCACACAACCCGGTTCGTTCCGTTTTTTCGTCTACTCCTCAGGCATGATGAATCACGCGACCCTGCCCGGCATGTCCGGCACGGGCATGGGGGGGGCGATGTCCACGGGGATGACGGGCGTCGCTTCCCAATCGCCCTCTGCTGCCGCGAACGCTGCCCTCGAAGCCGCGCTTAGTGGAACGGCTTTCGGGGCCGGGGCCGCCGGGGCGATGGGGCTACAGCAGCAGGTGGTAGGCCAGACGTCGTTTTACTTTTGTTTCGCGCGCTTTTTGTGTTTCTCTGGCGTTGGCTCCGCTCATGCTTCGGTTGTTGTAGATCCCCGCTCGTTGTATTTGGCGTCAAACACCTGGCCATGAGGCGTTGCACAGGGCACGGCGCCAAACGGTGGGTGCCGTTGAAGCGGTGGAGTTTATTCCTCTATCTCCCGTGATCGTTGTCACTTTGCCATCGTACGACCGGACTCGCTCACTTTCTTGGAATCCGTTGACGAACATTCGATTTGGGGCCTTTGACCCCCTATTGGGTCAATACTTAACCGTTAACCCCCCCCCCCCCCCGGAATGTCACCGTTGTTGCACCTTGGTTTCAGCAGGCGGCTGGGCAAGGTACGGGGCAGGGCCCTCTCCATCCCGCCATCGCCGCCGGCCTCCCTGGTGTCGGTACAGGCGCCATGCTCCCGGGGATGGGAGCGGGCGTCCCTGGTGTCGCTGTCGTTCCTGCTGCCGCTGTACCCACCGCCGCCGCCGCCGCCGCTCCGGCGGCGGCCGCGCCCCCCGTGGTCGGCACCCCTACCTTCTGTCTACTGGTCAAGAACATGTTTGACCCCGCCACGGAGACCGACGAGGGGTGGGAGCTTGACATCAAGGAGGAGATGGAGGAGGTGAGCGGTGATGTGACGATGGTGACGCAACCCCACACAGTTGTTGCCGGGTTTTCGGTCGTAAGTAGTGTGTTCAAACTGGGAGCTTTGTTGGGCAACGTTTTGCAGTGGCGGTTTGTGTTCTATGTCTTGTGGATTATTTCAATGGAGACTGGAATGATTTGGGAGCACAGAGACGATGATTTAACGAGTGGATTGAGGTCTGCTTCATGCTATCAATCCTAGATTCGACGGCCGCTTACGTGTATCTTACTCTCTAATCAACATGTGGTGGCAATTTAACGAGCTTCGTCGTGTGTTCAAATACAAATCTGGTTGCTTCTCTGCAGCTCGTTTCCCGCCCGATGTTTTATCCCCGCCCCAAGACATCAATTTGCGCGGTACACGTTGCATCTGCTGCTTTTCGTTCCTCTATTGACTTGCTCCATCCCAAACCTCAACCTCACCCCTAACTGGCAGCCCGTCGATGCTCGATTGATTAACCCATGCAGGAGTGCTCAAAGCACGGGGCTGTCATGCACAGCTACGTGGAGTCCAGGCAGCCCGGAGGCTTGGTGTATGTGATGTTCAGCACTACCGGGGCCGCTGTGGTGAGGGTCTCTTCGACAGCAATAGCAATGGTGGTGTTGCCTCGTCAATCAACCTTCTTCAGGCGTACCGCATGTGTTTTATTATAGGTCGCTTCACACATTTGCCTCAATTGGTGTTTATTCTGTAGAGTTTTGTTCGGAAAAAGTAATCAGAGCGCAATGTTTTGGTAAACACAACAAAATAGCAGTGCATGTATTGAGGACGGATCTTGACACGTCTTAGCACCGAAGTAGTACCAACCTCAGTGTATATTTTAGATTTCCTCCCTTTTTCATCTTTGCCAGAGGTGAAACCACGTGTAGTACCACCGAAGTAGTACCAACCTCAGTGTATATGTTGGATTTCCTCCTTTTTTCATCTTTGCCAGAGGTGAAACCACCTGTAGTAAAACCGAAGTAGTACCAACCTCAGTGTATATTTTGGATTTCCTCCTTTTTTCATCTTCGCCAGAGGTGAAACGTGCCTCTTGTCAGTTTTGCCTAACCCATGTAACTTGGTGCTGCATCAATACCTCTGACCAATGCTTACCCCCATTTTTTACAAAAATTACAAAAAACAATACCAGGCATCTGCGGAGATGCTGAACGGCCGCTGGTTCGCCGGAAGGATGGTCCTCGTGGAGTACCTCAACCCAAAGGTGAAAACGCGTTGGACCTGTACACAAGAAGTTGGGTTTGCTGTATGGGTATTTGTTACGGCGTGTGGGTGCATCAGGTGACGGGTTACCAAGGGCGGGCGCGGGAGAAGCAACCTGGAAATGGAGCTGGGACGGGATTCTTTTCAAGAAAATCGTGGTGGTAGTTGTGACGAAATCGCTCGCAATCGTCGGGCTCACTGCTTGTGAGGAAGCTTGGCCTGAGTTCGATACTTCGATCCTACAGCAGTATCCTGGAGCGAATGTAGGCGGTTGGGTCCGATGGGTGGCATGCTGTTTTGAGTTGTCTGAAGTGTAGCGGCCCAAGTTCGATGGCTGGGTGGCACCCTTGATCTCAAGAAATGTCGATGAATTTCGGTTGAGCTCCTCTTTCTAAATATGTTCCCCTTCGCACGTTCGTTCGGTACGTGTTTCGCCTTCCTTCCATCAGGTGTACACAGCCAAGTTCCCCGAAGCGACTAAGGCAGCCGAGACTGCCATGGCCACGGCTATGAACGCCTGATCGATGCAGAGCACAGCAGTCGTGTGCTTACACGGACGACTTTTTGTCAAGGGTCATCTATGGAAGGCTGGCAACATTTCAACGGCAATCGGCAGCGACAGAAGAACTGGGTTAAAGCAGCTGATTGGCATGAATTTCGTCCGGGGGGTGCGTTTTCGCTCTCTCTGCTGGCTAGGCTATACACTTCATGGCGTCAACAAAGCTTGTCTTCTTTGGTTGAACGCTTGGCAATGTTCTTCGCAAGAGCCGACAAGAAATTGGCGCTCCACGTTGCCGAAGGTTGTTAGTGGACGCTGCTGTTACGGTTGGTGGCAGTTAGGAACAGTTTGATGCGATGTGGTAGACGGCGCTTCTTCTGTAGCGGGAAGGAGAGTGTTTGATGCCCGTGGAGCACCCACCAGTCTGAAACTGTGATGCCTGTGCTGGTTGCTCAACCTCACTGGAGCCAGGGTGTCACGTAGCGGAAGTTTTGTGCTCTTTTCCGGGCATGCCTAGAGCGGTGGTGTTATGACCGTCCGCATGGTTGGAAACTGCCTCGGGGGGTGCTGGTTTTGTGTATTCAGGCAGCGCGCAAGGGGTGGCTTGGGCAAAAAGGTTGGAGTAAATTAGTTTGCGATTGTCTTCTATATTTGTTGCTTCTTAAAGATGTGCGTGTTTGGCTACTGCGAAGGAACTGGCCATCCATCGGTGTCGCTGTCAACTACACGACTTTGTTTTCGTTGTTGTTCGTTCAAGGGTTGATATTTGGGTTTGATTGAAAGGTTTTGGGGTGCAATCGGGGTTGCAACGCCCGCTCTAAGAGCATGGGCCACATGGCGTAGGCCTTGCTTTAGGCCGACTTTGCCAACGGTTCGGACTGCGGTGAGATAGAACGTGACTGAACGGGTGCGCAGGGTTTGACGGGAGAGCGTGTCGGTGCGGGATTATGCTCTCCTTGCGGGCCGTGTTTTCCCTTATTGGCCCAATGGCGTGTCGAAGTCGAGGGCCGGGCGAGGTGGCGTTTTGATGTCGGCATGGTCGTGGTTCTTTTCGGATAGTAACGTCATGCATTGTGGCAACCTCTCTGTCGTTCTTGCACATGAGAGAGCCTACTTGACGGGGGAGGGAGCCTTCCGCCAGGGGGGAGGTGGATGAATGCCTTTCAGATGTTGTGCCTGCTTGGAACAAGGCTGGCTTGAAGGAAAGTACATGGAGTCACGTATGTGAGATTACGTCTGTAGAGCCACGTTTCCATTTCTTGTTTTGCGCGGGACGTTGTCTCGGCAAATTCGAAGGTCACACGAAAATACAGCGGCTGAGTTGTAGTTCAGGCGCAAGCCTGGTAACATGTGAAACGAAACCTTCTGGGCTCATCTTGGGATACGGACAACTTAGTCGTATCTACACACCACAAATGGAAGGGATTGCGAAGAGAAGCCCTTCTCGCGTTGACAACTGAACGGAAGTACCAGGAAGATTGATTATTGGTGGAGAGTTACTGTGTCGAGAACATGAACATGCCGAAAGGTGGGGTAGACTGGCGATGGAACGAAAACCTCGCGGCGATCTGATTAGAACTGCAAACGACGAGCTAGTCCGTTGTCGAACGAACGAGATGGCCATGCGAAATATCTCGCTCTACTCTTGAGAGATGACGTTGTGGATGCTGTTGTTGTTTGCCCGTATTCTCCGCAAGGTGAGCGAACACGGAGGGAAGTGCACCCCTAGGCTATAGACTTTCGTGCGAAGACTGTGGGCCTTCTCTTTCCTCGCGTCACATGCATGCGCGCTAACTACCTCTAAGGCTGATTCTGAATCGGCATCGAAAAAACGAAAACCGTGCGGCTCTGTTGGGATTCTTCTCAGGCCTTCGGTTGTGTATGCGGGCATTGCCTTTAGTGGCCGGATTCGGCCAAGAGCGGGCGTCTTGATTTGTCTACTTCACCGTTGGAACAGACGCAATTCTCGGCAAGGCAAAGACAATGCTGTCAGGACGTCGGGACTGAGGTTTTTTTCGTTCGAGGAGACTGAGGTGGCGCAATTATCACGCACCCTGGATCGAATTTCAATGTTTGATGACTCCACGGCTTCTCGGCAGTGAGATGTTAGAGTAAAGGCGCAAAAAAAAAAAAAAAGATGGTGGCGTTGGAACCGTCTGGTCGAGGCCTCTCCGAGAATGGATCCATTTTTTTTATGTACAGTATCCTTTTCATCGTGGTTGATATCGAGCTTCAAAATGTTTCACGTGTGGGGTCGCTTTTCCCGTTTCCATTACCCAACGGGGCACGATATTGCAGCTATAATCAATCGTGTGCTTTGTGTCTTTAGATTGACCGAAAGCCTGTGTGAAACCAGATCCATGAGATATTTAGCCATACATAGGGCTGCGGAACATACTTATATTTTTCGACCCGTGGCTCCTTGCGTGACTAGAAAAAGCCCAGGGTTGATTCTCCTTCGCACTACAACGTTTTCCCACTGCACAGCCTCCAACAGGTGGCCGATTCGAATAGGGTTAGCGTTCATCCCTCAACTCATTTCCAGCCCAAGTTGAACGATGTCCGTGTTTTTTTAACAAACCACACAAGGACAAGTCTACCCGTTCGAGGTATAGTCTAACCACAGTCGAAGGGGATTCGCCCCGGCCTCGACTGAAGCCCCTTTTTTGCCAGCGTGTTTACAAGGAAGGGCCGCCACACGAGATAACTCCCAATTCTGCCAGGGAACAGAATATATCGCTGAATGGAGCAAATGCGAGACTATTGTGCATCATGCATCTCTTTCTCGCGTGTGCCACAGAATAACCGAGATCAAAGTCAGACTGCAGTTATACAATAAAAAAGTTGTGCTTCACATACGCTCGCGCGTTGTCTGCAGTCTGAGAGAAGGAGGCTACATACATTAAACTACTGTAGATGCATTGAGAGTTTTGGACCACCTGCGCAGAGTTGAAAGTTGTCTGCGTGGTTTGATATACCCCGATTCGATCACTAACGATTTCCGTGAGGACGTTTGAGGATCGCACTCATCGACAGCCTGATCCTGAAGTTGATTATCCGTCGGATCGCGCCCATTGGAAACAAACCAGCCTGGGGGCATAACATCGACCGACGTGAGAAAGCATGGGGTCCCTCCCTGCAGCCTACGGGAAAACAGAGCGGGTGGGCCTAGAAAGGATCAGGCTTGTATGATGGGCGACGCCAATGGATGCCTACCAGCACTAGCCCAACCGCATATCGAGCGGGATTCCTGCTACATGTAGAATAGAAGTGTTTAGGGGCATGGGGCGCAAGACAGACTGCGGTGGAGAATATTGTGCGAGTGTTCGATTCTAGGGTCTAGACCAGAATATAACTCTCCTGGTATGAAAATCCACTAATAGCTCTATCCTCGGACACTCTTCTGAGCACTTGGAGAGCCGGAGAGGCTGCCTACTGATCGCATTGGGGAACCAAGAAAAACGTAAGGTAGATACACATGCGCGTTGAGCACTTCTACAGCAGCATGCCCCCACCATGGTGCACGCCGTAAACATGTTCCCTTCCGCTGCCCAGCACCGGTGGCATCATCACCAGTCAAGCACCAAGACAAAACCGGGTTGACTTGTGGTCCCGTACAATTGGAAACGGGAAAGGGTGAAAACCGCCTTTGACTTGTGTCGAGAGCTACCATAAAAAGATGAAACAGCCAAAAGGACCGATCACTATTCTTTCACCAAGACCATAACGCAAGCCTCATCACTTTCCTTCCATCAAGACACAATGAACCCAAGGCCATTTTTACTTCGCACCGTTTTCAGAAACTGTTGGAGGAAAGCACGGGACTGGTGCGGAACACCGCATTCTATCATTCTATCCCCCGTCAAGGTGAACATCGCCTTCTAAGGTGCCCCTTATCAACGTGCGACAGTAGTCCAAAAGTTACGGTTGTAAATCATGCGCTTTCCTCCTCCAACTCCTTCTCGATGTCCACTTCGTCCACGAGCACCGTCTTGAACCCGTCGGGGTCGGTGACGGCCGTGATCTTGGTACCGATCCCGGGAACGGGTCCCGGTGCGCGAGTCACCTGTTTTCGAGCCACCACCATCAAGGCCATATTTCACTTCACGTCAGATGTAAATTGTCATCCATTTGTTACGAATACGTATTCAGGAGCTTGTGAGAACAGACTTTCTATGCTTTTACGACCTCGGACAAGAACGTCCCGAAGCGCAGCAGGCAAGGCAAGGACGCTCCTCTTTCACATTCAACGATACCCTTACCCTCGTATCAACCGAGAACGGAACAAAAAAAAAAAAAAATACAGTACATCGCCCGTTCTACATTGTAGGGCAGAAAACATAACGCCCAGCGTGTGGTGGGCTCAGACAGCAGACAGCGTCCACGATTATTTCCACGAAACCACATTTTCTGAGTGTTACCCTGCGCGAGCACCAATCCTTATCCTTTCGAGAGTCAAGCGTGCAGCGAGCAGCAAAACAAAAAAACGACCTGGCCCGGCCTTGTATCGGTCACCATGCCATGAGCTTCTTCCAACGTACAAGGTCTCCCTTCGGGACGTTGGTTGCGCGCATCCCGGGGGCGACGCAAGATGACACAAAATGCCCCCTCACAGGCATGAACCTTATCAATCAACAACTAATGGACAAACATTACAACAGGCAGAAAGGCCCATTCCCATTCCGAAGGAAAACGCCAGTCCCCCTGACTCCATAACGACGGACGGTGCCTGCGCACTTCCTGGAAAACAACAAGCTACCTAAAGAAACACGAAAGGAGCTCGGGGTGTCCACTAATCTTCGCACGGTTATCAAGTCGCGGCAACCACAACAGGGGAAACAGGTGGTACTGATTAACGCTGCGCTCCAGCGGAATATAACCCCGACTTCCACGGGAGGCCCACTCACATCGTATTTGGTCTTCTCCACTGCGGCAGCCGCATCGAACACGTCCGGGGTAGACACCGCAATCTGCTCAAACGGGGGTACACACAAAAGAGGGAGAGCAAACCAAGAGAGTAAGCCAACCATGGAGCTATTGTGGCCAACGAAGCAGAAATCAGCGAACTGATCGACGTCTCCCAGACTGAATCAGGAGACGTGAACAGAAATCTTTCCAGGTCAGCGCACGCATGACAAAATTGCCCCAAACAACAAAACACGACAGACGGTACATGGTACGCTACATCGGCGGTGAAATCCAGGGGGTTGTCTCAGGACAAGCGGAGTTCAGGATTGGGAGCCAAAACCCCATAGACCTATACATGTCTGCCGCGAGTCCACATTCGTCTAGACATGAAACGTCAAGCTCAAGCTCTTCCCTGCAAGCAAGGAGCAGTAACCTTGAATACAAGCACGCACCTGCCCGTAGCCGTCCCCGCGGTCGATCTTCTCGCTGTTGTACTCGTAAACGAGCTCCAGCACAGTGGAGTCGTCCTCCGCACCGTAACCCATCCAGCACGCCTGCTGCGTCTTCTGCGGCAAAAGGGATCGCCTCCTGAGGAGGGTCATGCCCAAGGCCTTCATGTAGTGAAGGAGAAAAAGCGTTGGCGGTGCATTGGGCGGGATAGCATGGGGCGGGAGGGGTGGTCATTGAGGGAATGCACTCCTGGGCACCACGCGATATGATGATCTTCAGCTGGTCCTGGGACGTCAGTTTTACAACTTCCTGGGTGTTTGGATGCACCAGAAGTGGTGAAACGGGATGAAAGCCACACAGGATACAGGATAATTATCTTTGTTCTCCACCATATGCGGTGCTTGGCTCCATGCGTTGTACGCGAGAACGACATAGCTGTCCCTTGTCGTCGTCGATTGTGAAGTCGATTTGCTTACAACGGCGTGTGGCTATATATGCATACAATGCGCCAAGTACAGTTGCTGCGACGCCATCACGTCCGTACGGGGGCAACCCTCATTGTCCTAGCTCCCGACCTCCCCATTGTACCATTCACACCACAAAATACAAGGACGCGTAGCTCGCCACATGCTAAAAATAGTGGGAAGTATTATTTCCCAGTGATACTGCTCTAACCAACACACAGCAACTCGCTTCCCTTCATCACACCAGCAACAGCTGATGAACGCAGCGAAAACACAGCCATATGATATGCCAAATGTGTCCCTTCTCAGGAAAATGAACAACGGCCAAAAACTTTTCAAACTTGGACATGAAGCCGAAAAGCACGAGGGCATTTTCTTTTGGCATGACTCAGGCTTGCACAACGAAAGGAGATGTAAGGATAGTGCTCCCTCACATCTTGGTAGAAGTCGATGCTCTTCTCCATGTCGAGGGTCAACAATGAAACCTTCGACACCGGATCCCGGCGGTATGCGGACTCGCTGACCTGAAAGAAAAGGGAAAGAAAAGGGAAAGAAAAGGGAAAGAAAAGGGAAAGAAAAGGGAACAAGGCGTTCCAACAACAAACGACGATGGAGTGATGATCAAAATCGGTTCCGGTACGCATAGAGGAGTTCACAAACTGAAATGACGAAATGCATACAGCATTGGCCTCATCGCACACATCCAAGGGTACCAACCGTATCAAATATCAAGAGCTGGAACTAGCAAGAAGGCTGAGGGAGAGCGAAGACCCCGTTCCTGCGGGTGAACAGCTAACCATGGCCCGGACGCCTTGAAAGCTTGCGCACTTGCTTCCCAAGTTGCGTCGTTCGGGGAAAACGCACTATTATACTATACCTGGCCTGTTGGCACAGCTGGGATTGCCGTCTTTCTGTTGGTCGGTCTACTGTCTAGCGCGATATGCGGCAACCAAAGAAACGAAATAAAAGTAATACCCTTTGGAAATCGCCCAACTGACGCTGGCGGCTCGTTCGCGGTCTGTGTCCGGTCGACGCCTACGCCGACACACATCAAAACCTGTCCCAACATCGAGCAGGATATCTTAGGACGAGAAACAATAACGGTCGTACAGTAACGTAGCGTACCGTACCGTAACGTATCGTACCTCAAAAGTGTACCCATCGGGGTCCTTGATGACCGCAACTTGCTCTAGAACATGCTTGCCAACCGGTTCGTCCGGGATGATGCAAGGACCCAGCTTAACCTCCTGCATGCGGTACAAATTGTTTGGGGGCATGATCGTCAGGATCATGATGTCTTCGATGTCAAGGGAGGTGGGGTGCAGGCAACACAACTAGGCGTTTCGACGTTCTGGATTGGTCATGCAGACGACCGTTCCTACGGATTCGGCACTGCCACACCGCTTCATAAGTGATGTGCCGGAGCAACACGGTACCGGCCATAACATGTTCCCAGCGGTAGCGGCCATCTTGTCACTCAGCTGTATACCGTTACCCTCTCAGAGTTTCGAGCTCCTCACAGCATTGCATTGCATCCCTCCACACGCCTGGTGTCTTTATTCTCAACGACTTTGCGACTCTTTTGCAACCCTGCCATTTTCGCAACAAGGTGTAGCTTGTATAGTTTGAATAATCAACACAACAGGATTAACACGTGAGACGAGGGAACGCTCCCAATCCTTAATTCCATCATACAGGCAACATAGGCATAGAAGAGCCGCCAAAGGATACGGTAAGCACATCCGCAGCGCAATCCGACTGACGACAATCTCAAGACAAGAGGCAGAAAACATCAACACAAACGTAGCGGTTCCTCGTGCTGTCACCAAACCACACCACTAGATTCGTCCTTTGGAGGTGGAGTCGGCGAGAGATGGAGAATCCTGGGCAGATCGGCATCAGCAGTGTCAACGGCAACGACAGCAACAGTGCGCTACCTTGCAGCAGCACCGACCGCAACGGTAAGATTGCCAGCAGCAAGAGCAACAGTAGAGCGACAACCACGACGACCGCAAGAGCAACAAGAGACGGACGCACCTCCGGACCCGATACGATCTCTCCCCCCCCAGCCTTTGCCCTGGCCACGATCCCCTCAAGGTCTGGCAGCCTAAGCCCCATGCAGTTGAAGCCATCTCCGATGTTGTAGCTTTCCACTCCGTAGTTGTACGTCAGCTCGATGCTGAAGTGCTCCCCCCTGCCAAACATGGCACAATCAAGTATTGGGCATGAAAAGAAGCTGAAATTGTCTCAATTACTTACAACCAAAATATCTCGTTCAGGCATTGACCAGAAGGCGACGCGGTTCCTCCACCTCGCCAAGAAGACAAAACCATCACTGCCAAACTTCGCGGGCCGGTTGGCCAGGGTTACGGCAAGAATAATGAGGTAAAGCGTGGAATCTGCTCAACCGAAAACAGAATAAGGCACACCTCTGGCAAACTTTGCAAATCTTCCACAATTGCCTCAGCGGACCTATTGCAAACAACCACTCATGTATGCATACGAAGTCGACAAATGCAATGTTGGAAGTAAAATAAAGAATAGCATCATCGGCGTCTGCGCCTCACTTGCTCTCTGTCCCGTATCCGAGGAACGCGTTGCTGTACTTGTCCTCCGCAACATCGCGGTATCGCAGGAGCTAAGACGAGAGAGAACAGCGAGAAAGAGAGCAACAAAAATATGTTAAAGAACAAAGAAGGGAGCTCTGTGGAAACACAAGGGGAAGGGAAGAGACTGCGGCTTGAAACAGGGTACACGCACCCTTGTTGCAAGTCCCCACATACAGCGCTTCATTTTTTGTTAATAACGACAAGGCATCCATCACGCGGAGCCCCCACAGCGGCTGGATTCCTATGGGACAGGCCGATATCCATCAGCAACTCCGGCTGTAGTGGCGATTCAAAATGTGGCCAACCTTCCTCAAGCAACCTTAAGCATGGCTCCATGGCAACCCCATTTGCACGACGCGAGTGCAAATAAGACCGTGCACGACTCGACTTGTGATTGGTCAAAACAGCGCGCGCAGCGTGCGGACCACGTACTGACGTGCGGACCCGCGTTCGTGGGCAGTCTCGCCACCACGGCCCCGGTTGGACGTCAGTGAGGGTTAGGGTTAGGGTTAGGGTTGGGTTGGGTGGGTTGGGTTGGGTCGGTCACGTGTGTGTATAACCCAGTTTCAACCCATCCACGGAGGCGTTTCGAAGCGTGCACGTCTTATATGTGCAAATAGGGTCGTGCAAATAGGGGTAGCCATGGCTCCATAGCGTGGTGCCATGAAATGTTTTGCCGGGATTGTTGTTTGAGTGTGTATAGAGTATTGAAGGTCAAATTTCAGGGTTGTGGCCAGAGCGTTCCAAACAAAACTGGAGGTAGAAATATGGGGCGTGTTTGGTCGATATAGGCCATAGAGTCCTTCACTGGAACGACAATCATTCTGGCGATCCAAAATTGGCCCAACCCTTCAATGCTACCTATGCCTATGTATCCACTCTGGCGAAGCCTCGAGCGAATTCGTCAAAACCTTCGCATGCATGTACTAGCAGCGAGAAGTTTTGTGCTAAGAGCTGCGAAACGGGCTTGAAGCAGCAGCTCTTTCACTTTTGATAGCACGGCATTTGCCAGGTTCAGAGCGAAACCAGGGCGAATGAAATGTTTGCGCGATTAGAACACAACATGCTTGAGGTATCCTGCAGGTTTCATGGCACGTAGCCATCTGTGTGAGGAGCAATAGTGATGACAGACGTGCGCACCAGATGGTGTCACAGGGCAACACATCATGGGGGCTCACGCGGGGTACCATCGATTTTCGCACAACCGCTTTGACATTTTTTTTGCTTTTTGTGTGACCTGCAACAACCCGGGTGCACGCTACGTATATCCAAGAGAGGTGATCTACGTAAATCCCTGCAGCGGTCGATTTTGAGAAGCCTTCAATAATTCACCCCACTTCAACGAACAACGCGCGACACGCACACCACATCGTTTGGGAGGACTGGTCTGTACCCATCTACAGCGAGTTAGCACCTCCATCCCGAAGACGTCCTGGTAGAACTTGATGGCACGGTCCATGTTGCCGACGCGGTACACGACGTGGAGCATCTTGTTCTTGGACGAACCCAGCTCCGGCGTGGGCTTCATCTCCAGCCGGCTCCCCTTGAATTCCACCTGAACCACCATCACCATCATCACCATCATCGTCATCACCATCACACATCAGACGTGCGCCCACGTGAGATCGACATACGTACATAGGTTATGCGGATGCGGCAAGCATCTTGTGATAAGGATGGACGTTGACAACTTCGCAACCGAAGTGGTGGTGGAATTATTGGCGTGCATGCGCATGAAATATTTGCAAGAACTTTATGGGACCTCACACCGCTTTTCATGGCTGCAGAATGCTGCAAGAAAACTTGAACAGTTTTGCAACTTTTCTTGCAACTTTCCTAATGTACGCTATGGGAGCAAAATATTTTAGTCTGGAGGAAAAGGTCTGCGACTTTTTTCGCGACAAATGTGTCGAACAAAAGTTGCGCGGCGCAACTCCCGTCAATCCACGTCAAGCTGCTACCGGTACCACACACGTAGACCCCCTCTCCAACTTCCATTCATTGTGGGAAGGCCGTGATCACCAATATCTCGACGAACATTTAACGAGTTGCCCCGGGCAATGCCAAGGTTTGGGGCCGTGAGGTGCCGAATGCGCCGTGAAAAAAAAATTGTGCTGTGCACGACCGTCAACGGCCGCGAGCAGCTATTATAGTAAAAGTTCGGTGTTTTTGGCCGCCACGGGTTTCGTTATCCATCGATAACTTTCCGAAGGAGGAAACAACAGCAATAGCAAGGCCACTCGGCGGAAGGTAGCTCTCTGCTCCATCTTTCATGCCCAAGGTTTGGTGCCGTGGGGTATCGTGCGCGTCGGGAAAAAAGTTGTGACTGGCCCTAAAATACCCCCGCCAGAGAGCGCTTGGTTCACGTTCGCAGGGATTGTGTGCGCATGGTTTGGTTTTCCAGCGATAACTTTTCGAAGGAGGAGACCACCGCAACAGCAATGCCACCCCGAGGGAGCTAGCTCTACCCAGCATCTTTCGTTCTGGTACCAGGTTAGATGCCTTGGGTATCGTGAGTGTGGAGAAAAAAGGTTCCAACTACCCTCTCCCGCACGCTCTGACCGGTTTTTTCGCGGTGAGATATATACGGGTGTGCCTTCTTCTCGCCGTTGCCAAAAAAATACAACATCACGCCCCCGCATTCCGCCAGTCCCGTGCAAAAAAAAATCTTCGCCTATATGAGCGTGCACCAAAAGTGTTACTGACAATAAATAGTTCCCGGGCAGCTGCAGAAAAAAAAGTTTGATGCTTTTCTTGCAACATTCTGCAGCCATAAAAAGCGGTGTGAGGCAGCCGAAATTCAGTGTTTGGATAGAACGACCTGGACTGCTGTAACAACACCCGGAGTCCTTGGAATTGGAGATTAGTTCGGTAGGCTGCTTTGAAAATGATGCACCTTGGCAACGCCAGCTCAAACACAGGCAACAGCAGTAGGCCCTGAGCCGTTTGCTATTACAGCATTGCGCACGGCTCTTTCCCGTGTTGTTAGTAATAAACACATCACGTGTGGGGGCAGGATAGACTCCCGTTGGTTGAAGAAAGGTGGTGATCTTTCCGTACAACAACCGACTGCGGAAGCCGTTGACCGTGCGAAACGGTCCTTTCTATACTATCCGGTACAAGGTGTAAACCTAACTCGGGACATGTGAACCAAGTCTGAACGGGTTTGGGCATACAGATGATCACTAGCAAGACGACACACCTCATCCTCAAGGCTCCCTGACATCATCCGCACTTCACCAGGAATCGTTCGCCTTCTCCCCTGGCTGGTGCTGGTCGTGCTGCAGCTTTCAACTGACAACCGCTGCCCCGCTCTCTTAGCCGCGAAGCTGCCTCCGCTAAAGGCTGACGCAGGTCGGCGCAGGCACAACAGGAGGGATGCCATCGTGAGGACGTACATATATGCACAGCAGCTTGCGTCCGTTGTAGGATCGAATGTTGCTTGAGGATCCCTACTTACGTCGCTTTCTCGGGAGTAAGCTACTTACGTCGCTTTCTCGGGAGTAAGTCGAGGCAGCGTGAAGGCAAACTGCGAAGAGATGCCTTGGCATGGACCTCCAGCGCTCTACAGCAGTAGTAGCTGTACACCTCAACAAACGATTCCGCCCAAACTTTAGAAGGTACCAAGCTGTTCAGACTTGCGCCTAAGGTTGCCTCTGAGGGTCAATTTTGGATCGTCGCTATAGCCGGAGTTATTGAACGATGGCCCGTCCCTACGTTGCCTACTCGTATCTAACACTGCCGCGCGGGGGGGGGCTCCGTGAAATTGATGCTCTGTCATGAAAAAAATCGCTTAGTTGGGGACTTGCAACCCGGATGGGAAACAAGAGATACGTGATCTCATCGCCGGAAGGTTGTGTCAACGTCTGCATTGCACCACTACTGCTGCTGCATGCTATGAGACTGCTGCTGCTGTTGTTTGGATCCCGCTCACTCGAAGGTGCAGGTAGAAGTTGGGTAACGAACTCCGGCAACAGACTACACGTGTACCACAGGAGTACTGCTGTAGGAACACCATGGCAGCTACGAGAGTGCCGCTTAGCAGCAAAGTTGCCCATACAGTGCGTTCACACGAGTGCACGTCTATCTCCGGTTACCTGATGGGGGTGTATCGCTACGTTTCTTCTCAAACACTGGCGGTGGAAAGGGAGCATGCACCGGGTCAAATCCGGATCAGCACAACCCCAGAGAGCATGTTTCGGAGAGCACAAGGGCACCAACTGGACGAGTGGTTAGTTACAGCCTCTCACCGAATCCATCACCATGCTGTTGGCACAAGGCAGCTGTGAGCGCCGCGAGATGCAACGAGGTCCTCATCGTCAGCAGAAAAGCGGAAAAGCAATGTGCTGTGCAGTCTGTGTGTGGTCGGCTCTCTGCTCTAGCCCCAGCAGCCAGACCCCTCCAAACTTCGAGATACCAATTGGCGGAGCCCCCTCGCCTTCATGCATGACCATAGGGCACAGATCCGATCAGGCTCCGCCAGCAGCACAGCAGTGTGTGAACGTGCGACTCAGCAAAGCAGTCTTGCGGTTGGTTTGTACCGTGAGCCAACCTGCAGCGCTGCGATACTGCTTCCGCGGTGGATTTTGAAAGAAAGGGCTGTGTATCGCACCTGCTCTACGGCCGTAGCCTCTGTCCTGCAACAAGCTGCGCGTGTGATCCAAACGGCAATAGGTGTGAACAACAACAACAACAACAACAACAACAACAACAACAACAACAACATGGGCGACAACGGGGATACCACGGCAGCGCCGGTAACTCCTGCTGTTCCAGCCCGCCGTGGATACACGATATCAAGAGTAGAAGCAGCCCCGACTGCTGCGAGTAATCGGCCGCTGAACGTCGCAGCTGCCAACGGTGGCAACGGCGGATACGACAAAGCTCCTACTGACAAGAAGAAGGCCCCGCACGGCAAGGGTGGAGCAGGACGGACAGGGCGAGGTGGTGACGGCGGTAGTAAAGATGGGGGGCGAGGGAGGAAGAAACGAGCGGGAAAAGGTGGGAATGCTGTTTCTTCATCTGCTGGTCGGGGCGACACGCGAGTGAACAACGAAACGAGCGGTGGCTTTGATCGCAGCAAAGCAAACGCTCCCAAAGGGTCCGCACACCAACAGCAAGCCAGCAGAGGGGAAGACAGCGGATTTACGGGGGTGCGTAGCGCCACCACAACAACGACGAGGAGGGATGGCGGTCGTCGCCAGTACCACCACGAACACGACGATAGAGCAGAGGCGCCTCCAGCAGCAGCAGCAACAGCCACAAGACCCGCCTCTTTTAACTCTCGAGGCCAGCGTCAAGATCGCCCTCAGTCCGACAACACCAGAGCAAACCCATCGAAACCAGGGACGGCCTCTCACACCAAGCCCTCTCATGTCCGAGGGCGCGGGGACCACAACAGCGGTGGCGGCGGAGGCAAAGGCGGAGGGGGTATCTTTAGCAGGCTTGGCTCCCCCCCAAGCTCTCCTCGGATGGCTAACGAAGACCGCGCCGATGACAACACCAACCCCACCGCCCATGGCAGGCCCGGCTCTCCTCCACCGTCTCCGCGCAACGCCCTATTGAGGACAGATGGCAACACCAACCGGAAGCATGACCGACGAGGCGCTCACCGATCGGGCGCAGCCACTCTCTCGAGGACTTCAGACGCAGCGAAAGGAGAAGCTCGGCTCGGGTCCAATGATGCTCGGCAACCCTTGCCGCACCCACCTGCTGCAGCTACCGCCACCACCACCAAGCAGGGGCGGAAAGAGCACCAAAAGCAGCGCGACAGGGCGGCATCGGGTGCCAACTCGAGAAACGGGAGCGGCGGGTCCACGTCGTCCTTCTCGCCTTCCTCTCGGCGTGGCGGTGTTGTAAACAACGCCGCGAAATCGAGATCCGGTCGCCAACGAGACGACGGCGGTAGTGGCGACAATAACCCCGGTGGCTCGCGGAAGGGTGAGAACGAGTTGTCAAGGGTATCTGGAGGGCGACCTGGTGCTGGTGGTACTGCTGTTCCCGTACACCGTACCGAAGTAAAGAGCAGCGGAAACGGCAGGGAGGGTTTCCGCATCGACCGTGACGGTGCACAGCACAGTATACTGCAGAAGCAGCGCCAGCAGCAGCAGGATAAATACGCCCGAGGGACGTGCATGTCCATGTGTCCGGAGTCGGAGAGGAGAGAGAGGGAGGCGGAGGGGGGGCTAAGCTCCTTCGAGGCTACGGAGGCCACTGCAGGGGCGTCTGTGTCCTTTCGACAAAGGGTCGCGGACCCCAAGAAAGCGGTCAAGAAGTACCGTCGCTCGGCCGCGGGGAGGGACATGCACAGGTGCCTTTTGCGCATTTCGTTGGTATTGATCAGCTTCGCTTTCCTTTTTCTGTCTACACTAATTTTGGGTCGTTCCCAAGGTCGACCTACTTGCTGTTGGTCGCAACTCCGATCTCGTCCCAAGCAGGACGAGTTTCCTCTCCAAGGCTCCGAGTTTCGCATCGAGTTGCTTGCCTTAGACGTATGACGCGTTTTTGGTCGAATGAAGCACAACGATGCCAATATCCTCTGCTGATAAGAAAAGTGGAATGCCATTCTAACTGGAGACTACGTGCCTTTGTTGTTTGAGGGGTGGCGGACAGCGACGGGAAAAATACGAAGAAGTGTACCCCCCTGTTACCCCGCCAACCTTTACGTAGTCTCTCGCAACGTGGCGTTTTCCCGTACCTCGCCCGAACGGCGGCGTAGGCAGGAGGCATCATGCTAGGCCAATGATATCCCTCAGAGCACAGTGTGGCAGAAGCCAACATCTGACAACGAAGATTATTGTTTTATGCGTTGTTTTTACTCCACTTGGTAAGCGTTGTTTTTAATCCACGTGGCGCTCTCCCCCGACCCCATCGTCGTCAGCCCCGAGCTACTCCGGCCTCTCTCGGTCCTGCAGACCACGACGCAATACCTGGTCCAAGATGTCTTCGCCGTAGCTTGCAGCAGCAGTAGCAGCGTCAGCAGCCAGCCCCGACGAGATCGAGGAGGGAATCCTACGTCTCTCATCGCGCAGGCGTACATGTTCGTTGAGGATAGGCTTCGAGCGGTGCGGCAGGACTTGACGGTGCAAGGGCTGGCGTTGGAAGGGACGACAGGGGCGGCGGAAGTCCTTAAAACCACGGCTAACTTCTACATCTTGGCGGGGTACCTCATGTCTGACGAGGCAAGGATGAGTTTTGCGCAAGACCGTGTGTGCGCTCGTGAAATATGGCGAGGCTCAGTGTTTTATATCTGGGGATTATTTGCTCCTGTGGGTCGTGAATGTAGCACGTGCCAGGTTGGTAAGTAGCTCACAACGCGGCATGTGGATGGCACTTCTGGATAGATGAAATTTTGTGTGGCATTTAGCCAGCAGGAGGTTGAACACCAACCAGAAAATCCCGTTCATAATGTTCCACCCCGTGCTCGTTTGGAACGTGACACGGACGTAGTGCTGTAGAGCGCTATCTTTCAATTGCTGGGACAGTGCAACACCAATACACGAGAACAAATTGCAATACACGTGCTGCCGCAACCAGTTCATTGTTCGCTACAAGGGTGGGGTGGCTGTTTTTTGGTGGTTTTGTTGTTGCCATCGCCGATGATGACATGCCGTATGCCGTGTCGGCTCTGTTCCGTTCGCTTTGCCAGGCGACAGATGTCTTCGACCGACATCTACACACACGAGAGTTGCAGGGAGTCTTCTCTTCGTTGGCGGAGATTTTTTTCCAGGTGCGGGAGGGTTGTCATTGTCATCGTCGTCGTAGGTCGTTGCTGGCGTCGGCAGGGGGCACTGAGCCTCTCGTGGGATGACAAACGTGCTCGCAACGTTGAGCTTACCCTACCCGGCCCGCGGTCATCACGTGAGTGAACGTGGAAATGATCCAATTTAGTTTTACATTCTTAATCTCGCGGGTGGCGGGGGGAGTGCCGGTGTTGCTGGTTAGCCAGTAGACGCGCGGAATCGCTTATCCCCCCCTCCCTCTCCTCATTGACCTGCTTGCGTCAAGCAGGGGGCGAGGGCGGAACTCCCTTCCCAAATCTTGAATCACCACCAGCATCACCACCTTGGGGGGGACGAGTACCTTTGCCTGCAAGCGGTACACGCCTTGGCGACAGCCATTTCGAACGGGAACGGCTCTAGCGGGGGAGACCCACAGCTTGGGGACGCGGCCGGCGAGCAAGGTGTGTGGTATGTATCACCTTCGCCAAGGAATGCACTGAGTTCAAACCCCGTCGGAAGCCTCGATGTGCTTCCCCTACTCTTTTGGTGTGTTACATGAAGCTTTCAATAGCACACAACCGTGTGTTTTTTTTCAGGGATATTGGCTCGTACACACGATGAACATGATACCATAACGTACAAGGTGCCATCACATGAAACCACGAGAATTCACGTTGGCCTTCAACGATGAGACTTGCAACAGCTTTGGGTTGTTGCTGATAGCATATTTCTTTCTTTGAGCCCTGTTGATTTTCCCACTAGTTTCTTTTTTCTTAGGCCCTGTCCGCACCAGCACTACATATGTATGGGGTGCTCGTCGTGTTGGCGCCACTCTAAGATGACCTACTGGTAACTTAACAGGCCCACTACGGCGCTTCCGTTGTGTACCAACCTACGTCAGGTGTCGGCAGGCTGTTCACCACTACGGTCTCAAAGCTGTGCGGTGGCTCGTCTTTCTACTTGCCGCCACCATCCAACCAAAGCGACGGAGAAGGCCGAGATGCGGGTATCGCTTCGACTGCAGTGACATACCCTGTCGAGGGTAGAATCCTACCAGCCCCCATGTCTTTCAGAACAGCCTTCCCGAAGGTGATGAAACTGTTTCTTTAGCCACCCCTTTCTTTCACCAGCCTCTGCCGAGCATGCCTACATGTCCATCGGTCCCGCTCTTCCCTGAACCCCGAAGCGTACCTTTGTTTTTTTTTCGCGTCTTCTTCTCCCTTGACCCCGATCGGGTCATTCAAGAAAAACCGGCCGTTCGGCACACATTGGAATGTCCAAGAACGCCGTCGAAGTGTTTTGGCGCTGCTCTTGTCGGATATCTATTGGAAGGGTTGTACACCTCCATCCCAATACCTATGGACTTTTCGTTTCACCCCCGAACCTAACCCTACCCCCTTTTTCCCTTCGTATGATAGATGGCGACGGCAGTTCGAATTCTGGCGGTGGTACGCGACGGGAATTGGTCGGAGTTCTTCCGGCTGCTTGGCAATTTCACGCCGAAGCCTAACGACGCAATACGTGAGGGCACGAAGCTGCTGGTCGGGGGTGAGAACGCTTCATCCCCTTTTGCCGTTCGCCTTCGATGCGTATGCCACGTCATGCTTCTGCCCGTGAGGGCCCACGCGCTGAGAGCTATGAACAAGGCGTACGGAAAAAGCGAGAAGGTTCCGCTGGTAAGTGGCGATTATTTCCCTCTCTTTGTTCGACTTAGTCCTTGACAAGTGGCATCTTTCTCCCCGCTCGTTGCAGTCGACAACGACTTCTTTCCGCCCCCATAACTCTCGCCCCTGACGCCTGCACGCCGGCTGGTTGTCCAATACACGCTCCGACGATCGTACACGCTGTGTGAAGCCCGTTCTTCTGGATGGTTTACCGTGGTTCTCCCCGTCGTGGTCAAGAGGTGCTTACATGCACGTATATAGTCGGAAGTGGGCAGATTGATGTATGTAAACATCACACAACGCGTTTGCCGGCGCATTCACCCCCGGTCAAACTGCGGCCAGGCTTTCAAGCGTGGGATAATCGGGCGAGCACCACTGCCGTACTTCCCGTTCCTGGCACCCCGCTCTCTCCCTGAGCACGTTTGTTCGATGTGGTGCTTCGAAATCCGCATGATGTACCCCTTTCCCGCTTTCTTCTTTGCTGGTCTCACTCTTGGCACCATACTTCGTTTTTCAGAAACATGCATTCGATTGGTATTGGTATTTGATTGTGCAGGCCGACGTCGCGAGAATGTTGCGGGCACGCGACGAGGAGCACGCGGAAGGCATCTGCCGCGCCCTCTCCCTCCCCATCGAGGAGATCAAACACGGAGACGGCAGCAACACGAGCGGCCACCAAACGGATGCAAAAGACCAACCACAGGCGGTGGTCTTCAAGTGCGTACCGGCGGTGTGGAAGTCGGAGACGGCGAAGAAGACTAGTTTTTTCTGCGGCACAAATAGTGGCAATGCGCGAGGTAGTTGCACCTTGCGAGAGGATGACTGGGTGGGCTTAACGCGAGCGTTGGCCGCGTCTGCATCCGACAAGAACAGAAGCAGTAGCGCTGACAGCAACAAGACCGCCGCTACCGCTACGTGCACCGCGTGCGCCGGTTTCGGGTGTTCATGGTGCGAGAACGGCATCGTGAAGGCCGAAGAAGGTATTTCCAGGTTAGCGCAGGAGGAGGAGGAAGGTTTGTGGCAGGTAGCTCTCTGCCCCACATGTAAGACAACACACGGCCGCAAGTAGACGACTTACGCTTTCGGGTAACCGGCCGAGTCCGAAACATTTTTGTTACTTGATGGACGCGGGCGAGGCTGCCGTGTGGTCTGGTTGTGGGGCTAGGGAGGCTGTGACGGGTAGTAGCTTTTTTCAGCGCCCTCGGTCGAAGCTTGTTGGCGCTTTGGTTTTGTGTTGTTTTGCCCGGGACTTGATTGCCTCAAGCCTGGAGACACGATTAACGTGTAATTTGTCGGTCACCCAAGCGGCGTATGTAGATAATAGACTGAGGGCGGAGTAGCTTGGCGTGAAGACAGCAGCAATCGACGAAGTTTGCCTTGGGAGAGAAACGTGAGATCCAACACGGAAATATTATTGTATGTTTTTATGTTTCAACCTTTCCGGGTGGATAGGCTCGATACATTCACCGTGCTTATTGCAACCGTACGAGTTTTCCTCTGAAGGAAGACAAATGGATAGAGAACGCGGGCTGTGCATGCATAAGAGCGGCCCGGGTTGATACGGCAGGGATTTCGATAGCAAGCAAGATGGGATTTCCATCTCTTTCCTTTCACCCATTTAGTTTCGCCGAGCGTTCAATAGTATCGCGGTTGCCACGTGTCAGTTTCTTATTGGCGGCCGTGTCAAACGTCCATGTTGTAGAGAGGCCGTAGGATAGAACTGGGCATTGGTGTGTTGTTGTGGAATTGCACTTCTGCTGTAGGACAGCGGTGCGTTTGTGCTACGGGTTTAGAGGGAAACGTTTCCTGCAAGATATGATGCATTGCCGCCCTAAAAAGTCTGAGTTATTCATGCCATAGGTCGGCCGGGAATGTATCGAGATTCAAATCTGAATAAAGCCCACTGCAGAACCGTAGGAGATCGGACTAATGTATGAAACCCTCGTACATGCGTTCCCTACGACGCGTTGGTGCTGTGTCCCGTTCCTTTTCGAGGCGTGACCCCTACGCTCCCTTTATGAATTTAGCCGTTCTTGGGGAAGGCGGACTAAAGGAAGGGTTACGAAACTTCGGCGACTTTTGCACTCCCTCAACACGGAGTGTACAGCCGACCCTGCTGCCGTGTGGTATGCCAAACATGCAACACGAGCTCTATTCGCTACACAACTCAGGCACTACTCAACCTTCTCGCCCTCCCGAACAAGAGTGACTGATGACTTCCCATGGCCACTCTACACGAGCAAAGAAAAAGGCCAAAGTCCGCCGCACGAGCGGCACCAGGCATGTCTCCCGCCAAAATAGTTTCTTCGAATCTATCAACGCCTCGCGGATTCTTGGCGAAAGTCTGCAGTCACTCAGCCTGTGCAGAGTACCCAGGGCGAGATTTAACGGAAGAGAACGTACCCCTGTTCTTGAATTACCAAGAGCATCCCGTCGCCAATCATGCTGACTCGGCAACCATGAGATTCTTCACCATCTGAGAGATGAACAGGTAGCGCGGGATGTGAGTGCAATGATCGAATTCCGTGCCATATGCTCTCAAGAGTCGACGAAGTGGCAGTGCATCTGAACCTAACTGTGGGGGGTCAAGCGGGTTCTGAAATGGTCAGGATATCTCGATGGCAGTACCCAGCCAGCCCCTCTACAGGAGAACTTGCGAGAGAAACGTAGTGTTGGGGGGACATCAAAACCAACCAGTTTCTTCAATCACCACAACGCCGACCTGTAGGTATCCGGGCTTGTTGTAGCCAATCATTGACTTGCCTGCAGCAGTGGTGGACTTGAAGATGGAAAGCCAACCAAGCAAGGGACGGCAACACGAACGAATCTAAACTGACCCCGAAAAAAAAAACACCCTCAAACGAGCCCAGATCAGAGCGACATGAACAGCAGAATACAAACAGCCACGGAGAGGCAAGTTGCTCGCCGGTTTGAATAAAACGATACTTGATCGTTTCATGTGTTTGCGCCGACTTATCACAAACAGAATGACCTAGCAATCACGAATGTGGGCAAAAACAAATGAAGTTGGTTTGGGCGATACCGGAGAGAGTGAGAGTAGACTCACCAGAGAGTAGAACTGCACGCTCGTCCAAAGCGACCGCAGGCCAATGCGCTCGTTCTGACCATGGAACCGCTTTGTCAAATCACTGGAAACAATTGCGCATCAAATGAAGGGCAAAGCGTTGCAAGCGCATGGCCGGGGTTCGAAAACTTACCCCGCTATGATAATCATCGCATTCCGCATTCCGCAAAATGGCCTCGTGATCATTTCGAGCACACAACGTTTGGAAGAGTCTTGGTGAACACCTTAGCCCCATCGGCGACCGCCCGTCCTACCCCGCTGTACCTTGAGCAGCATGTGTCGATCAACGAAGCCAAGCCGTCACATGACCGCAGAGCGCGTCTAACGCGCCCGTGTGAAGCATGTGGAGTGAGAAAACACATAACAAAACCAGCGCCCCCGGCCACCAGGGAGGTCGACAACAACGTTTTCCGCAACAAGACGAAACCCCACTTTCGTCACACCTCGTCACACCACCCACCCGAAAGTCATGGAAGGCTCAAGAAGGTTGGCACCGTACGCAACGGCCCCTCCAATCCCGCGGTAGTATCTGCAGTCCGTACCCCCCGGCAGCATCACCGGCACCTGTAGGCGAGTCGACGTGAGTAGAAAACAAGACAAATGGATGGTCGTGAGGGCGAGGTCTTTGAAATGCACTTGCATGTGTCTAAGTTTAAAGCAGCTGTAGTCAACGCCCAGGCCGACCAACACCGCAGAATAACTTCTCTCAACATCGTACAACGGACAGTCAACCAACGACGTGTGGCCGTAGCAAAAATACGTTGGGCACGGAAGAAGAAACTACCTTCGTCGCTCCATGCAATGCGCCAGAAACCATGCACAAATATCAAATTCGGATACAGAATCGAGTCTAGCGGGGCAACGGGTGCGCACCAAAGCCCTGTACCCAGTTGTGACCGTAGCCCGGATTTATGTGAGCAAAAACATGACTGTTAGCACCGGAGAGTCTGCGGTGGGCTTAACACGTCCTTTCACATGTCTTGGGCAAGCGAAGAGAATTCGTGGTTAATTTATGACCAAACTTACGAGTGAGGCGCCTTTGATCACCGCCGAAGCTGCCTTTTCCATAGCTTTCCACAAGGGCGTGTCAGGCTCCGACCTCGACGCGGGTATGTGGGATCTGCTCAACAATGGTGTGGATGCCACGTGAATGGGATTCATCGTGGGGTGTGCTGGAACACAATGGTGACGCACTGGTACTGTTAGCATTGTGCATCGAGTACCAAACCGAAAACGTTCGACCAAGGCGGGACTCGGTCGCCGTTAGAGCGCAGTGTCTGCTCGAGGTTGGCATGGTCGGCCACATAGATCTTCTGTGCGTTGGGCTACAAGGGCCTGCACTGGTCGAGGCGGACAAAGACAAGTGCAGTGCAGTACCGAAAGCAGGGTCGCATCCTCCGCGGTAAGTTTGATCCAATGCATCCAGGTGAGACTATGGTGCTAGGCCGGATTGACGACGGTGGCGGAGAAACCGCATGGAAAATTGCAATTGGAAGATTGAATGGGCAGCACAATGGTGCATCAAAGACAGCCGACGATGAAACGAGCAACATGGAAAAGCGAGGAGCGTAACTCGGTGTAGCGGTTGCACGATGAATCAACTCACTGTGCTCCAATACTGCAGTGGTCGACATCGCTGGCTATGTCGGACCCTAGCGCCTTCCTCACGTGGTCCAACACATACTCCTCGCTTTGGCCAGGCAGGGTCCGGCAGTCCACAGCCACCTTTTCACATTCACCGAATCGTTGAATCGCATCGCACCCTTTAAACCAACACCCAGAATAGTGCCGTTGAAGAATACTGCTACGAGAAGAGTCCAATACGAGAACGTTACCTTAACGATGAAGGCAGGACAAATCAATGCAGTGCTCGGGAAAACTTAAAACCAGGCTCGAGTGGTCACATACAGCCATGCGTGAGGTGAGCACGAGGTGTTCAAGTTCACCAGAAGACAGTATTTAGGGTTAAACCGCCGACTGATCGGTTCTACGATTGTTACGACCATCGTTTTCGGAATTTCAAGAAACAGGGACAAGCTCTGATAGTCTGTAGCTTCAACACTGAGGAGGTGCATTTGGCTGAAATGCCGTTCCGCCAATGGGATTCGAACAGTACAACAGCAACAACATCATCGACAGAAGGTCGTTACGATCAATGCCAAAACACAAAATCAATGTCACAGATAACGCAGACAAATATAAGCCACACACCTACTGCGACAATCGAAACGACGCCTTTTGCACCTCACCGTGCAGATACCAGGCACGACGTTGTCCTTCACCGCTCCAACAAGAGCGTTGGGGGACATCGTGAGCCGCGTCAACGCGTGCCCCACTGGTGCAATGGGACTGCCCATCTTGAGCAGAACCATGAGGACTAGCGGCAGCAGCGGTGGAAAGGTCAGCAGCCACTCTAGAGGTCCCGGAAGCTGCAGTGCTTTCACGAACCCTTTCCATTCTGGGCGATGCATTTCGTTAGCATGGGTTGTTGGGTGGGGGGGGGGAACGGTACCCACGGCAAAACAATGTCAGATCGTGGGGTGAGCATGGGGACAGTGTCCGATTTGCGTACGTCCGCTTATATGGAGACTCGCACCACTCCATGCAACTAACGGATAGCACGCCCAAAGAATCCCAGCCCTACTGGCCTTGGCTCAGAAACAGCAAATCGGGGGTGTATTGCCCAACCACACTGATTCTGCTTTCCCAGTACGGTTGTCCGATACGCGCAACGACGACAAGACAGCAACACACGGGAACATGATCTGGCGTGTACGAACTCCAGATCTGTGGAAGCTCACCTGGTGTGATGACCGTGGGCGCGCTGTAGGCATGTACCCGCCTCACCACCTCCGCGGCCCTAACAAGAGCGTTGTCTGCGGCCCTTGGAACAGAGCCATGGCCTGGTCTCCCCCTTAGCGTTACCTCCACCTTGGTCGTGCCTTTCAGTATCGGCGATGAAATTTGTAGATTTGCAACGTGGTTACTACGATCTAGCAAACAGGAGTACCATCAGCAGCACCATTATTTAGTAGAATGTAGCATTGTCAACCACAATCGACCTCCGGTACGTGTACAATGATCGTCGCGCAAGATGCGGTGCTTTGGCATACAAATGGGGTTCCCGTCACAATCTCGTGCACTCTTGAGGCAAACGAGGGAAGCATCCAACGGAATTCAAAACCGTGACGGAGGCGAGCCGTAGGCGTACCCCTTGGCACAAGAAAATAACGCACACTTCCAAGTCAAAACAACCTTAGAACACAATGCCGCAACAACATGAAGGTGCTCCCACCCTTCTCTGCGGTGCTCTGGAAAAACGACAGCGTGGGCCGCAGCTTAAAGTCCGGGATAGACGCTCCACCAAGCTCCGTGACGCAGTAGTCGGCGGTGAATAGCTTCTTCAGTCCCGGATCGCTCAAGATGAACCTTCACGCGTTTGGTCGGATCGTTGTTCATTGGTGCAAGCATGGAAAAAATGCACATGGAATCCGAAAAGGCACGCGACACGATCGAGTACGCGGAGCGTAGGTGCTGTTCCCAGCGGCCACTGATTCTGCGATCCTAGCCCCTTGCTAGCTGCATATATGATCGTCAACGTTGTCTTTGTGGAAGTTGTCGACAGTTGCTGATGCTGGCTGTTGTCATCATGAACCAGCTCAGCCAAATCACAAGGTTAATCTTTACCGGGGTGTTGATTGGATTACCTAAAAGGGTCCCTCTCTCTCACCTACTCTGTATCTTGCCGAATTGTTTCGAACAGAAAAACAACATAGGGACCACTGGTCCCAATCCCCACTCCCGCACCCCCCCAGACTCTCACTTGGCTCCGTCTTCCCCCCCGGCCTCCTCGTCGCTCACGGCACAGAACAGAAGGGTCCCGTTTAGCGCCACTCCTGCATCATTCCAAACCACAAAAAAAGGCAATCAAATACTTGAACGTATTGCCAGCTTTCAATTGTCCAGGGTTTGACACAGTGTAGTGGCCTGCTGGGGAGAGGAAAGACTACCTTCCGAACCAAAGGGAACAACAACATCAACATCAACATCAACATGAAGAACAACAAAACGCAAAATATTTGGGAACCTCCTCAGTCAAAATGCCAAAGTGCATCCACAATTTCGAGTTGCTGAATTAGCTGATTGAGCAGCTTTCCGCACGCTGAAGAAAAAGACAGCAGACGCCCGGCGTTGTGGGGCTACGGCGAGCTTACTACCTGTGTTTTAGCCAATTACAAACAAGCTTTTTTGTTTTTGTCCTCGAAAAAGTTGTGACGCGGATCCTCCGTGAGCATCGTTTTCCACGGGAACGTTTACTTCTCAACATATGTCTCTCTTCAATTTTATGTATACCCTGCTTCCCCCAGGGACTCGAGTGTATACACTATCGGTGGCAAGAGCCCTAGGTACAACAGTAATAAGTAGGGGTGTGTGGAAAACAAGCGTGTACAACACCCTCGACGCCAGTCAGGCTTACCGCTCTCCTTGATGCTTACGAAAGCCACTGCCATGGCTGCTACCGTGTTGAGCATATCCACCTGTGGAGGATACCAAGTTACAGTGAGAGGAACAAATCGGGGGAGATGCTTGGGGCTCACATTTGTCCTGCAATCGCTCCACATAGTACCGCAGGTACAGCAGTTACCCTCCAGACGATCTTTGACAGAAAACCCTTTGGGGGGTCGGCTTCACGACATGTCCGCGGCATAGACATCACCTGGCCATTTGCGGCTCTCCCTACCTTTATTCCCCGTCAGAACACACGGTATTGCACAGTTTCTTGAGGACCCAGGATGCTGCACAACACGCCATGTTATGCACGAAAAGACAAAAAAAAAATGAGTGGGACCAAAGTGACCACGACATCAGATGAAGTGAGGTACTAGGCACCCACCGCGCCTCTCCCGAACACCTCGCCATCCGTCACCGTCCCCGACCAGGGATCTTCGTCCCAGCCGCTGTACACCTGCTGAACCTGTGAGGCGTCATCCGGGGTGGCGGGGACGACGTCCACGTGTGCCGGGCCAAGCATCACTCTCGGGGAGCCGGACCCGATGCTGGCTGCTCGAGAGCGTATCCCGCGCCCAAAACAACACAAAACAAAACAAAACAAGGGGGCGCGGCAAAATGATGGTGAATGGCACGCGTGCATTGTTTCAAGAAGCGGACTGACTCGCGCGGGAGCTCGCACAGTAGCTCTGATGCAACCGACAGGTACCATACGCTACATGTATCCCTAATAGTACCAACCAAAAGATACGCACTTTAGGTCTTTCATTTTTGTCTATAGTAGTGCAAGATACATCCCAATATAAAGAACATGCCCACAAAGCCAACCCGCGATTGGAGACAACTCCAAAATAACTCCACAGCCGCGCCGTGGTTGTCGTCATTTTCTCGTCACTCCTGCTTCAAGTAGTTGGTGGCTACGACCCGAAAAACACGCCAGAAGGAAATGCGAAAATGCCACCCAAACAACAAGGTTAACGTACAGACAATGTTGTGGCGTTCTGGCCGTTCTGGCCTCGCATGACACTCTGTCTGCAGCCCGTGTCCCTCGAGATAGTCCTGAAGAACCTTGATGCTTCTGCTTTCCTTGCAAAGCCCGTCGCCAAAATTCTCGCATCGGTTTCTGATCATCGCCTGCAGGTGGGGAAAGCCCGTTATTCGTCACCATCAAGTTGGTTACAAGACAGGGTGCGAAGCACAAGACACACAGGAGAACCTACAGAGTGCTCAAAGGCGTACAGATACGATTTCCCCTGACGGCAACCCCCCCGAACAATCTCTTAGAGTTTGTGGGTTTGTTGCAACGGTCTACAGTCTGCATCACTATGTTGACGAGGGGTGCTTCGCCCGCCCACCTAACGGGGGGCCGGTCTTCGCATAATACCCGCAGGTTGAAAAAATGCAGGTCGAGGTGCAAGGCGTCGGTAGGTACTGCTGTAGATAGGTGTGTTCGGTGTAAATGGACGGCAAGTGTTCTGAGCCTTAGACACGATTGACTTCGCACAACATACACAACATACCCTCGCGTAGAGGTCGTGACAGACATGCACACATGGATCTACGGGAACCCAAACCCCTTGTGTGCGTGTGTTACGCTGCAGTCGACGTTTACACTTGTTATTGTTACAGGCCATGGCCTCTAGAAGCCGGGGAGCACGCACGTAGTATTCCCTGCCGCTGTTTGGGTTTCTGGTGAGTTCTTGCCACAGACCGCTCCAACAGCAATGGCGAAGCCACCCCGTAGCTGTGCGAATGGCGCCTCCCGTGTGACCGTCGTCAGACACGGGAAGGAGCAGGGAGGGTAAGAACAAAAAGTTTTCGAGGAGGCAATCTGCTGCTGTACAGCAGTAGGCATCTGCCCAAACAGGCGGTGCCCCGCCGTGGACACAGCTTTTTCGGCCTGGGTCACCACTTTGGTCAATAGGCGATGTCTCTTCACTGACTGAAGCAATAGCATTGATAAAGCTACCCGACCGTAGCTGTGTGTATGGTGCCTTTCGTGTGACCGTCGTTAGAGACGGCGAGGCACTAGATGTCTCAGACTAGAGTTGGCGAGGGTGGGCATCAGCTCGAAAAAAAACGTCCCGCTCGCATTCTTTGACACCTGTCGTCGGTTGGTGGCTGCAAGCGTCGGTCTGGCGAGGAAACTACATAGGCAGGGGGTAATAGCTGTACAGAAACTACACTTGGTTGCAGAAATCTCCGGATGCAGCGGTTCTCGGCTCTCTCTCTCTGAAGAAGGCTCAGTGGCATCTCTCCCCCGAGATCATTATGATGTCATGCGTTCGAAGTGAGAGTACATGAAACCCGCGCGGACAGCTTGTTGGGCTTCAACCGCTTTGGTCTGTCGATAACATTCTCCAGAGAAACAAGCAACAACAATGACAAGCCACCTAGCTGTGTGTATGGTGCCTTTCATGTGGTGGTATTTAGATGCAGCAAGGTGCTGCGAGGCTAACTACTTGAGTTCGTAACACCGAGAGCACGCTCTTGTCAGTGCGTAAGCCTGACACATCGACGATCATGTCTTTGCACGTGACGTCAGACAACCCAAACCTTCGAATCTACGCAAAATGGACCCGCTCCATGCCGGGTGATGCAGCGCGGGTAGCCTTTGCATCTCAACGTCATTGTGCCGGTTATGCGTACAACAACCTGCAGAATTTCCTGGAAATTGAATCATGTACGGGGTATTATTTTCTCGCCGTGACCTTTCGCATGTGTGTGAGGGTGTGCTTTTAGGCTAGTGGCTGCAGGTCATACTGCTGTGATCCTCTGCGTTTGACCACTCGCTGTTGTGTTGCCCATGGTCTGTGGGACTTGTGTGCGTTGTGCTGGGATGTGATATCTGATGCAACCTACGGTAATGATCAACTACCAATATCCATATTTTTCGAGGTTCGGGACGATTCTCTCTCGCGGCAGCCAATGTTTTCTCATGGTTCCTTCTCAGGGGCACGCACGAGGCCCGTCGGCACGCTACTGCCCATGCCCGGGGACCGCCAGACATCCATGCCACGTGCAATCGACGCTTAAGTCGCCGCGACTGGCTCTATTTCGCGGGGAGGCATTCGACCAAACAAGCCTTGACGAGAAAACGAAACACTATTCTTTTCATGAACAGGAAGACTTCTAATTCCTGCGCAACGCATACACATACAGAACGCGGCACCACTTAAGAAGTTCTTCATAGTTTCGGCCGGGGCTGGGGTTGTTACTGGTCATGCTACGAATCTACGAATGGTCGCGATATAGGTTTTACGTACAAAAGTAGTGCAGGGCGTCAACAGAGCTCAAACGGTTTTCAAGTTCTTAAATTTTGCTTTGTTTTTGGCTCAATTTTCCCAACTCCTGAGTTCTTAAGTGGTGGCGCGTTCTGTATACCGTGAGTTACCAATACATACGAGCGAGTCATCCAATAACGCGGCGGTTACAGCCGTAAGATCTGCGGCGAAGACATACATATCACGCACACGCGGAAAGGCCACCGCGAGAACAAAAAAATACCCCGCACATGACGCGAAAAACAAATCTGCAGGTTGTGCGGAAAACCTGTACTGGCCAACGTTGACATGCGACGATGCAACCGTGATGGCATTGGGCGCGTCCTCTTGCATCGCCCCCGGGACGTAAGCTTGGCTAGCCAACTAACTAGAAGTCCCACCGGGAACCTTGGACTGAAAAACAGTGGTGAGGACTCAAGGCTTGTTGAGCATGAACAACGCTGTTGACGGGTGGGTCGTGGTACAGCAGTACTACATCAGCCCGCGACCGAGGCCAGCGGAGGGTCCAAGGTGAGAGTGGGCCGAGCGCAGTTTCCACGAGATTCCGCGTGCCCATGCCAACAGGTGGCACCCATGTAGAAGAGTTGCATATCCGCGGGGGATATTTGTCCCGACAACGTTCGACCATACGCATACACCATGGTTGATTGCAGCTGGCAGGCCTCTGTTAGTTGTTGTGTTTTACCTGCAGCAAGCTCAGGGTGTCTTCCCTGGCCTTCCTAGGATCCGGCAGGCAAAAGCCAACAGCCTCGTCGCTCGTGATGTCCCCATACTCAATTTCCATTTCTCTTTGCCCCCGTCGCACCCTTCCTTGTTTCCTTGCTGCTCTGCCCCTGCGCCCTACCCCCTGCCCCTGCTGCGTGAAATGCGGAGCAATCACGACAACCAAGCGTGCAGGTCCGAGGCCCGAAACGAAACGCGGCGCGACCAAGAATTTAACTGTTTCATGACCCACCTTGCCACGGACAGTAGTATTCAGACGAGCGCCGAGAGACAGCCCCCTCTCCTCCTACACCACAAGAACGGAGTAGCTTGTGCCATACCTGATATCCTGGGAGGCGATGGCCGAGGAAGACGAAGTGATCAATATCTCACAACAGGAGGACAAGGGTCTGAGAAGAGTGTACCATCGTCTGTGCGACTTCAGCCAAAAGGAAAAGTAAGCAAGGGGATGCAGGACAGTGCCGTTCCTACCCAACTACAACCCATTGCTGAAGCTTGACTGGATGCGCGTGTGAACCAACAATATCGCCGATATGGTCAGTATACCCTGTTTTTTTCTGAGAAAGCTTTATTGGCGTTCACATTGTCTTGTATGCATACGCATATTGTGTATCCTGTTGTTGTAGTCTACATAGATAGTCGAGCAGAACGTGTTGTATATACTGCTGTTGTAGTGTTTAGTCGAGCAGCACCTGAAGTTCGATCGCGGCCCTGTCCTTCGGAACCCCCCACGCCAGCGTACAATGTACTAAAACAACAATGTTGTAGCCTTGGACCATGCTAACCACTCGGCGCAGCAGTGACTGCAGCCTCGTGTCGCCAAGCCCGTGGCAAACCATTCAAAACTGTATGTAGTAAAGCTCCAAAGCATCAGTCCTCTCGGGCAACCGGGGCCGCCCGATTCTTGTATTCCAGGCGGAGAAACAACACGAGCGTTCTATTGCTGCACGTTTATGTCGCTCACGGCGCTTTGTAATTGATCACTGTATTGTTGAATTATCTGCTGCAGCACATGTGTCTTGCTCTTGTTGGTACAACGTAGCGGTATTTCCCGTCCCGTATGTTGGATACGAACACTAGCTGTATCGGTTGTGTGAAACAACGCCCCGTCCCGATGTAGCACGCCGCACAATGCAACTCGATCCCCCTTTCAGTTTGTAGGTGCCATACCGTACTTGACATGTAGTCTAGCGGATGATCGCCCCGATTCTTGGCGCACCTGGCGCACGCCTGCAGCATCACCTGAACGTGTGAAGATCAAATCTTGAGAAGAGTACTCGTTGTACCTCTTGCTCGGACGAAAAGAAGAGAGGCGCTGACTTTCTTCAGTTCTAGGCAACGCCCAGCCTCGGCCCCGTTTCAGTTTTCAACATGTCGGCCTCATTTTTTTTAGCGAAGTTCGCTGTGGGAAAGGGTTGTTAGTGTCTCTGTTTGCCGTTTCGGTCTACAAGACAAGAGGTCTCAGCTGGAACTGTTAACTGTGGATCGCTTACAATACACGTTATGCTAGCCGTCAATTTCTCCTCATGTCCCCACAGGCTTAGGAAGGAGATCCACGCATTGCAGGCAAAGGTGGAGGCGCTTTCGGCCGCACCACAGTCGAAGCAGGCGAAACTTGCAGCCAACGATGCGAACGTAAAGGCAGAGGTACGCGAGAACTGACATGGCAACATGACGCGACAACCCTGTATGTTCGTGTTTGCCTGGTGGAAGTCGGCGAGTAGCGATCCATAACTACATGCTCCTCCGTAACGACAATGACTCAGATATAGAGCTCGACAAATTCAAGAGTTCGCGCAGAACACCTACTGCCCCCCGTTGACGACCCCTGGGCCACAGATATTGATGCATGATGCCAGCTTGCCTATGCTATCGGCCATTTCAGTATCTTTACCCATCCCCACGCTTCATGTACATTGCGCTACACACAGCACCTGTAACATCCGATACTCTACCGTTCTAAGGCAAGGCCGGCTTACCCCCGTTCACGTGGAAAACATTGAACCGGCCCTGAATGAACTGGACAATTAAATCACCTACAGTGGACTTGATTGCGCTCTCAAGGCAAACATGAATGGATGTTTGGGGATATTATATGGTATTAGTAAGGGTGCTCACCAACGGTTCCACAGCCGAATTAGGCCAGTCAAAGACGCAAGCGTGGTCACGATTGCGGTTATGCAGTTTCCGATTACGGCGAAGCGTGGGCGAAATACACAGTCCAGTGAACGAGTTTCGCACGGCGAAAGGCTCAGGAAACCTATATTAGGAAACGATGTTTCGGACTGCGTCTCGTTGATGCATCATTTCCAATGACCGTTGGTTACGTTTGGTTCGGGGAAAATCCGTAATAGAAAATACGCATACGTACACGCTCCCTGAACACAAGCTGTCAGAATGTTTTATGCCTCCTGACTGCCTACGCAAAGAAAGTAAGTGCATTTCGAAAAAAGACCAGACAGGGGGCACGCGGACCCTAATCCTAACTTAGCCGATTGTATGCTCTATCCAGCATGTTTGTTTGGACTTAGAAAACCTGCGTAGACTACTGAAAACTCCACTGTGGTGCGTGGTGTTTCAGTCGTGCCACCGGTGGGGTTGCCGCGTTTGACGTTATTTCTTTCTGTTTCCAACAGGAAAACAGGCTCAACGAGGAAATTCGCGCACTGGAGCAGGAAATTGTCCGCCTAGAGAACAATCCAGATAAAAAGATCAAAGCCGTGGTGAGCATTGGGTCATACGACAAACACCACCAGTAGACCTCTATGGGCCGCAGTGGTAAGCGACCTTGGGGCGGTAGGGTCGATCATGGTGATGGAAGTCGTTTTACCTATTTCGGCCATGCCAGCATGCCTGAAAGACGCTTGGAACACCTGCCATTATGCTGCAAGGAGTTGCAAATTCACCCGAAGCATACAACAAGGTAAATGCTAGTCGTCGTTTCCTAACAGCAAATCGTCGTTTCCTAACAGGTGTGTTTCACACCCCATAGCCATTCTTCGATTGAAAATCGCATTGGCAGGACATCTGGGAGCACATGAAGTTTTTGGGCAAGAAGTGCACTAGGAAGGAAGTGACGGACATTGTTTGGGAAGTGGACGAGAACTTGGATGGCTTGGTAGACTGGTGAGGGGCGCAGGACGGCACTTCAAATTTAAATAGGACAACGCATGCTGCCTCAAGTCACGATTTCATGTAGCCGACTGCACTTTTTTAAACTAAGGACTGAAATATGTGGCAGGACTTCCATGCAGGGCTGGCGAACGCTTGAATGACTCAATGGCTGGTGAGCGTGCAGTGAACGTTCCACAATGGTTTCTAACGACACCGCGTTCACTCGCACACCCTAGAGCAGCCACGAGAGTTTCCTTGCTATGTCGGCAACTTCGGTCTGATACCTCGCGAAGGGTGTGCGTTGTACGACGCTGCCCGCCCTCAATTTCAACGTCACATGTTTCTGGAAGCGGAGAATCGTAAGAGGAAAAAATTCTTTTTCAGATGGTGCATCCATGCGGTACACAGTATGTGTTGCATTCTAAATCTACAATAGAGCGATGCATGCTTGAATTGTTTTACTTGGTTGCACGCGCTAAAAACAAAAACGTTCGCCCTTTCCCACGGTCTCTTGCTGCAACGCGTGAAAGGGACGAGTTTAAGCTCATGTTCTTCCGAAACATTAACGACCACACGGGTCTTGAACCGGCAAAGCTGTACAACATGGTGCAGTTCATGCTGTACGACGTGGACAACAACGTCAATGTGTCCGTGGACGAGACCATGAATATGCTCTACGCCAGGCAAGCACAAAATACAGGGAAAATCTTCACGCCGACTGCATGCTGAACAATCGCAGGCTATAGGAACTGCAGGAAATAGCTGAGGCTTTCTGTATTGGACCACATACCGCTATGGAATGCAGGATGAACGAGATTCTCCGCACCACGGCAGTCCAGCGGGGGGTTGATACGCGTTGATGAGGCAAGGGGTTACATAGCGACGCATTGTTGATCGATGAGACGGATTTTGAACCCGTTGCTGGGGAAACTGGGTGTGCAGTGAGGGAGGTGTGAGATGCGCCTACATGTTGCTGCATACATCAGCCCCGGCTTGTACCACGTTTGCGGTTGGGTCACACCTTGAGCTCTCAAGCATGGAAGCACACGGCTTAACATGTACCCTCATTGTCACATCCCGCAGCACACCACGAATAAAGTCATACTCGGTCAGAACAACTCCGCAAGCGTGATGCGCTCTACATAATGTTCTGAATGACCGACTGCCGCGTCGGTTCGAGTTGCAATAGCTCGTGCATGCGTTTCTGCGTTTGTTTCTCACCAAGACGTTTCTTGCCCCACACACTGGTGGTCCCTTGACACCGTGCTTGTCCGTACGGGTGAAACTGTGCGTTTGGCGAATGGAAAGCAACTGGATAATGTCATTAGGATAGCGACCTACCTCTACATGGCGTACGAATAGGGCTATGACCGCCGGCCGTTTTCCGTCAACGTCGTCACTATCGCTGACGACCCGATAGGTATGGGCGAACCAAGATGGAAGCGAAGCTGAAGGAACTATTCGGGGAAGGTATGCGAGAGACGGGGACGCAGGTGAGGTCTGTGCATGGTCCTCTTTCTTTTCTTCACGCAGTTAGAACGTTTCAAGTGATTATGCCGAAACTCACAACCAGATGAAGCAACGTCCTGCAGTTTTAGCCCAGAAGCGTTTTAGCTCTGCTCGAATGCATTTGTTTCCGCTTACGTGTTTCATTGAGGTCTCACGCCCTACTCATTGCGAGCTCCAGAGAAGGCGGGAAGGTCCGAGCGTGACTGAAACTACGTAGAAGTTTGCAATGGCGTGGTTTAGGTTCGTGTTTTACGATAGAATGTTGCACAAGCGTAGGTGCACGGAGGGAGGGACATACTTCAGAACAGAGTAGAAGCAGGTGCTAAACTAGACATGGGGACGGCAGTCTGTCGGAGACTACACGGCAAGTCACACGCATAACGGGCCGTCTGCATGTATTCCAACGCACACATATCCAGCTCAGCCGGGGTCCGTGTATGCTTGTGTAAGGCGTCCCATTCATCCTGACCGTCAGATCTACACTGTTGCGTTTTCTGTACGAGTTCCGGGTGCAGTTTCGGGGTTGTTTCAACTACAGTACGTTCTTGGTATGTAGGATATGCCAGAGACAACATGGAGCCTAGGCAAACGTTTTAACACTGGTACCACCGAATAGATACGGCCCTGCCCGAGATATTCCTTCAAAGTTTCCCAAAGGAAACAATTTTCAAGACACGAGATTAATCGGTATCGCAACAAGGATTTACGGCTTGAATTGCTTGGCGCCTCGGAGAATTGTCCGATCTAGAGTTTTCTTCCAGAGCTCGTTGCCTTAGCGGTTATTTGGACGTTCAGATAAAGGTTCGTGCCCATGGGGAAAAAAGGTCTGTTACCTGACACCGGCACGAGATAGAGAATATCACCCGATCGATCCCGAGCTCAGCGGCAGAAGCGTTTTGGCTTGCGCACCCCGATAGCAAATCCACCAAGCAAATCCGGGGCGATAGGATGTTCGGCCATGTAGAAAACTAACACATTTTTCATCCCAATGCGTTGACAATATAGGGCGGTGAAATAGGTTTCTTGGAGTACTTGGAAGCCGTGGAGAGGACGCAGCTCAATACCTTCGTACAGTCTTCCGTTGGGCGCGCGCAGCTAGCGAAGACAGGTACGAAGGGAAACCAAGCGAAAGTGACTCGAAACTTGATTCCAGTGTGTTTGAAAGTTATCCACTCAATATTATTCCCGCAGGTTTTGTTGCCTACGGTAATGTTTGTGCAGTTTCAAGCCTTTCGTCCAATATGTTGAGGGCTTTCGCTCAACGGGTGCCGCCAACCAGCGCAGATACTGCTGCCTGTGCTGCGGCTTCTACTGTTTTCGTAAGTGGCGGCGAACCCATACCATGCCATGAACTGAATCAGTATTGATACTGAAGTAAACTTGTTCCCCAAAGAACAACCTCTTCGTGCTTCACAGTTGAACAGTGGCGCCCTGTGTGCTTCGCGAAGAAAGGGGCCTGGCTTGATTGCTGTATTTTCTTTTTTGTACTGGTTCCATTTCGACCCTATTATCCACGCAAGCAAGCTCAGTCTTCCTGGGCCCGGCAAAGACAGGTCCAGCCCAAAGCTAACTCCCTTTCAACAAATGCCTTGATATCAGGAAGAACACGCCAACAGACCTCTCAACCAGAGCAAATTTCTGCTGACCCCTTTCCTTTCCCTCAGGGCGAAAAATGAGGGCGTAAGTACAACCCCGATGGAACGGGCCCTGCGAAATAGCGAGGCGCCTGAATTTCCATTCAAGCTCCGGGGGGGAAGTAGTCGGAATATTGGCGAACGTGTGTGATGCTCGCATCGGGCGGAGAGTTTGAAACCGGACACAAGCTCGGGAGCTCGGCTTGCGTGGGACCGTTGCTCGGCAATGACGTGTCGGTGGAATACCCGTTAGTGTACCTGTTAGGAAAACGGTTGGACCATATCATGCTCCCCCCACACATTTAACAGAACGCCAGAATGAGCGCCAGTATACCGCTTTTGGAAGGACACTTTCGAACACCCCCTCCACAGCGCCTTAAAAAATTGTTTGGGCATTCGTGACGTTTACGAGATGAATGGACGTGAACTACATACATGCCAACCAGTCTCTCTCGCTAATAGCCTGCCACTGGCGTTGCGAGTCAGCTGTGGTAACAGCAACACGTGTGCCCAAGCTGGGAAACACCGAGGCGAGGTCCGATGTCCCCCCGGACTCGAGAAAACGAAAACAATGTCTTGCAGAGGGCCTGTCTTTTGACGACCACAAAAGTGCATTTTGGAACTGGGAATCTGGTCGCTCCCCAGCATCCCATTGTTGCCATTGGGAATATCCAGCACAGCTAGTAATGCTGGGCGTGTGAAACTCAGACCAAACTCTCTGACTTGCGCAGAAACAGGCATAGGTCGATGCGCGATATTGAGGCCCTGATCAATACATAACGGCACACAGCGGTAGAAACTGGCCCTCGTTGGACCCATGGAACGCTGCTACCGTCTACGCTCCACGGAGAAAGTAACGAGCAGGATCACCAAGGCCATGATAACCTGATGGCGAGGGAACGCGAAGTCAGAGCGCCCAGTTCAGCGACGAACTATGTATAGGGTCGTCTGCAAGCGAATGTGATGACGAGGTCGACAAAACTTGTGAGCGATAGTCGATATTGATTTCATGGCAAAATCATGGTGTCGACTTTCACAATGTGCGGATCAACCCTCGCCGAGATGAGGTCAGTCACTCCTTCTTCCATATATCATAGTATGTGCTTCGAGCTAATAAAACAGGATGCCCATATACAACGAACGATACTTCAGAGATACATAGTGCCGCCGCAACCTTCCTCTGAGGCAGAGTTCCTTTCGAATTTTCTAAATAGTCTGTGTGCGTTCAACTAATATTGGCAACACGGCGGTGGTGGTGTTCCTCGGTCTCCGTAAAGACCCCCTTCGAAACGAGAGAGCTGGCGTTTGGCTCATGAAGGTGGCACCGAGACTCGGATCGGCGGGCGTTCGACCACACACATCCACATTCCCTGTCGCTCTGTCGACCGGTGGAATCAGCAAGAGGACATACGCCCCTTGACTGATGTAGACTACAGTGTAACTCTTCGGCGCCGGTGGCACACCAGGACTGAAGAAGGTAGTACGTCGCGAACCCCTTTACCACATCATACGGAACAGTCGTCGGTCGGTAGGGCACCCCGGTATGAAGGGGTCCTCCATCATAACACACATCTCTCTGTCAGGTACGGCCTGGGTTGGGTCAACGGCAGCCGCGCGTTACTGTAAAGTTTCACAGAGCGAGAGTCTGTGCCGTCAGCCAGGCAGGACTCACGCATGTTGTTATTAGTTCATCATCGTTTCACTTGGGGGTGATGTTGTTGTTAGCAAGAGCTCGTCGGCGTGACGTTTGGATAGTTCATTCCGGGTGACCTCCGCATCCACCTGCCGGAGAGAATCGCGACTAATGGGGACGTGATGTGGGGTCATCGACGGCGCATGCCTTCGTTGAGGATGTTGTGCATGTTGACCTGGGTCTGCTTGGAGGGTCCAAGGTCCAGAAGTCTAAGACTACGTACATACATGTCCAGAAGTCTAGAGAGGATGTAATGCCCTCTCCGGTCACGATGTAGTAGTATCGCACCCCCCCCTTCCTCGCCAACCGTCCCGCACGCATATTCACGCCCGTCGGCTACGTCCCGAGCCATCAGATGACTGCCCACTAAATTAGTCTGCTGCTGTCGTCTATGCTGCGGACACCTACTGTCTTCTTGCATCGACTAAATAATACTTCGGAGTAGTGTTGCATACTTCAGTGGTCTGTAGATATACAACACACTGCGTGATACTCTGGAGGGAGACAGCTACATGTGTAGACTATACATTCATTGAAGAATTGAATGTATTCCCGCCAAATAGATATATATATATCAAGTCCCGATTCACCATTGTAGCACACCAACACTCAGTGTATCCCCACCCGCGTGCCAATGGTGCGTTGCCTACCCTAATTAACCGCTTACAAGAGGTGCAGACGTCAATGACACCTGACGGCTGCACAGGTATGCGCGTTGCTGCTGCATGTTGTGGCAAGATTCGCTGCCACCGCGTGTGTATCGCGGAGCCCCCTGTACCACTCTGTCTTACTCTTTGCGCGCCCCCGCGTATTCCGCCGCAATTATCCGCCTGCTGCCGCCGACTGCCGACTGCCTTTCCTTTACCAGGCCTTTACCAGACACAGCAAGAGAGTCACTAAGAAGGCTGCTGCTGCTCTGTTGTAAAGAGAAAGGATGACATCATCCATGATATTGAGCAAGGTGAAGCAGCGGCCCTTCCTTGTGGGTGGCGTTGCAGCAGCTTCGCTTTTGTACATGGTGAGGCAATCTTCCTTTGGAAACCCCGCTGCGGCTGTTGGGATAGACTTTGTGTCAGCGATACGACCGCGAGGTCATCAAGACAAAACCCAACGCGCTGTGACCCTTACACATAATATTCTCCTTCTCTTGCCGTCAAATTAAAATCTGTGGTGTTAGTCGCTCTGTCCTAGTTTATCTTTCCTCTCGTTAGAGGAACTTGGCCTACAGCAGTACCGTGCGGAGAGTAACAGACCACCAAAGGACAACTTTCACCCGCGACAACAAGGGCACTTTAACGCGCACAACCGGGCAGTGCAACAACGACACCGGCCGTATGTACCATCTCCCAAAGTGCTGCTGTGCAGTACTTCTAAACACGCACATTGAGAAAATGACTTTGGGAGATGGTATGCCATGTGTTAATAATCCCGTCGTCCATATGCCAGCCCTACCGTATATGACACAAGATAACACACCCCCTTGGCCGATTTTCAAAGCTCGATTTCTCAATAGCAGGAAGAGTCACAGCACCGAAAACGGCGGCGTTGGAACCGTCTCGTCGAGAGCTGTTCGAAAACGTATTGTTTCATTTATGCATCCTCTTCGTCGTGGAGTAATCGAGCTTTGAAAATCGGTCCAGGGGGTGTGTTATCTTGTGTCATATACGGTAAACGCACCAGCCCTCTTGCGGACAAATCGAAATACAAGCTGGGCCAGCCAAGAAGCTCACTTTCGTTGTTTCACGTCTCATGCTGTCGTTTCCACGAACTTAGGCTTGAAATGTGGTGGTTACTCTATGAGACAATAGGGAAAACAAAGATGCCAGAAATTTTCGAATCCGAGTTGATTTAGGTATTAAAAGATCATTTGGCGGCGTAGTGGGGGATACTTTCGGTACTGAAATCAGCATGAAAAAAGTGAGTAAGCTGAAATGTGGTGTGCGGTTACCTGGGAGCATTGCGAGAAAAACGAGAGTACTTGCAAGGCTCTCATCATCTTCCATCAAGAGTTACGGCCTCGCAAGAATCCGATACAAAACACAAGATAGTTAAGGACATGTGAGGTTATCGCAAAATACATCACGATTTTTACGAGTTGGAATCTGAAATTTTGACATGTGGTTGGTATTGTTAAAACCAATACAACTGCTAGCCGTACTTTTTTAATTTACCGATTCTGGTAAAAGTCAATCGACGGATACCCTGCGAATCGGGTCCTCCTTAACATCCTCCTATTCACAACTAAAGGATTCCCATTTTTCCTTTAATAGGGCTACCTCATGAAAAAACACCAAAAATATCAAGCACGGCTAGCAGTTGTATTTGTTGTACTATTACGAACCACATGTCAAAATTTCAGGTTCCAACTCGTAAAAATCGTGGTGTAATTGGCTTTCAACCATTTTGTTAGCTTCTTGGCTGGCGCAGCTTGTATAAGCGTGAGGGCAGGGCCTGTCTATCTGTCATTGCTGCTGCAAAGGCTTCCACAGCGGTAAGTACTTGTGCGAAGTAAAGTCGTAAGGGCAGGGCCTGCTATCTGTCGTTGCTACTGTCAAGGCTTCTACAATTGTGCAGCAGTAAGTACTTGTGCGAAGTAAAGACTTCGCTCAGTAGACTTCGCAGGGTGTTTCTCTCCTCCCTGTTCTTTTTCCTCATGAACTTAATTTCGCGCGGAGGCGGTCCACGTTGTATGACACTTCTACCCTTGCATCAACCACGTAACGTACTTGGCGCATGCCCATGTCAGGATACGGGGGCTGCCGTCTTCAGGCGTGCTTCCGCCCTCTGTTTTTTTGACTGGCGAATATTCAAGTTTCCCTCGACGCATCTCCTTCTGTGTACTTTGCCCACGCACCAAACTCTTTTGTATGACAGCAGCTTGGTGTTCCTGTCAGTAATCTGGCCTGGCACCCGCGTCGGTCAAACGGTCAAATGAAATACTTCTCCTGCTGCTGCTGTGAGTCGAATGAGTTGCAGCAGGACGGCTTCGGGCAGCCCCGCGAGAAGCAGCCGACCCCCACAACCCACAAAAGAAGTAACCCCCCCCGCCCGGCCAATTTGTGTGGGCTGCTGTGAGTTTTTCCAACGGGAATACCGACAAGCACATCGTCGAGCCTCGTTGTTGTGTAGCCAGAAAGCGATCGCCCGGTTCTTTGTTGCTGCTGTGATACTTTATTTCTCCTCCCGCCGGTTTGGCATATTTAGCGGAGTGTTGCCTTTTTTTCTCCTGGTTTGAATCGTGTGTGTGGGATCTCCACTTTCCCCTTTGATCGACAACTCCCGGGTTTGGGCGAGGTGCCTACTAACGATTTTCGGGACAGGCCTGTGTGGCATAGCCACCTCTTGTCGGAGCACCACCTAACCCGTGTGACGAAAGGTGCCCTATTTTTTTCCCTGTCAGAAGCCAACCGATCGTCAATCGGTGCACTGTTGCTTTGTTCTGGGCGAAAAGTTTTTTTTTTTCGGTTGCCCGTAAATTAGGTGTACTTCAAACGAGGGTACCCTGCATGGCTTTACAAGAGGCCGATATATAGATAAGGCCATTTGTTACGGTGTCTTTTTTATTCAATCTTTTTTTCCCTAAAAGAGACGACCCAAAATATGATCTACAAAAAAGATAACCCCCTTCTGGCGGTGCTGGTCCATCCTTTTTTCTATTCGGGGCCATCGACCGAAAAAAAGAGACCCTGCAACGGCCGTTTGCCACACATACATACACTTTCCACCGCTATGGTGTTTCGGTGATATCTCCGCATACAGCGAAGCAACAGCGATGACAAAGGCATCCACCATGAGCTGTGTGTATGGTCCGTCTTGGGTGGTGGCTGTCAGAGACCACAGGGCGATTGGAGGCGCGGAAAGTGGCGAGGGTCAACAGCACGCCGGAAAAATACCCACCGCGCCAGCAACCAGTTGTTTTTTTATCTTTGGCCTGTGTCGCAACTTTGGTTTATCGATGCTCCCTCGCCGCCCACTACAGCAACAGCGATGACAAAGGTATCCGCCATGAGCTGCGCGTATGGTCCGTCTTGCGTGGTGGTTTGACACAGATCAGGAGGCTATAGGGCGCCCAAAAGTTGGGTTCGCAAAATTTGACAGCACACCAACCAAGACCCCCCGCTGCTTCGTCCAGACTCTCTCGGCTCGTTTGCCGCTTGTTTGCGCCGCACACATCGGGTTGTCCACTTGGTCCAGCCGAATGAAAAAACAACGCTACCGCTGATGCTACTGACTCTGTACCAGTCACATGACACAGCTCGTGTGAACACCGTTAGAGTTTGCGGGGATCAACCGTTGAGAGATGAAGTTTGTAGGTAGCGTCATGTGGTTGTGACAAAAAAAATACCACAGAAAAAGACAGCCCCGACTTAACCAAAACTGCCCCAGAAAAAGACAGGATGGGCTGTCCAAAACGGGTTGTCTCTTTTTGTTGGCCTTTTCCCCCTGAAAAAGACCGTAAGAAGGGTTTCTGTGGCCAGTTGTCATTTTTTGAGAAGGAAAAAAGAAAAAGACAGCTCCAAAAATGAACCTTAAGAAATGACCTCAGAGTCGTTCTTTGCTTCTCCTGGATGATGGGAAAAAAAGTCGAGGCTTCACCGCTCCGTGGGCAAAACAAGATGCGGACTCAGAGTGGTCGGTTTGGTCTCGGCCCTGCCTCTTTCGGTGGTCACTTAGGCTCTACTTGACACTGCTGTCTCTCGTGCTGTTGTAGAAAATGAGCCACTCGATTTGCAATCTACTGTTGCTTCTACAGCAGTACCCGTCGACACCTCAGGCAATAATGTTTTCTACGACTGCCTTCGTACTGCAGATGTTGTATGGTGAACAAATTTTGCCGCATTTTCCATTTCCTCGAAGTCAATTCAATCAACACGTGTTGCTTAACGTGCCGTTTTCTTGATGTACCTGCGTTTCCTATTTCGAGTAGAACCGGCGGAGGCGCAATCGCTTGCCCGAAGGCGAAATCTGGCTCGACATGGACCTCTCCCGACCCTTGTCAAAGACACCGCCGGGCGTGGATTTGTCCTTCGTGTCTGGCGAGCCGCAGCCGCTGTATTTCAGGCAAGTATGCCGCGTTTCTCAGGGGTGTGAGTGAACACGGTCCGCGACAATACTTCTCTTTGAACAGCAGTAGCGTGCATGTGTTTGTTTCAGTGATTGCGGTGACAAGTATTCTTCCCCCGCTGTGGACGGCCTTGGCGTCACGCGGCGATAAGTGCAATGTTTCAGGCGTTTGGGGCGTCGGAAACTTGTGCTTGCTAGCGGAGCGGCGGGGCTTGAATCACATCCAGTAACGTCAAAACGTAATTTCTGTCGCCGCGAGCCCATCAATATTGTTCGCGTGTCGACCAAAGCCTCTTGCTTGCGTCCGAAGGGACGTTTGGTTCATCATTCTGTGCGGTTTCATCCCATTCGTTTCTTAGTGCACTTGGGGTTTACTGTTGTGTTGTGCGAGGTGGGATATCTGTAAGCGGCAACCGTTGGCCATCACGCGATGTACTTCGTTTGTTCTGGTATGTTCAGGGTATGGAGACGAGGTAAGCGATCTTCGTGATGCATTGTGTGGTTGATGGGCTAGTCATTCGTGATCTGTGCCGTATTGATCTGTTCTGCTTCGTGCAAGTGGAGATTATGCTGGGTGGACGTTTGCCGGCAATTGCAGACACGCGTGTAAGTGCGGCAATCAATACGATACCATGTGTCGATGGTCTCCCGGTGTTTGTGTTTTTCGCGCATGGTGGTAACGGCGGGTTGGGGGACGTCTAGGTGATGATGTTCATCCGTCTGTTTGTCATATCTCTTTACCCAAGAATGCCCCTCTCTGCTTTTTTCAACGTGCAGGGATGTGGTGGATGCTCTTGAGATGGCGGCCAAGGACAACAAGGTCAGGGGCGTCTTGGGCAGGTGTGTACAAGTTACAGGACAAGTGTCTTGTTTTATTTGTGGTTGATGGAATCTTGCGGCGGCAGAAGCTATCCACGTCTGAGAGGGGAGCGGTGCAATGTTTGCCGTAACAGGGAGGGCTCTGTTCCTGTTGGCATACACTTATGCACTTGTCGGCTTAGTACAAATTTACACCCCCGAACGATTTTTCTCTCTGTCATCACAGCCATCTTTCTGGTTCAAGTAAATCCACCGCAGCATGGAGACGAATGTAGACGTGTTGGATGAAAGGGTGGTCCCGACCTCGTGGACAGTGTTTCTTTATTCAAGGTCTGTGCGATGACTACCTTTGGGATGTGCAGTAGGATTTCACTGGCTCTTCTTGTATGACCACACTGCGGCCTGTTCTTTTTCACCTCTCTCTCTCTCTCTCTCTCTCTCTCTCTCTCTCTCTCTCTCTCTCTTTCTTGAAAACCATATCGTTTTCCCGCGATGCTGCTTTGCACTTGCAACAAACAGGTTCAGCTACCGCAGCTGGGGAGGAGGATACTTGGCTTGCGTTCAAGAGGTCCGCGATGCCGTCACTCGCTTTCGCGAGGCCGGCAGTGATGCTTCTGCTACCGCTGGTGAAGGAGCAGAGGCGGACGGGCGGCAGCGGAAGAGGTTTACTATCGCGGTAGCAGATACCTTCGGGGAAGGCGGTCCGGTGAGATGGCTGGGTAGAGTTGGTTTGTCGGTTCGCCGCGTTGTGTGAGTTTCGCAGTTGTCATGAGGATGATGCTGTGATCACGAGCTCGAGACACAATTTGCTCGATTGCCATGCATCTATTTATAGCTCCTTCGTTCGTCGGGTTGTTAGTGGAGTGTTTGAGTTGTCGGGTGGAAACAAGGGCTACTGTATTGCCCCTGGGCGAAACAATTCTACATTCCTAGGTCGGATTCAGTTGAATCGAGGCGGGGACTCCTGCTTTACTATGGCCGCCCAGGTTCTGACTCGACCGGAACTATCATGTTCGGGGTTTCCTTTCCCAAACAGGCCGTTGGCGAGTACTTCTTGGCCTCCGCATTCGAGAAGGTTCTGGTGCAAAAGACTGGCTACGTGGGTCTTACCGGGAGCGGTGGCCAAAAGCTGTTTTTCAGGGGATTCTTGGACAAGTACGGCATTAAGCCCGAGGTCTTCGCTCGCGAGGTGGGTACGAAAAGTTTACATTGCACGTGTGGCATATGTCGGCTTGCGATGCGACTTGTCCCCTAAAACCCAATAAATATTTGTTTAATACATATTAAACCCATAGATTAGATTTGTTTCTTCTTCGACCGCCCCAAGATAGCGAAAGGTGTCCAAGATTGTATCGTTGTACAATGGCCACTAGATAGGGAGAAGGTTGACTTTGAAGTCGATTTCGGATCAGTTTTTCAAGAGGTGGATATGCGGCATGAAACTATCGTGGGTGGGTGTTTACTCACATCTAACTCAATTCGCGCTGAATTCAGAAGGGAAATTGTGTCGGTTTTGAAGGGACATTCGATGGTTGACGCTCGACCAACTCTTGAAGCGTTCATGCACATTCCGCACAGGAGTACAAGAGCGCCGCGGAGAGTCTGGTCAGGAAGGCGTATAGCCCGCACGAGCGAGAAGCGATGACGTCCCTTCTCACGTCCATGCTCGACGACGTTGCGGACGGCGTCGCGGCGTCCCGGTGAGGCCTGGGGTTAGACTGCTGCAGCAGCTGCTGCTGCACCTTTACTGTTGGACGCTGCTCCTCTGACGAGCGGTACGTTATGCCTGGGTGTACATACGTGAGGCGTAACCGGTGGCCACAAAACGTGCAATTTGTTTTTCTTGACGATAATATTGCACCTCTGATCTAGGTTCATAGTCCATTTCATTCTGAAGGAAGTAGAATAATGGTGATGACCACCTCCGTTTGCTTCTGAGTGCTACCAGCCACCTGTGGATGTCGATATCAACATGGCGGTGACGAGTTCTCAGCAGCAGCAGTAGAAGATTCAGGGCAGATGCTGACGTCTGACGTTGTACCTCTGGATCATGGCATGGCACTGTATGACTTGGTCGAGGTCGCCGAGGTGGACAGATGGGGTTGCATGATATTGTTAACGATACTAGTGCTCTGCACAGCACGTGAATTGTTCTCGAAGTGCAAGGTTTGCGTTTCGTTCAGTTTTTTTCCCTGCTGTATGCATATCACCATCCTGAACCAGGGGTTTCAAGGACCGGAAGGATGTGTACGCCATCATGCACGACTGTCCCCTCCCGGCGACGCTTGCCCTGTCGGCTAACCTCATCGACGGTAAGTTCATTGCCCACGTGTTTTTATTCGGGGGTGAGGGAAACCGCCACGACTGCTGCATTCGCATATGGTCATCATGTTGAAATAGTACACATGATGCAATTTTTTGCGGGTTGTTGTGACAATGTAACAAAATGGGTAAGTGTCCGCGCTTCTAATGGAACGCCAGTACTCTCTTTCAGTACTCTCTTTCGGAAAGTCAGAAGTACTGTTTTTATGGATCGTGCCGCAAGCGTTTCATTTTTGTCTCGTTCCCATTGCTCGATTACACAGTTCTGTGGCCTGATGAGGGAGAATCCATGCGTACTATGTACTCGAATCGCGCGGCACCGATCTCCGCAATACCACACCTGTCGTTGCTGCCTAATCAAGGCGAAACCCTCCTTCAAAGCACCAGTCAAGCTATAGCTATTGAATCAGATGCGGCTGACCGAACCTCCCCTTGGTATAACCTACCCTTGAGCGAACATTGCAGAAAATGGAGAATGACTCCGCAATAATATCAGAGCTCTTCCAAGTTCTATTATACTGCACGTATAAGAACTCCCCACTTCCGAACTACCTTGGTCTCCGAACGTTCAAACGAAAGATCCTAACTACTGGGTGGGTAAGAGTGGATCTGGAGCTATGCATGCCTAGGTGATGCCCCGAGACAAAGATTCGCCTGCATTACATTGTCAACGTATTCTCAACCCTTGACCCCGGCGGCACACGTTCACGGGCTCTTTCTTTACGAGGAAGCAAACCTTTCACGTTCATTTCTCTCTCCCTCCCTCTCTCTCTGAAGAACCCTAGACAATCGAACGGAGGTTTGCAAACCAACACTCCTCGATCCCAGCACCAATACACGAATATTGCTTGATCTGTTGCGATTCTACAGTTGCACGCTAAACGCCAGATAGCGTAAATCGACGAGGATATACTCCTATTGAGCCCGAGCCTCCTTCTTCACACGATTTCCACCCACCATGCTTGCGTGTTTCGTGTGAGGTACATCAGCATGAACTCACCATCTTGACCGATGTTTGCTACAAAGCGGTCACTTGGTAGCTAATTTCCCTATGTGTTCTGTTGTTTGTTCATGATGAATGCACGATTAGTGCTTTGGTGGCTATGGGAATGGACTGTGATTTTGATCGATACGGGTTCTGATTTTATTCATCATTGCTCGATGCGGGGAGGGTACAGCCGTGTCAACCTCAATTCGTTTCGTCAAGTTTGCTTCGAGCGCGGAGTTCCCCCACCTACAGCGTGCCGGGTGTAGCATCTCAACAATGGCCGCCGTGGCGTGGTGTGGGACGTCATCATTGTCGACAGGAATCATGTATGAAGATGATGTGGAGAGCATGGTGAAGGCGGGGTTCAAGAAGCAGACGGCAGACGCGGAGAACGATGCCACCGCTGGAGAGAAAATCGAGGTGTGAATCTTGTAGCTGTGATGAAAATGTTGTGCTTGTTGCGTCTTCAGACAATGGGTGATGCCCAACCTTTGCTTAGCACTCCCCTTCGGGAGACTCCGGCAATCCAACCGATGAAGGGGGGTGATTTGAACCAATTACTGGTCTTGCTCCTCCGGCTCTTCTTGGCGCGTTTTGTGTGGAAGTTGCTCAAGACTTCGGTCGATGAATCTGAGGACAACGTCCTGTCCACCTTCGCCGATTCAGAGGAAAGCAAGTACACGCGGGTCTCCATGCGCGACTACATCGAAAAGATGCGGTGAGCCTGTGAATGATAGTTTTGCACACTGATTCCCGTGAAATGGTTGGTGTTGAACAGACGAAGAATGCGACACTGCCGCTGTCGGGCCTGAGGGGTACTGTAGCGAAGGGTAACAGTTTGCCATGGAACAATATTCCGAAATTCCACGGATAACCCGGTGACACAGACCCCGAGCCAGCGCACGGTTTCGTTTGATTATTTCCTTCTACGATTATTGAGAGCCGAACATGCTCCCACTCACACGTCGAACCATGTAGTCAAGATGAGTGACAACACGTAAGCAGGATGCCCAATCGTTTGCCAATTGGTTGTGTCATCTGCTGGTTTCGTCCAAAGATTGAGCTATCAACCAGCTATGCTTCATCGGGCGCGCCCCACAAGGTGCAGACCTCTTCGCAGGAGTCGAAGAATCTCCCGAGTTTATTTCCGGTTCTAGCTATAGCGTGAAAATGCCACGGTGAATTCGGGGCCCGCCCATGCTTCCATGGGAACCAGAATCCCGAGATAGTTTTATGTGGGCTCTATCGAAACGAGTGTTTGTATCCCAAGCACGTTCGTTTACCGCAGCTGAAACTGTGCCCCCTTTCAAATCTGCGTTCGCTCACTTGCGAAGTGTCTAGACCCGATTACGTATAAACAGTCGTTGATTACCCTCGCGAAAGAGGCTTGTGGGGTGAGAGTTTCGCTAAAATCGCATGTTGTCGTTTGACAGAAGGACACCTACCGCGTTTGCTTTGGGAGTGAAGCTATCGGCAAGTCATTACGCAGAGGAACGCACGGTCTATGCTTGTCACACACCCTGCTTGGGCAGCGAACGACTCTTTTCCAAGATGGTGGGCAGCAAAAGTGCCTCTGGTCTAGTGATCGTGGAGTCCCGATTCTGACATGGTACGATCGAGTGTTCGGTCGACGCCGAAGTCGCCTTGGTGTGATTTTGTTACATGTTGAATGAAGGAAACCTAAAATACACAGGCGGTTTGTCAAATTTTAGAGGAGGTTTGCTCCTTGTGGAGTGTGCATGTGCATTTTTTTCTTGTCAGGTTCGGGTTCCGCTGAGAAGCGCCTCAGCATAGAGCGTGTCGGCACTATTCACGACCTCGATTTCGCAGGGCGGTTGAAAATTTCAACATGCAGGCTCAAGGCATAGGCGAACAGCCGTGGATTGCCATGAACACCAGTTCAATCGGGCAACCTCGTTTCGGCTCAATGGTTGGGGTGCCAGATTTCTCGTTGGTGGTTCCTCGCACCTTCGCAGGTTGCTACTTGATTTTGGGCACAAAAACCGGTTTTCTGGCGGTTGCCATTCTTCTGAAATACCCGCGAAACATCATCGAGAGGTACGTGCTGTGAGCTTCGGCGTATTATCGTGAGCCACGTGATGTGAGTTCCGGTTTTTGCATGAATTTCCACCCCTACAGTATGACGACCTATCCAATACCTACAATCAGCACACCTCCCGCTAGGCTTATGTCTCTGGAGATCGGCCACGCATGTATCTCTGATCACCAAGAACCCTCCGGATGTCTGCGCAGGAAAGACAGGGCATCCGAGGGCGTGCTCGATACCAACATGCTCCCCGATTCTGCGAAGGGTGCCAAGAATCCTGCTCCCAAGGTAAGCCCATCCTCGCGAAATGCCATGCCTGTGATGTACGCACCTCTGCACAACCACCGCAAGATCCTGCCGTACCAGCTTTAGGTGTCTCGAGAGACAATCAGAGGCTTCTCTTTGGAGCGGTTGGTCTTGTCGGTGCTGCCGTATTTCGCTGTCTCCTCCACCCTTGGTCTATAGCTCTTCCGAACAGTTCGAGGCTACGAAACGTTGTCCGTGGCGACAAGATAGCCCGAGTGTGGCACAAGCTTTTCTATCCTGTATGACCCTGAGGAGGCCCCGCCACTCGCAAGAGACCAACGTTCTTAGACCATCGCTGTGGGCGAATACACGTTTCGTTTCTTCAAACCTATTGTTCTATTGGCTTCTCGGTGTTTTTTTGTTTTTTCTTGGCAGAATGTGGCTCTTGTCAACGCAAACGGGGCGATCACGAGGTTCGCAGACCCTGGTGTAGGCCCGGGCTCGACTGAACAAGCCACCAGCAGCGCACTTTGCAAGGTACATACGTAACTGCATACCAAGAATTCATATGAATGTCAGTGTTGCAACCGCACAATACTTCTCATTCGTACGAGTGCTGCCGGGGGGGTAGGGTGTGAAGAAGCACGAGGCAAAGAAAGGCGGAATATTTTTAGTACGTCTCCGTCCTGCCACCTTAGGGGTGAAATGATGCTATCAAGTGGCACAGGATGAACTGCTTTTGGGTGAGAGATGCTGCAAGGCCAAACCATTTTACCATGAGCACGTTGACGCATCGTTTCCTTCTCGCAGACCGTGGGTACCACCGCATGTGCGTTGATTGAATGTGGGAGCATTTCGTAGTTTGCTCCGCCCTTTTTCACACATGCGGATTACCGATTGTACTGTACCGTACGGCAAATTCGGCCCCAAGGAATAGTAAATGGTCGTTTGACTGACGGCGAGCCGCATTTGTTTGCACGAATGGTGCCCCTGGCATATGGTTTGAAGAAGTACGGCACCGAACCATGCGGTAGAAAACACACTTGTCTGGCTATCTGAGTCCTATTTTCTTCACTACTGACAGAGTCCAATGCACGACTTCTTGCTCTCTTTTCCGTCCTGGGTTTGGAGGAATGGTGCCGGCACGCCCCGCCGAGAAGTGCATGTTCTATCTGTTAAGCCAGTGATTCCGAGAGGTCAGCCGTAGCAACAGTAGGCAAACGGAGGCAGTAGTGACCCGACACCCGGGTCATCTGCACATTTCTACAAGCCGTCAACTCGCTCCCATCTAATTCTAGCAGCTCATACCATCTTCCCCTACGTTGAAATCCAGCGCCTCCAAGAAGTCATCGATGACCCTTCCATTGGCGCCGTTGTGCTGAGGGTGGATTCGCCAGGTGGCTCTGCAGTTGCGAGCGACTCAATCGCCGCTGCAGTTCGTCGCGTCAGACTGGCAGGTCAGGAATTGTGTGAAAGTGACTCGGAGTGTGGGACACTCATGCCATTTTTGTCTCGGAGGTTTGCCCAACGCGTTCAGGTTTGTATTGCTGCATCTTCTTCCGTAAATAATCTTTGTCAGCCCTTCATTGTCGTTGTCACGTGCGCGCTGGCAGGAAAGCCGGTGGTTTGTTCTATGGGAGATCTCGCTGCTAGCGGAGGTTACATGATAGCAGCTGCATGCGACACGATTGTGGCACAGCCGACCACGATCACGGGGTCAATCGGTGTCATCGCGGCTAAATTGTCCGTCCAGAGGTGAGACTGGATGTGTTGGTTGGACAAGTGGTTGTGGTTGCTGATGTCGTTGCACCCCCCCCCCTCCCCCACGAACACACGCTTGGGAATGTCGGAATGTTTTACCGGCCATGATGGTGCATGGTTCATGATTCCAGATTGCGTCGTGCGTGGCATGATCCCGTCTTGTTCTTAGGTTGCTGAAAGCCTGGGGCATCCAAGTCGACAGCATCGAGCTATCGGAGAATCACCTCGCATTTTCTCCTCTCCAGGTGCGTGTGGGCGGACATCTGGGACTGCTGTGAGACGACGAAACACGCGGGTACAATACGTAGCGTTGTATCCTCCCGTCTTGGTTCCCACAAACACACGCCGTGGTCAAGTTGAGTCCTCCGTTTCCGAATACGCGCACAACTGAGCTTGGATTCTGGACCGAACGTGTCCATACCATTTTTTGAATGTATCTCGACTTTGAAGAGTTTTTTCGGGAGGAAAGGTGAATCATGTCGTGAACACCGAACTAGCCGTCATGCCAACCGTAGCGAACCGTAGCGAACCGTAGCGAGGATATCGCGGTGTGTGTGCTGGCAGTATGACCGCCTGATCTTGTTCCAGTTCCTCGCTTCTTTCTTACCATGTATCGAAGTTGAGTGTGATGCTATTCTCTTCACCGCTCCTTTTTCCGTGATGGGGCAGCAAGGCGTGCACATACTGCAATTTTCTTGCGTCGTCGTCGATGTCGCGTTCAGCGGTGTTATTCACGTGTACGGGATGCTTCATAGGTGTAACGCACACACCGTTACCGGTCTCCTGGTGCCCCAACAACTACAAGAAAAGCTCCGGGACACGGACACGAAACCCCGTGGTATTGACAGGCTCGGTCGTAAGTGGTGCACTGCTTGCGTTTTAAGAGGTTCGGATGGGAACTGAGCCCCTGTGCAAACGTTTAGGAAAGGGTCGTACGCGTCCGAAATGGAAGCAATTTTGCGTACCTTTCGCCGTGATACCTCGCGTTCAATCTGTTTAAGTTCAAGAGGATGTCGATGCTTCTGTTGTTCGGACTACAGTTTGGTCATCGTACTGCTGCCGGCCACACGGTTGGCTTCGATACTTCACTGTACGACGTTGTTGTTTTTGCAGGAGTTCAGCCCTCAACAGCGAAGCTTGATGGAGAAGCGGGTGGGGGAGATCTACGAAGATTTCGTGGGTGGCGTCGCGGCTGGCCGAAACATGTCCGTCGACGAGGTGGGCTCCCACTTATTCCAAGTGTGTCGGGCCTTGCAAATTTGTAGAGGTCGCTCTCACGTCCGTGATGCCTCTTTGGGTGAGCGAGGCGGCTGGTGGAAAGACCGTCTGTTGCACTGTTGTGTTGGTGGGCACGTGTTGCCCCTATACCAACTACTCGAATACGAGAGCACCCACTGGCAAGCCCTTCGATGCCGCTGTTCCGCTCGAATCGTATCTGGTGTTTGATATTCAGAGATTACATCTGCGCAAAACAACCGATACCAAACAACACAATATTTCATCTCGAGCAGTCCACCATAGGATACGAGCTTGGGACTCCCCCTCCCGGGCTAATGATTAGCCACGTTCGAGGAGCCAATCTGAACAGCCCACTAAATCGAAGCAGCGCGACCTTTTCTGAAGTCATCATAACCCTAACCCTCCTTCCTGCGATCGAGATATCCAGCTTGAAACCTCTGTACGGTCTGGGCGTACCTCGGCCCGGCTGCTTCGAGGGCCAATGGTGGCGGAGTTGGTGATGGTAGTGGCCTTGCCTCACAATCCGTTGCCTTTATCGGCTGATTCGCCGGTGTACCTGCGTCCGGAGAGTCTGTGTCTCCTTCTCCAGACACTGTCAAGCCAAAGTCCCCAAACCCTTCCACGTTAGCGGCCGCTTTCCTCGCCATCCTCTGGCGGATCTCGAATCGCTGGCTTCGCGTCTCCCCCCCCTATCCCCTTCCGCACTGGGTCAAGCGTTGGGGGCCACTTGTTTCGCCTGAATATCTGGTCTCTCAAGAGATACCTCGGACAACAGCGTTTCATGGTCACGTCAGAGCTACCGGATAAAACCAACCAATGAGGGTGCCCGTAGTTTCCTGCTGGTCCCTTGTTTTGCCTTCGAAACTGCATTGGTACCATTCCGCACCTTGCCCTCTTCGTGACGTGACCCAGTGCGTAATGGTTGCCACCCATGATAGCGGCCGCTGCGGCGATCGTAGCTGTTCCAAACCTCATGGGTCGTAGTAGTGATACACAGGAACGCAATAATTTACAATTAATGAGGTTATTTTTTGTCTGCCCCGGACAGGTTCTTAAGGTGGCGAAAGGGAGGGTGTGGACGGGGCGACAAGCGCTTGACAGAGGCCTGGTCGACGAGCTTGGAGGCCTCAACATTGCCATTGCCATCGCCAAGTACGTCACAGCCTGTACTGTATTATTGTACATTTTTTTCGAGCGGTGTGAGTTTTTTCTGGCAATTGATCCATTGGCTATCCATCAGCACTCCAAGGAGGGAGCAACAACTATCCATTCGCTCGTGTACTTCTTTTTCACCGCCAAACTCTAGCGACGTGTTTGCGTGCAGCGTTGCGCCCCCTTGAAAGCCCCACCGTCGTTCAGCTGGACCGTACTCCGTTTCCACCTTGAGTTGCGCAAATAACGTACGCGCTTTAATCCTCCTAGTACTGGAAGCCCAAATGGGGACACTTTGGACACACAGCACTCAACAGCCTATTTTCCGCACTGTAGTCGCCCTAGGCTCCGCTGTGTGCAACGCACGTGAGAACCCTTGGTGTATCATGCCTGGCTGAGGTGGCACGCGGTGTGATATGCTGTGTGTTGCCTCTCATGGGCCTCTGACTTGCACTGTACACATCTCCCAACCCGCGTGCCTCCAAGGTCGTAAAAACTGTACATCGCTTGGTACTGACATTTTGTGCTGACTTGGCTTCAGTATGAAAAGTGTCCCCACGTGTTTTGGGGACACTTAGTGAAGTCAACTCACCCCTTGTCTGGCAAGGAGCTCAGATTCTTTCGTGGGGCTGTAGCCCCTCGACCAACGGCTGACAAACATGTTCTCGGCATTTTTTTTTCGCGGAGGGACTGGGTTAAGGGCGCGAGAGGGCTGTGTAGATATCCTCTTCCTCGACCCAGGAACACTTGCCAAGGTTGGTTTTGCACAGTCTAACTTCAGTACCAAACTACCATCCCGCCAAAGGATCAGCGCACAACGCGAGGGAAATTAGTAGCTACAAGGCTTCTTGTCGCTGAGGTCGCTGAGGTACAGCAGTGCAACAAATGCAAGAATTTGAATGCTATGTTGCGGTTCAGTTTTCGAAGGCTTCAAACACCGTGGCCGCGAAGCAGGGCCAATGTGAGTGTGTCCGACCCCCAGCTTCAGAACCGCTCGTCCCTCATACATTGTACTCGTCACTGTAGTCCATTTGGAGGCCTGTGGTCCGTTAGCATAGGTGCTTGGAAGGATTCGAAAATCGGAGTGCCGCAGTTGCACCCAAAAGCCTCAACTTGTAGCTCCCCGATTCAGTGCAAAGATGACTGTTTCGGAAAGCGATGAAATACGTCTGTCTTTCACAGCAAGGGCGACAGGTTGAAGCTAAGTTTGACTGCGGAAAACCAAATATGGCGAGCGTTTCCTGGGTCGCTGGAGTGGATATGTGCACAACTCCCCGGCGTTAACCGCGGCCTAAACTCACTTCGACAACGTTTTTTTTTCGTTGCATGTTTCGCACCAAGGCTACACACCAGTGTACTAGTAGGGCGGGGTAGTGAACCGCCGGGTACGGCTCATATCTGGCAGTGTACATGGGTTCTCAAATCTGGCAATTGATCAAAATAATATGGTGTTGGGTATTTTCGCAGGCACATGCACCAGCACGTTCGGTGGTCTGTTCCGTTGATGCTAAGCACTGGCGAAGAGATTTAGTTGTGGCTTGTCAGACGTCGAGTTGCGCTGTCATCGCGAGCAAGAAAATGCACGAAATATGGACCAGTTTTGTATTGAATACGCCTCCACCCTGCGGAACGCAATACAGCTTGAATAGTTGAACTGCCGATATAGTGTCAACAAAATATCTTGTCACAATCTCAACATGTACATGAACCCGATATATCGAATAGTGGCACTGCCCTGAATAGTGGCATGTTCTCCTCTTGGCCCTACATGCCACTATACCGGGCCACCTACTGCACACAACTCTTTCTACACCACCCATGGATACCGTTTCAATCAAACGCCATCCTGTCGCGAGACACCCTGCTTCAAGGTAGCGACGATGGAGGATTCCGCAATTCATTCACGTATCTGGAATATCACAGCGCAGATCTTCAAGATTGGTGAATCCGCTTCCCGATGGATTGTCAAATACATGCACACCAACGGCGGAGAAACACACACTCGCCGTGATACACTCGCCCTGCTATAGCAGTACCGCCTAATGATCGCACTACCAGGACTGCCGGCGGCATAAACGGACGGTTGCAGACACGAATATGCACTAGATGGAAGCCATAGCGCGTTGTGGAAAGTGGCAGAGGCACAGCTGTCTTGCGTGGATGGACCATTTCTCATCATCTCAGTCTCTTGCCTTCTTTCGTTTCGCGTGCTGGAGGCGTCGTCGTTTGTTTTCTTCCCTCGTCCACCACCTTATTTTTGTCCGGCGAAATACATCACACCTATCTTCCCGAGTTTCATGTGGCGACTGCGTCAACAGCACCAACGCCTCGACGTCGCTGTCTGCTGTGACGGCTGCAGCAAAGACTCCCACCTATCCTATTTGCACCCGGAGTGGTGAGGTTTTCCAATGGCGTGAAGAGCGCATCGTCAAGACTAATCTTTGTTGCAGCCAGAGCGGGCGCCAGGTTGAATGTTGCTGCTGTGCTTCACCTTCGAAAGGGTTTGGGGCACAGCGGGCGTGTTTCGGTGCATGTACGAGAATTCATTGAGCGTTACATCTGTTTCTCCTGGCTTCTTTTTGTGTGTGGGATGGGATCTCGCATTTTGTTCCCGGTTGACTCGACAACTACCGGGGTAACGCTGAGGTGTCCCTAACTATTTTCCGGACAATGGCCTGTGTAGCATAGCTACCTCGTTTCGGAGCACCACCAAACTATTGTGCCGAAGAGGGTCCAATCTATCTTCCTCCTTGCTAGCGCTCCTCGGCGCCTTCGCGCAGAGGTTAGAGGTCAAGCACGGGAACTCTGTTGTCCCAGGACTGAACGATGATGACAGAACACACAACGTACTACTTTCAGTACATATACAAGCTACCTGAACACATGGGCGTGCTGTCTCTGGCCATTCCCCCGGACGTGGACCCCCCACAGCATACCCCAAACGCAAATCTTTCCCAGATCGGACCTCGTACCCAAGTACCCTCAGAAGCCAACATATCACCAATCGATGCTCTATACGCATACAAGGGTCATCGTCATTTTGGATTCACCGAATCCAGGCAGAAATCAAGCGAGGGTAACCTGCATCGGGTTGGACGACGCCGATATATTGAGCATTTTTTCCCCTTCCCTTGACAAAGGAGGAAACGGTCGCGACTATGGCCTGACCCTAGCCCAATGTATTGTTTGATTGTCAGCTTAGGGTCTCACAGGAGGGAGTTGTAGTACAAGTGCCTTTGTTTTTTTCTATATGGGTGTATATTTTGCCTACGTATCCCTCCTGCGATTCTGACTTGATTATTATATTATTTTCATGCAACAAGTTTCAGCCGCCCCTCCTTCCGGCCCGTTAAATTGGAGTGTGTATACCCACGGTTTCGTCGTTGTCCACGGCAATCACAAATTGTTTTTCGCTGCAGAGAAAGAACCATGACTCGCAACCTGCTCTGCTATTTCTCAGGCTTGCGAGGTGTCAACCACGAGACCACCGGGGTGACCGGTTTCTGGAGACCACGACCTCTAAACTCACGTCTGTGTTGTGCCTCTCGCCTGGTACAAAATTTGTGTGGAGGGTGCGCCGAAATCTTATTGTCTGTCCACCGCTTTGAATCCGGCCCTTGCGCAGGAAAGCAGGGGGTCTCCCGGAGGATGCGCGCGTAGTCGAGGCGGAGCGGAGGTCGCTTGTCCAGGTTAGACAAAACCTTCTTTACAGCCGGAGTATGTTTCTTCGAAAATGGAATGTTTTCGCTCGTGGCGCGTGAGTACGGTGACCAGCGACTTTCGCCGAATATCACCCGCTTTGAACCTGAACCCTCATACAGTAGGTTGTTTCGTTTCCGAGCCGATTAGGAGCTGGGGTTTATTTTTTGTTTCGGAAAGCTCGCGCTAGTACCACCACACTTGACGTTCATGCGCCCTCAGACGCCCTGGTCTGTCGCACACCTTCAGCACTGAACAATGGTCGGTGGTTGGTTCAAGCTTCATTGACTTGTTCGTGGAGTCCCTTTTTCTAATACTGCGGTAGTGTCTATCTTTCGACGCCTAAAATACCGTCCAATACGTTACAAAGACATGTGTATATCCTTAGCACTATTGGTTGCCCGAAATTTTTCTGGGAGCATTCACGGGGTTATTTTAGTGTGACAGCCATCCTCTCTTCCGTTGTTTTCTGTCTCGACTGCAATGTTAGGCCGCCACAGTATTTATTTCGGGGGGAGGAGACTCCGTGACCGAGTCGACCGGTGGCGTGCGCAGCGCGATCTTCGCTCTGGCGTATGCAATCGTCGGCGTGGACGCAATGGAAGCGTTATTTTCTACATTATCACTCCTCGCATCGGCCAACGATCTTGCTAAGGGGAAGATGCCGAACGAGAGGGTCAGGGCCGGCCAAGGCGACCTCGAGATAGATGTGGAGGCCGTGTTTGAATAGTTAAGAACGGGAAGTTATTTTTTTCGTGTTCTTTTCCGTGTTCGTTTTGGTGCGGACTTCCACGTAACCACGTTGCCCCATTCCTATAGCAGCAACCATGTCACCAACTAGCCCAGCATGAGAACGTAGAAATAGTTTGGGCAACCTTGGGGGAGTGGGGTGGTTCTCGTTTGTGTTGCAGTGCGGGAGAATGGTGCCTGGTTCTTTTTGGTTGATCGCATTCTATTTGTAGCTTTGTCGTGTAGCAGACGGATTGAAACCGCATGGACCGATGGTATGTGTTTCACAGTCTAACCGTTTGTCTTATCCCACTACAGTATTTCACTGTTTCCATAGTGAGATCGGACTTTGTGTTTCGTGCAGAGCATATTTTGAAATGGGATGAAGAACAACTTTGGCAGTACGAACCCTGTTTGTGTGATCATGACCGGGTCCTTAAGGGGGGGAAGAAGACCAATTTTGTTGTTGACGAATTTTGAAAACAAACGCAAGAGGTCCAGAAATTTTACAACAGACATACAAGACCAGTCGGGAGGCATCGCGAAAAACAGCAATCGTTGATTCTCGCACAGGGCGGTGTTATGGAGGAACAGAGAAATAAAAGAGGGAAAAGAGCAAGTTCGTTGCTCCTGGCTTCGGGTACTCACAGTTGTTGTTTGATCTCTTGTTTTAGCCTTCTTAGACCAGGTCCGCTCAGCGCCCACTCGGAGAGTGAGGGAGCGGTGCTGGGATTTTGATCTTCCTTCAAGCTACTTCAATACCCCTCAACGTCGCCAAGTATCCATATCCAAAGAAATTCAAAATATCCAATAAGCGCTCATACAACGTTCATGAAACGCTCGTACGATGCAAATACACTAGTTGCTCCATTACATTAGCCCACCCTGGGAAGTCGTAGATGCAGATACTTTATCTTCAATCCAATACTCAACCTCAAATAAAGATCGAAGATGCGACTTTCCAAATCAGACAAAAAGTAAGATAAAATGAAAGCAACTAGGGTCGGAGAAAATAGTTCATCCCCGACGAATACTCCAAACCATCCCCACACCACACAGTGATTACTGAGAATCACATCGCCAACGACGGAACCAGTCTGAATCAAAACGGGGTTCGGTCGCGTTGGGCACGCAAAGGCCGGGGTGACTATTGCAACGATAGAAGAAGCTCACACCACCCATACATGCGCTAGCGTACCACTGCGTACGATGTACAGAACAAAACATAAAAAACATGTAGCGGCCCGTAGGCATGATATCAAAGCACAGATCCAGATGGGGCAACAGCCAGCTGTGCCACAACGCCTGGTGTTCGCGACATAACGCCATCATCCGTGGAAGGGTTGGTCAAACCACGAGTACGGTGTTTTTGCAAGCACCAAGAACCACAAGGAGCATCCAAAACCGTGGGGTAACTATACTCCGGGAGAGAAAGCTTTCGAGGGCCGGGAGTGTCCAAAAATCGAACAACGTACTGGCCTGTTACGAAACTACTAATCTGCCCAAGCCACCAAAGTCCATCCAAAGCTTTGTACCAAATGTGGGCTCCGACAGGCAAAACAGAAACAGAGAAGCGAGCCAACCAAGTGTCACGCGAAACCAACTCTTACCCAGGAGCAAAGAAACGTTCGGCCTGATTCCGAGCAAGTTCTCGGTCGGCCGAAGGTATCCGAGTATTACGATAAGCTCGGTTTCCTTGTACGCACTGACTAGCGATACCAGACCAGTAAAGCAGAATGTGTTTTCTGTATTCCTCCAAATCAGGCTCCCTTTCCCACGACGGTGTGTCAACAAACCAATCCAATGAGTCAGGTACAAGACGGCTACCACACCACCGCGTCCATGTACAATTTGGTGTCCTGAAATATTCTCAACAGACAGACGACTAGACTCCGCTAAAATATCGTCAGCAGTCAAATTATACGGGGGAGACTTGTTACTACACGAGTGCAAAACATATTTCGACAGATTGGCCGGCATATACTTATGCAGGTCATCCGTGTCGTATGGGTTGGTACACGGTTTGCACCGCAAGACTGAGACACGTTTGCGGGATTCTGGTCCCAGCATGCCTGACGGCAGGTCCAGGTAGAGAAGTTTGCGCTCCACAGGTTTTCCATCCGGTGAATCCTCCGCTTTGGCCGGGCCAACAGCAAGGATTTTATACGGTCCGGTGTAGTTGAGCGAAAGCTTCGCTTTGAGCACCAAATCATCGGTGTGTTTCCGCACACCCTGCCGAATAGTAGCGGCGGAGTTGTAGACCCAAGCCCAACGACCAACTTCGTACTTCGGGATCTGACGCAGACCGTCCAACAGTGCAGAGTTCCGACGTTCGACACGCGACACCGCAATCGCATGTTGTTCCCGCACCAACGCATAAGCTCGTCTCTGGCATTCCACCGCAAGATTGCAGAAAGCGAGCTGGTCTCGATCCAAACTTTGATGGCCACCCACTCTAGGGTGGTCCAAAACAGAAAGCGGGAGACGGGGCAACCGTCCAATATGCACTTCATTTGGCGCCAAACCTGTGGCGGTGTTTACCGAGTTGTTGTATGCAAACTCGACATGGGGAAGATGGACGTCCCAATCGTCTTGACGCTCATTGACCACAACAGCAAGCATTTGAGCCATGATGTGGTTAACACGCTCGGCCCCACCGTTAGTTTGGGGGTGGTAGGAACTGGTGGTGACTTTCTTGGTCTTCATCACCTCGTAAATAGCCATGGACAACTTGGAACAAGATTGCATACCGTTATCCGAAAGAAGAGTCACCGGACAACCCCACAACGCCATGTAGCGGTTGACGAAAATGTTAGCCGTTCCCTTAGCGGTAAATTCCGCCTTGGTAGTGGCATACATATCTGCCCGTCGACTGAAACGATCCGTAAACAAAAGTATATATGCATTCCCACGGAACGTCACCGGCAATGGCCCAAAACAATCGACGCTCACTACCATACCCGGCCCATTCGGGAGGGACAGAGTGAGCGTAAGCCAGCGACACGTTTGCCGGGAAGTCTTGCGCGCTTGGCAAATTAAACAATGCCGAAGCCACCAACGAACGGACAAATCCATCCCAATCCACCAGAAAAATCGCTCCAACATACGTAAAGTCCGAGCGGTGCCCAGGTGAAAAGACGCGGTGGCGTGACATGCTTGTAGGACCCAAGGTCGCAATAGCATAGGCACGTATATGCGCGGAGTCTTCGAAGGCGGGAGGCGAGTGCTACGCCCGCCCGAACTACAGGGAGGCAGTGGGGCAGACTTTCGCACCAACAATCGCGTACCATCGTTTTCTGACATTCGTTCTCGGGCCCAATCGGCATGCGAGAATGTATGCACACAGTCGCGGAGGTGAGCTTCCTCAGCGGCCGTGGGCGGCACCACGGGAGCCGCAGGGCTAGTACCCGCGGGCGACAACACTGGCGGCATGGGCGCCGCGGGCGGCGGTGGCGACGGCAATTCAGCCGGCGCCGAAGAAGGCAGCGGGCCAGAAGTAGGGCTACCCACGGTTCTCGTAGACCGCGCGGCACCGCTCGACCGGGCCGGCGTTCGAGGAGGCCGCGGCGTTCTGGGCACCACAACGGCCCGTGGTTGTTTCGGAAAATAATTGGGACGGCTGTGAGCCATGCCCGAGGCCGAATTCGTTCTCGCCCGAGTACGAGAAAAAATCAGAGGGCCACGCGAAAGCGACAGGGCAGCTGAGGAGGTTCCGACGGTGGACGAGGGAGGGACGTCTGGCTCCGCAGAAACAGAAGCCGGAGGAGGTCCATCGGGCACAGAACTCTCGGGGGCTGCATCGCAAACGACAGCGAAAACACCAGGCGGCGAAAATTTCGACGAGTCAACTACGGAGGAGGGCGACGGAACCGGCAGGACCATTTGTGGCCCAAAACGGCGGAAGTCCCCAAAGTCATCCTCCGTCAAAGGCGCGTGTGCCAACGCGGCTCGTTGATCGTCAATGTCAAGCCCACCCAAGCCGATGTTCGGCGTCGAACTAGAGTGATAACTCCGTCCGCACGCACGAATGAGATAAACGCCCGCGGCGTCATCGACTGCGATACTGGTGTCACCGTGTCTATCCGCGTCGGTTGCCGGCAAGGGCAACCGCGAAAGAAAATCCGCATTGGCTTTGGCAGTGCCTTTGCGGTTAGGGTTAGGGTTAGACAAGGGTGTAATTGAACGAGGAAAGGAACTCGAGCCAACGTTAGACGCGGGCGTTGTATTCACCCACCTTGACGATGCTCTCCAAAGCCTTGTGATCCGAATAAATCAGAAAGTGCGTAGACCAAAACTAACCGCGTAGGCGTTCGATTGCCCACACGATACTTCCAGCCTCCAAGTCGAGCACTGTCCAATTGCGCTCGGATTCGAGCGTAGCGCGGCCAACGAACATAATGGGGCGGATGGAACCATCGGCCTGTTCCTGTTCAAGGGCCGCACCAAAACCATCCACACAGGCGTCACAGCAAAGCCGGAGAGGGCGGCTGCCATCCGCGACAGCGTCCCAATCCGGGAAAGCCAGAACCGGAGGTTCGGACAGTTTCGCCAAGAGTTCTTTGACAGTATCCGCCATAGCCGGCGTAAAACAAAACTTCGCGTCCTTACGCAAAAGGTCTGTGAGTGGTTTCACGCGCATGGCCAGACCCTTGATGAATTTGCGGTAATACGAAAGCCCACCCAGCAAGGAAGGCAGCTGTTATTAGGCAGCGGCATTTTTGTGAGGGCTTCGACCTTATCGGCACGAGGACTAACACCCGCAGGGGAGATGGTGTGACCTAACGGACTCCTTAGCGCCGACGCGACTCTTGAAAGGAGAAAGCTTGAGGTTGTACTTGCGCAAACGCTCCAAAAATAACCGCATGTTGGCGACATGTTGGATGGGGTCGGCGTCAAACACAATCACATCGTCCAGGTATGCAAGCACATGGTCCAGACCTTTAACCACTTCGTTGATGACCATGGTGAACCACGACGGTGCCACGGAGCTTCCTTGAGGCATGCGGAGCCACTCGAAAAGTTGCGTGGGCGTAGAAAACGCCATAAGCTGAACCGTGTCCCCTTCGACGCTGATTTGGTGGAAAGCGGAGTTGAGATCGAAAATGGAAAACACCTTGCCCTTGTGCAGGGAATCGATGATGTGGTCACCTCGCGGCTGCGGTTGTTGACCAAGGCTGCACAATTTGTTAAGCTTTTTGTAGTTCACGGTCAAACGCAGACTGCCGTCCTTTTTAGGCATGACAACCAGTGGGCTCGCCCACGGCGATTGCGAGTGCTGAAGAAGACCGGCAGCAAGGTATTCATCGAGAATTGCATCGATCTTTTTCTCCACCAGAGGGTTGAGCCTATAGGGACCGAGTCCAACGGTTTCGTGCCCGGGGGCACTTCCAAACGAAACGGTTTCACGCAACAGCAACCGAAATCGGACGGTGACCGCGAAAACACATCCGAAAAGTCACACAGCACATCCGCCAGGCTGTTGATGGCTTGCGGGGTCCAACCCGAGTCATGTAAATCACAAGTGACATCGTGCAAATGTGCAGGCAAACGTTGCCACAACTCGCGAAAACTCACTCGCTGCGCTTCTGAGAGGCGTTCCGACAGGTCCGGTGGCGGTTTCGGCGGCAGTGAGGCCGCGGGAGAGTCCGAGATCTCCGGATCCGCAACCGGGATGTTGAAATGCAAAGAATTCACGCGAGACGGCGGCCCATCCTCGGAAGGGGCTGGCGGCGGAGGGTCACTCAACCCAACGCCCTTGGCCGTCTTCGGTGTAGGATCAATCGACGCAAGCGGAATCTGCACAAGTGGGGCAGTCGCCACTCCAAGCACCTCACCTGGCTCCAACTCGGCGCACCCTGCCAATGGGATGTGTTGAGGCCCGTCCGAAACAAACGCGTCCGACGCCGAGAGGGCGCCGTGTTTCGGTAAAAACGTGACAAGATAGTTGCCGGTGAGAGCGGGAGTGCCAGAGTTGCGAACGAGGTTCACCCTCGTCAACGTGGGTTTATCGGAAAGGGAGACACCCTTCCTGCCGGCGTACCGCAGGAAGCAAGATGCCCCGGGGGCGGAGGGTCCAGCGACATACGCGGAAGCTCCCGCCACAAAATCCGATGACAGAGAAAGTTTCTCCATAATGCGTCCACTTGCCGACCGCGTGGGCCAAGTAGTGGACAAACGAGAGTTGAAACGCATCCAACTATCACGTCCAAGAAGGAGGGCGTGACCCATGGTGGCAGCTGGGACAATATACACCCACACCGCTAACGAAGCGGTGGCACTATCACCATAAAAAAATTGAACGGACAGCCGCACGGATGAGGTGGTTTCAAGAGCATTGCCAGAGCCAACACCACCCCACTGCCGAACGGGCACCGAACGACGACTGTGGACAGATGCAGCTCCTGACGCCTCCATGGCTTCGAGAAAAGCATCACTAATGAAAGATGAAGGTGAGCCCGAGTCCAAAAGGGCTACACCAGGCGCTGTACACACGGCTCCGGTACCACTCTGACGCGGAATCGCGTCGTAGAGGTATCGCAATCTACTTAGGGCCCCCTTTTTGTCACGTGTCACAGAAAACAGGGTTGGAGATTCAAAACAGGATCTCAGATTGAAGTCCTCTTTTCCTGTGTATGTCGTGGGTTAGGGCCCCCTTAGGGCCCCCATTTTGTCACGTGTCACAGAAAACAGGGTTGGAGATTGAAAACGGGGTTGGAGATTGAATCGCTGTTGTCACTGTGTATGCCTTGGGTTAGGGCCCCCATTTTGTCACGTGTCACAGAAAACAGGGTTGGAGATTGAAAACAGGGTTGGAGATTGACTCCCTGTTTTCACAGTGTATGTCTTGGCTTAGGGCCCCCATTTTGTCACGTGTCACAGAAAACAGGGTTGGAGATTGAAAACAGGGTTGGAGATTGAATCGCTGTTGTCACTGTGTATGCCTGGGGTTAGGGCCCCTATTTTGTCACGTGCCACAGAAAACAGGGTTAGGGTTAGGGTTAGGGTAAGGGTTGGGGTTAGGGTTAGGGCCCCAGTTTTGTCACGTGCCACAGAAAACAGGGTTGGAGATTGAAGTTAGGGTTAGAGTTAGGGTTAGGGCCCCAATTTTGTCAAGTGTCACAGAAAACAGGGTTGGAGATTGAAAACAGGGTTGGAGATTGAATCGCTGTTGTCACTGTGTATGCCTGGGTTAGGGCCCCCATTTTGTCACGTGTCACAGAAAACAGGGTTGGAGATTGAAAACAGGGTTGGAGATTGACTCCCTGTTTTCACAGTGTATGTCTTGGCTTAGGGCCCCCATTTTGTCACGTGTCACAGAAAACAGGGTTGGAGATTGAAAACAAGGTTGGAGATTGAATCGCTGTTGTCACTGTGTATACCTGGGGTTAGGGCCCCCATTGTGTCACGTGTCACAGAAAACAGGGTTGGAGATTGAAAACAGGGTTGGAGATTGACTCCCTGTTTTCACAGTGTATGTCTTGGGTTAGGGCCCCCATTTTGTCACGTGTCACAGAAAACAGGGTTGGAGATTGAATCGCTGTTGTCACTGTGTATGCCTGGGGTTAGGGCCCCCATTTTGTCAGGGTTAGGGTTAGGGCCCCCATTTTGTCACGTGT